>JARHVA010001058.1:3067500-3667500 GCA_037957365.1 Torreya grandis
TTCTAGATTCAAATGCCATTGGTTATTTCCAATTAAATTTCAAATGTAAGTACAAAATTCAATGTGGCAAATTCATATTCCTTGAATATTATTAAATTTTGAATCAAGCACAAAAAAAATTGTGTGATAAATGAACAACAAAGTTATAGTCAATTACAAAAAATAAGCTTTCTCAATGTAACATCTGCTTAAGGTCCATAACAAAATCTTAAGATCAGTAGAAACACAAATATAAAACATAATCATAAATATTTCCATGATTATGGATCTAATGCTTTTTATAGTATTCAAACTTTGTAGCTAAACAAATTCAAAGACTACAATTTAAACAATAAAAAAAAGTGCTTAAGTTATTCAAACATTGTCTAACAAAATGTTATAAAAGAGAATTTAAATTGAAAAATAATGCAGTGTAAATTATAATATATCATAATCATATTATGTTGAGACAATGGAAGAAGAAATCAATAAGTTATCTGAGCATGAGGTGATTGCAAAATTTAATAAACAGACGCAGATGATATAGAATAGTAGTTTTGATCAAGTTGCATAGCATGTTCAAAGGTAAAAATAAGATCAAGAAACAAATAAAATATGAATAAACTATTAAAATAAAAATCAACATACTCATATATGACATTCAGTTGCAAAGAAAATTGATGAATAGATTTTGAAATCTAATAGAAATAGCTATATTTAATACAACTTCTATTTCAAACATCATCCGACTATCACTAGTAACTGTTATCCTCAGGTTTGTAAACCATGACAAGTTGTGATAAATTTTATAGACCAAAAATAAGGTCAGACGTAAAAAATATGTATAAAGTTAGTGTCCTTGTCACTTTTAAAATTAGAAACATCTTTACCAAGGTTGCAGCCTTAATCATGTATGTTATAGTTTACAATGTTAGATGCATGATGTTCTATATATGTAGTTGGTCAGTAGACTAAAGAGAAATTAGAAATAAAGAATAACATCAATTTATATTAGCATGGCTAGTTAGTAAAAAGCAAACAAAAAAGAAAAGCAAAAAAATTACAATCATATAGCAGCCAACCTACTGGTTGACTGTAATAAATTTTGATATTGCAATTAATTCGAGAACTAAAATTGTTCATTGTTTATTATCCATGTTGTCATTTTTGTTTTCAAAAAAGTAATCTCAACAAATATTTCCAAAATTGAAGAAGCATGTAGTACTTGTTGATAGATATGATGATGTTATTTGTAGCAAGTGTGAAGCTGACATGTTGTTGGAATCATCATAGAAAAAATGTAGCAGCTGATATGTCCTTTTTATATTGATCGAAAGAGATTTTAATTAATTATGGGAGATTTTAATTTAGGAGTGTTTGATTCAATATGCAATCTATTTTTTGGTTCTTTGTTTGTATGATGCACTATAATTAATGCTAGTACGAATATATTTGATTATGTTGATAATTTATGCAATAAGCATAATTGTCTATTAGGTGTGTTAGCCATGATCATGAGCTTGAAATTTTTTTATAATGGCTATAAATATGATTTATATTTAATTGGCCTTTAACCTGTAGATCAAAATCACAAATTGTCATATTTTTAAAGTATTGAAATTTTATTGTTTGTTTTGAATCCCTTTTTTTATTTTTAGTAAAGAAATGAGTCAAGGATAGATAGTGATCGTAGTATCAATGTTTTTTAAACTTTACAAATGATATTTTATATACTTATCATTTAATATATTGATAAATGTGGGTTAGATCAGATAAATTAAGTGAGTGCCTTTGATGTTGTTCCTAACAATGATCTTGAACAACATTATTGGCGTGTTTGTTATTGATAATATTTCCTAGAGGTGAGGATATAGATGTTTGTAGTTTATATTTATCAAAAACTGCAAAGAAATTGTTTAATGTCAGTATTTTGGAAAAAAACATGCATATGTATAGGCTAATTCAAAGGAAATAACATTTCAAAAGATGAAGAATAGGAAGTACAATCTTCTAGTATTAGCACTTACAGTTGCCATGTCTTATTCAAGCTCACCATCTTTGAGATGAAACTCATATTAATTGTATCATTTTTGATATCCAACTATGATAGTAGCTAATAAACCTACTACATATGCACTATTTGATTGTACAATATCATGTACTATGATATATGGACTGAGTCTATGTTCATTACATACAATTACAATTTTTTCTATAGTTGAATTTGTGTTTAATACAATACAACATTCAAAATCACCTCTTTCATATTGACTTCTATTTTTTATGGAAAATTCTATGATGCAAAGACTATTACCAAATGAAAAGTGTGGTAAGAATTTGTCAATTAATTTTTTATTAATATTGAAAGTTATTGTCACTTGACCAAATTTGTCAAAAAGGTTTGCATGTACTATTTTTGCATTTGATGGTGAATTTGAATTATTTATGAAATTGGGATCATAGATAACCATGTTGGAAATATTGTCATTGATGTCAAAGGTCTAGCATTATTGGTGATAAAGGCCCCATAGCATTTAATGGTGTTTTTAATATTCATATCTTGGATAATGTGTGTTAATATTTATTTAATATTAATGAATATATTTTTGGTTTCATATAAGTCAAAAGAGGGCCCATGAAGAATTCAAAGAGTCATGGGGTAAAGACAAAAGAGGAATGGGATGCATTTTCTCATGAAGAGTCATCTTGAGGAATTCCAAGAGTTACCATATGAAGACAAAAGAGGGTATGGCACATTTTTCCATGAAAAGACACTTTGAGGAATATGAAAATTCACCAAGATAAAGATAAAAAAGGAAATGATGCATTTGATTATGAAGGGTCACCATGTGACTTTTCAAATGCAAGGATATGAAGGGTCATGCAAGTTTGGCACCATTTTCCATGAGGATTGAAGGGTGACAAAGGGTGAATGCTAAAGGTCATTTGGAAAGCTATAAATAAAGGCTTGAGAAGCCATTTGAAATATGTAAGAGAGTGCATGGTTTTTATTTGTTTTAGAGGAGAGAAAAGTAAGAGATATTGTAGAGTTCTATCATTTGTTGAGTAAGCAACATTGAGAGATAGTTGTATTTTATATACAATAGGGGTTGGTGCTCACAAATCTTTGCAAGGAGTTGGTGCTCCTACAAGTTGGTGCTTGTGAAATTTATAATTTTAGTTGGTGCTCATTCATATACTTAAAATTGTTCTTCATGGTTTTTTCCACTTAAAATTTTCACATAAAAATCTACTCTCTCTCTCTCTCTCTCTCTCTCTCTCTCTCTCTCTCTCTCTCTCTCTCTCTCTCTCTCTCTCTCTCTCTCTCTCTCTCTCTCTCTCTCTCTCGTGTGGTGCATGTTATTGTTTTAGTTTTATTGCATATCTTGAATGTGTGATTAAGTGGTTAAAGAAAAGAAATCAGATTAAGTAAAAGATATATAATATACTAATTCACCCCCCCTCTCAGTATATTCCATGCTTAACAATTAGTATCAGATCAGGTTCCTTTTGAAAAAGTTTTACAGCTTGAAGGTAGATCGGGGAAAGCACGATGGCTATCTCACATGAAGGCTTTTATACAAATAAGGCACTTTTTTTGATGGGACAAATTATACTTTTTGGAGAATAAGGATGAGGACTTATTTGATGTCCCTTAGATTCAACATTTGGCAAGTAGTGGTGGAGGAATATGAAGAGCCACAGACACATGTAATTACTTTGGTAGAAAAGAAGGCAAGTGAAAATAATGTTAAAGCTTTAAATGTTATTTTATGTGGTTTATGTGAATAAAAAAATTTAAAGTTATGCAATGTAAATTTGCTCATGAAACTTGGGTAAAACTTGAGAATATTTACAAAGGTGATGGAAAGGTTTAGCAAGCTAAGCTTTAGAGTTTCAAAATATAGTTTGAGAGTTTGAATATGGAAGAGGAAGAAAATATAGAAAGTTAGCTTTTACAGGTTGATCAAATAGTTAATCAGATTCAAGGTCTTGAAGAAAAGTTATAAGAATCAATTATGGTACAAAAAGTTTTGAGATCTGTACCATTGAGATATGATGCAAAAGCTTTGATAATTGAAGAGATGAAGAACTTAGCTAAGCTAAAAATGGATGAGCTACATGTTATTATTATGACATATGAGATGCGGATCGAACAAGAGAAACCCTCAAAGAGAGAAGTTGCTTTCAGGACATCAAATAAAGAGAAGGCTAATATTCAAGAATCGAGAGACATTTCTAGCAATGATGAAGATGAAAACAAAGCTCTATTCATTCACAAGCCAAAAAAGGGCATAGGAGTATATCAAAGAAAATTAACAATTAAATGTTTTAATAATGGAAATATTGGACATTTTGTAGCTAAGCACCCAAATAAGGGTAATGGTGATGATGAAGAAGAAAAGTCTATATACAAGAATAATCTTAAAAGAAAATTTAATAAGGGATTTGAGAAAAAGAGTTTATATTATAAAGATCCTACCTCAGTTGAAGATAGTGGAGTAAGTGATTCAAAAGAAGAAGAGATTCTATTCATGGCCATACATGAAGATGTCTTTGTAAGCAAAAGTACAGATGATCAAGAAGAAGAACAAGATGAAGCTGAAGTGAATCTAGAAGGAGAACTCATTTGTGCCTTAGAAGAGTTAAAATCTCTTAAGAAGAAGAATCAAAGATTAAAGCTCCAGATCAAGAAAAATAAAAAGGAGTCAAAGGAAACAATTGAAGATCTACAAGCACACTTTGAATAAGTCAAGAAGAATGAAAAAGATATAATGGTATAGTTATAAAAAGTAAGTGAAGAATGTGAAAGGTATGTTATTGAAAATGCTTTTTGAAAAGCAGATCTTGAGAAAATAAATAAAATAATCAATGATAGAGTAGACAATGATTCAAAATTTGATAATAGCACTAACATGTTGAATAAGATATTAGAAAGTCAAAGATCAATGTCAAATAAGATAGGTATCAGATTTGAAAAAGAGAAATGGGAGGATACAAATAAGGTTAACATAGAAAAATGAAAGAGCTATGATGAAGCTCTTACAAAAGAGGAAATAAAAAGAGAAGTTAAGAATACAGAGAACATCTCAAAAAAAGAAGGCTAGAAGGAACAGAGCTATAAAAGGCAATCATGGTAGAGATACACAAACAGGTCCAATTTTTATGGTTACTATTTTTATTTTAATGGATATGGTCATAATAAAATAGAATGTCAAAAAAGGGATAATAATTTTAGAAATATGGAGAAGGAAACTCATATAGATTCAAGCAGAAGCCACAACTCTTTTGCTCATCTATCAGGATTTAATGAAGAGGTCATAATATGTTACAAGTGAAATAACTTTAGACACATAGCCTAGTATTGTAGAATCATGTTTGAGTCAGTCAATAAAGACCAGAGTTTCAAGGCTCCATTCATCAAGAAGAAAGTTTAGATAGGTTCATGGTAGAAGAAATAACCTAAAAATTTTATGTTGGTCCAGACAACTTTGCATGCAAGAAATAAATAAAAGCCATGGTTCATTGATAGTGGATATTCATGGCACATTACAGAAGACAAAATCAAGTTCATAACCTTGAAAAAGATCAATGGTGGAATAGTGAAATTTGAAGATAATACTACTGCTACAATTGCCAAAAAAGGTACACTAAGTTTGATTAATGGTAGAACTAAAACTAAAAATGTTTTGTATGTAGAAGTTCTTAAGCATAATATTTTGAGTGTAAGTCAAATGTGTGATCAGGAGAACACACTAAAGTTTTATGTAAAAAGTTGTGAAATTAGGAGAAAATATTCAGATGTGTGGGTTGCAAATACTCAAAGAATAGGTAATAATTTGTATATATTATCAGACATCAAAGGTCAAAGATGTTGTTTGAGTCAGATTGAAAAAAGTTAGATATGGCAAGGAGAATGGGACACATAAATTTTAACAACCTTGTCAACATCAACAAGAAGCAAGTAGTCAAAAATCTTTTAAAGATTACAAATCCATCCAACACGCTTTGTGAACCTTGTCAGCATGGGAAGTAGGCCAGAAGGTGGTTCAAAATAAAATAGTAATCGACCACTCATCTGTTATAAATTGTTCACACTAATTTGTGTGGACCTATGAGAACCCAAAGACTCAAGGTGATAAATATTTCATGTTGCTTATGGATAATTTTTCACATATGACTTGGGTAATGTTTTTAAAGAAAAAATCAGAAGCTTTTAGACATTTCAAAGTGTTCAAATAATTAGTTGAGAATGAAACTAGTTTTAAGATTAAGTGCTTAAGACCAAATCAAAGAGGAGAATTCATGTCAAATTAGTTTATTAAGTATTGTGAAGACCATGGAATAAAGAGACATTATTTAGAAACCAAAACTCTATAACAAAATAGAGTAGTTGAACAAAGAAATAGAACAGTTCAAAAGATGGTGAGGATAATGCTAAATGAATCCAAGATATCAAATAAATATTGGAGAGAGGTAGTTGATATACAAGTTCATATTTAGAATAGATAATTATTGAGAGTCAATAGTGACAAGACTCCTTATGAGCTATGGAAAGACAAACCAGCAACAGTTGATTATTTCAAGTTTTTGGCAACAGATGCTTCATAAAGACAAGCGATGAAAAACTTGGTAAGTTTGAATCTAGAGCAGATGAAGGAGTATTTCTTGGTTATTTTTTCAAAAAGTAAAGCTTATAAATGTTATAACAAAAGAACCAAGAAAATAGTTGAAATGACAAGTGTCAGGATAGAAGAAGATGGAACACAAAGAATCATTGATCCATTAGACATTCCTAAAATCATTAAAGAGAAAGATTTTGAAGAATCAGATGAAGATGAAAAAAAGGAGAAAAAGGGCACCAAAACTCTATCCAAATATGTCCAAATAAATCATAATGAAAGTGACATCATCAAAGACATAAACGAAGGAATTCACACTAGAAAAATGATGGTAAGTAAATTTGAGTATGTTAATTTCTCTTTGTTATCTAAAATTCAACCTAGAACTTTTTTAGAAGCTAGACATGATAAGCATTGGGTTAAGGCAATGGATGAAGAATTAAATCAAATAGAAAAAAACTATACTTGGGAATTAGTGCCTAGACCAAAAGATCACAATGTGATAGGAACAAAATGGGTTTATAGAAATAATTTGAATGAAAATAGAGAAGTGACCAGGAATAAAGCAAGATTAGTATGTAAAGGATATGCTCAAATTAAGGGAATGGATTTTGAAGAAACTTTTGCACCAGTGGCAAGGCTAGAGGCTATTAGAATGTTTCTTGCATATGTAGTGTTTAAAAATTTCAAAGTGTTTCAGATGGATGTCAAAGCTACCTTTCTAAATGGGAATCTAAAAGAAGAGGTCTACATTGAGCAGCCTGAGGGATTTATTCTCTCAAATGTTAGTAGTCATGTATATAGATTGAAAAAAGCACTATATGGATTGAAATAAACTCCCAGAGCTTCATATGCAAGACTTGATAAGTACCTACAGGATCAAGGTTTCAAAAGAGGATTTGTTGATAGTAGTCTCTACATCAAAAAATAAGGTGAGCATCAATTGATTATTGTGGTATATGTTGATGACATCATTTTTGGAGGAAACATTGAAAAGATGACAAAAGAATTTTTTGATAATATGAAAAAATAATTTGAGATGTCTATGCTTGGAGAATTATCATTTTTCTTAGGATTGCAAATATTTCAGTCATATAAAAGAATTTTCATATCTCAAAGTAAATATGCCAAGAAAATTTTGAAGAAATTTGGTTTTGAATATTGTGCACTAGTTGGCACACCTATGAGTACAGAAAATAAGGTGAGCAAGGATGAAGATTCACCTATTATCAATCAATGTTTGTATAGATATATGATTGGTAGTCTTTTATATTTGATATCATCAAGGCCAAACATCATGCATGTAGTAGGTATGGTTTCAAGATATCAATCAGCTCCAAAAGATAGTCATGTTTAGTTGGTGAAGAGAATATTCAGATATATCAAGGGGACATTGGAATATGGATTATGATATTCCACAGGTAGATATTTCACTTTGGTTGCTTATACATATTCAGATGGGTAGGTTATTTAGATGATAGAAAGAGTACAAGTGGAGGAGCTTTCTTTCTTGGTGATAGCTTACTATCTTGGCTAAACAAGAAGTAGAACTAAGTATCACTTTCTACAGCTGAAGCAGAATATATTACAGTGGTGTTGTGTTGTACTCAAGTGCTTTGGATGAAGCAAAATTTAGAAGACATCAAGGTTAAATATGATGAACCTATTTTTATTTTTTGTGACAACACAAGTGCTATTAATATTTTGAATAATCTAGTGATGCATTTCAGAACAAAACATATTTCTATTAGATATCACTTCTTGAGAGAGCAGGTTGCAGATCAATAAGTTAAGATGAAATATATCAGTACTACAGAGTAGATTATAGATATTTTCACAAAGGCACTACCAAAAGACACATTTGAGTATCTGTGAGAGAAGTTGGGAGTAATTTTCTTTACTTCCTACCATTGAGGATCAACATTAGTTGAGGGAGAGCTAAGTGGTAGCTCCAGGGTAGGCTCTTTGACATTGATGTTAAAGGGGGAGAAGAATAGAAATAGGTACAGGTATAGGTATAGGTGAAAAATAGGTACAGAGAATAGGTATAGGTTGCTACGATAAGGGGAAGTTATTGTATGTTTTTCAGATGGTAGTATGTGCAGGTTTTATGATGTGGCAGTTTTAGTTTGAGGTTGTCATCAATAACAAAGGGAGAGATTATTGTAAATATTGTCATTGATGTCAAAGGTCTAGCATTATTGGTGATAAAGGCCCCATAGCATTTAATGGTGTTTTTAATATTCATATCTTGGCTAATGTGTGTTAATATTTATGTAATATTAATGAATATATTTTTGGTTGCATATAAGTCAAAAGAGGGCCCATGGAGAAGTCAAAGAGTCACGAGGTAAAGATAAAAGAGGAATGCGATTCATTTTTTCATGAAGAGTCATCTTGAGGAATTCCAAGAGTCACCATGTGAAGACAAAAGAGGGTATGGTGCATTTTTTCATGAAGGGACACTTTGAAGAATACAAAAAGTCGCCAAGATAAAGACAAAAGAGGAAAGGACACATTTGCTTATGAAGGGTCACCATATGACTTTTTAAATGCAAACATACAAAGGGTCATGCAAGTTTGGTGCCATTTTCCATGAGGATTGAAGGGTCACAAAGGGTAAATGCCAAAGGTCATTTGGAAAGCTATAAATAAAGGCTTGAGAAGCCATTTGAAATATGCAAGAGAGTGCATGGTTTGTATTTGTTTTAGAGGAGAGAAAAGCAAGAGATATTGTAGAGTTATATCATTTGTTGAGTAAGTAACATTGAGAAATAGTTGTATTTTATACACAAGAGGTGTTGGTGCTCCTGTGGGTTGGTACTCACAAATATTTACAAGGGGTTAGTGATCCTGCAAGTTGGTGCTTGTGAACTTTTTAATTTGAGTTGGTGCTCATTCATATACTTGAGATTGTTCTTCGTGGTTTTTCCCACTTTGGGTTTCCACGTAAAAATATGGTGTCTCTCTCTCTCTTGTGTGGTGCATGTTATTGTTTCAGTTTTATTGCATATCTTGAATGTGTGATTAAGTGGTTAAAGAAAAGAAATCAGATTAAGTAAAAGATATTTAATATACTGATTCACTCCCCCCCTCTCAATATATTTCATGATTAATAAACCAATACATCACCTTCAAAAACATTGCCACATTTTTTTGTTGAGAGGTCAATAATTAAAACCGACATGTTTTTCCCTGTATTTACACTATAACAATAGTTTTGAAATCAAAGATATGAATACAAATACTTTATATTATCGTATAATGACATTTTTTTATTCATTTGAGTTGTAAAAGTCAAAGAAAATTATAAGTTGCATGCAAAAAATAAAAGATTAATTTCTATGAATGATATCTCCCCACAATAAGCTAGGTAAACACAAAAACTACCATTTTTGTGGTATTTGTTATTCTTCTTCTATTTTTGGTTGATATTTTATTTTACTCCCATATGTAATTTTCTATTTTCATTGTAGGAACATTATCAAGATATTGTATTTTGATATTGTTAAAGAGAAAAAAATGCAAGAAAAAGAAATTGTTGGTGACAAAAAATGTTAATTTGTTACAACTAGAAATAAAATATTACCATTTTGGCACTTTAAATTGTGTTATTTCTACCTATTGCTCAATGTGTTCAGTTGGATCCATATCCACTTTCCAAAACCATTGTTTAAAATCCATAAATATATTTTGACTACAAGAGGAAAAAAAAAGACAAAAAAATAGAATGCATAGAATAAATGGTCTACTTTTGTTTACTATTTTCTATATTTATCTGTTTCCATATTTAGTTTTACCTATGGATTATGACAAGAGATTTAATATCTTCTATTTGTGGCATTTTTAACCAAAAAATAATGACATAGAAGAGTTGTGAGCATGGGAAAACAATAATTTGTGATGACTAGAAATAAAGTATTACCATTCTAGCATGTTTTATTGTGCCATTTCTATTTTTTTATCAATGCACATGCTTGGCCCCATATCCAATTTCTTGCAAGTTTTTTTCAATTGCATAAACATTTTTTGACTATACATAAAATCAAATACAATAGAGTTATGCATAATGCAAGTGGCATACAATACTATTTTGTTTGGATGTTTTTTTCTTTAATTTGCTATTAATTATTGGTAGTCACAAATTCTATTTTCCAAGAATATTTGTTGTATGTCAATGACATTGCACAAGGCAAAGAACAAGTTTTGCATCTCTAAAAAGTGACTATTATTATATTATTAGATAGTAAGTTGAAGGCAAATTGCATGATGGTCTATCCAATAGAGATCATAAATGCTAAATTAAATATTCTGGATATCTATAGTTATCCAAAAGTGATCTATTAAAGTACCTACATGTGTTTTTGGGATGTTTGATATCAAATACTATGTATATTCATTATGTTTAAAATTTGTTATCTGTATATTGTTTGTTGAAGCATGTCAATATTGAAATCACCAACAAATATGATGTTGGTATCCAGTGGCAAATCAGAAGATGTTATTTCTATAAATACCATTGTATCATTTATTAGGGCATTTGAGACTAAGTATATATTAACTATTTGTATCAGTGTATCCAAATATGATATATCATGTGTCATAGTATCCATGTTTAGTGTAGTAAACACCTTGTTATTTCTCAATACAATGTTTTTTCTAAAGCACAACATTATCCCATTTACATTCATTGAAAACTTACAATCAAAATTTTATGTAAGAATGAAAGTATTTTCTAGTTGCATAGTTATTATTTCTTGAAAACATAGAATGTTTGCATTCATAATTTCATAGTCATGTGTTATGCTTTGTAGATGCAATTACAAACTCTGTTATTCAATGATAAAATAGTGAGACTATTATATATTTTAGGGATATTTACAAAAAATGACAACCATTGTGCAAAATTTTATAGTCTTTGCATCTCAACATTTACTTTATTGGATATGACAAAGTTCTCAGGTTCTAAATTATTCATAATATACAATGATTCAATGTTTTTTTACTTGTGAAAGTGAAGTATATAAAAGTCCATGGTGCTTGACACTAATAGGATGAAATTCCAGTGAATCCATTATAAGCCCTTACAATCTATGTATTATTCGAGCACATGCTATTTATATTAGAAATTATTCATGTATGGTGGCTATCAGTTTCTTAATATAAATTTTCCTTGAAATTATTGTTATTGGAGTCTAATTTTTAGGAATCTAATCACTTTAGAAGCTTTACATTTTTTTGCATTGCAGTGCTCCAATTTTTAATGTCATTGAAATGTATCCAAATTATGTCTAGTTATTCAAGTGTTTAATACTTGACAATTCAATTAACACCATTTACTAATACATCTTGTATATCATAGTTTCCACCAATATGTTTGATTTCAAAATAATTATGTTAGGCAAGTAATTCTTTTGATTATTTGTAATGATTTGATCACAAAAAATCACCTTCTTGTCAACAACATTAATGTATAAGTTTGTTCCTTGAGAAGTGCAAGCATTTGGGCATTACATTTTTTAACATCATCATTCTTTTAAAACAAGTACAGAAATTTTGGGTCATGAGGATATCTATAGCATGTGTTATTCAAGTATTCAATATATAATAATGTATGTTGACAAGTTTTGATGTAGTTCAAGATGGAAACAAATTGAATGTCATTTTTTCAAATGATTTGTTGAAACTAAAAGAATTTTACATTGTCAAGCCAAAAAGTGTATGGAGTTATTTTTCCATGCAATAATGGTTGTTGAAAAACCCACCTATCTCGAATAGGCTTTGTTTGTTAAAAATCATCGATGAATATAATCTCAATGTTTTTAAATGGTTTTATGGCTGTATGCATTATCATTTGAAGTCCTTTTTCAATATTGCAAAGCAATAGACTTCCTAGTAAAGATATTTCATCAATGAATATCATACACAATTGTTAATAGCATTTTATCAATATATCCAAAGTGTTTGAATCCAATGGAATCATCCATGTAAATGTGTATGAAATTTAAAAAATTAAATGTGAAGTTAGACCATTTATATTGTATGTTGCTTTACTAGTGTATTGAATAATTAGACCTTTTATTTTCAAAGGATCACTTTCAAGTTTCATGTTGTAGATCTATGCCCAATGTTTCATTTATCAATTTTTAGTAAATGTTTTTCTTGTGCCTGTTCTTCCTGTTAAGAACATATAAATTGGCTTGTCTGGATCTAGTGCTTTTCTGATCACAATATCTTTAACAATTACTTCGTGTTCTTTATTCAGTTGTTTTTTCAAGTTTAAGTATTCTTCTCTACTTATTTGAAAAGGATGTTTGGTTATTTGAAACATTTTTTTAATGTTGATTGTTGACTAGTTTATGATTTATTATGTAATGCAAAGCATAATATATGTCATATGCATCAATATTATTATCGATTTAATTGTTTTTTCCATCATCAAAAAGAGTAAATAGAGATCCAAAAGTAATGTCTAGATTCTATGTAGTAGTGTGAACATTGCCCAACTTTGTTATGGAATTTTCAATAAACATGGTTTCAATTCTTGTTATTTGTGTCATATGAGCAAGGTATGCATTACTCCACATGTTGAAGTTTTTTTAGTGTCTCTTCATTATAATAATTAGGTATAAACAACATCATTTTTTATCTATGATGGTTTTCAGGATCTATGTGGATATTATATCTGACATGTCGAATGACATGATTTTTTTTTATGTTTTGTTATTTGCATATTTACCTAGGTAATATGCCACAAATTCAACCAAGCATATATGTTCTAATTATGTTGGCCTTGTAATATACATTTTTATAGGATAAGCACATATTATGTCCTATGAAATGTGTGGATCTTGTGCTAATAGTTTTAGACTTTTCAAAATGTAAGTTCTTTTTATCTTTGGTGATATGTTCATGAAAATTGTTTTCCTTGACCTATGATGTAAAGGGAACGATAATACAATGTGAATAACCTAGTGACTAGATGTTTGTTTGTGTTGTATAAGCATATTTCCCAATTTTATTATGGCTTGTAGTTTTATTGTCATTACTATGAATATTATCAACATGCACTTTCTGAAATACATTCATCAATGTACAATCAAACTTTGTCATATAAGAGCATCAATATGTTGTAGCATCATATGCATCAAGAATGAATTGTAAATCTATGTTAGCATATCATAATGCCTAGAGATCTTTTGTAAATGCATTTATCCAAGTATCTGATGGATGTGTTTTTAGCATTATGATGGGCTATGAAATACAAGATCGTAGTGCAAGTATGTATTATTTTTTAGACAAGTTTACCTCTTTGTAATATTGTATTATTTTTTAGACAAGTTTACCTCTTGTAAAAACATCTGGAATGTTGTGTCTTTGATATACTTTTTTTTCTCAAGTTGAGAAAAAATTATTTTGGCATTTCTTTGTATAGCTTGTTTGTTCCATACAATGGCTCTAATATTCTATTTTTTTGCATTGCAGGCAATGGAAAAATGAATTTGCGATGAGAATTTCTATACTTTTTTCATGTGCTTGTATGATGATATGTTTTCATTCTATCCAAATTGATATCAAGTAATGGCAAATCACAAGATATATATTTGTATATAAAATATTTTATTTTAGTATTGGATCAATCTCCATATATAGGTGCATATTATACCCTGATCATGAAATGCAAATGCGTATTTCCCCTATTTAAAATTCAGTTACAAAAAATAATCTAAAACCTTTCCAAACAATTATTTATTTTGTAAAATTTTTTTGAATGCATTGGATCTATGGTTAAAGTAGTGATTATAGAGAATAAGATTTTTTCGTATCATTATGTCAATTTTGTCTTCTTTGATTGTTTCTTTATGTTTATTATTTTTTACAGGAGTCAATTTTTACAATGCATGGCACAAAGGCTCCCAACAATGTTCAACAGTTGTTATAATAGCAAAATAAGGTAGTGGGCCTAATTGTCTAATCATTGCATAAATATTTTTCTTGAATTTTCAAAATAATTGGGTGATGTTCAAATGTTTTGGAAAGCTCTATAATCTATTGGAAATATTAAATTTTTGTCTATAATAGACTTTTTTTTAACATCTTTGGCGTAGATATTTTTGTCTTTTAAGTTTCCTTTGCATATACATATCCCAACACAAGATGATACCTGATGTATAATGATTTTAATAGCTTTGAAAAATATGTTAGTTATGTGAGTTGCAATGTCATTTTATTTATGCAAATGCTCTCACTTTGATAATTTTTGGTATGACATTTTATCTGTCATATCTTGAGGATGATTAAAACCATAGAATAAAGTTGGGAAGCCCATCTCCTCTGAGAATTTATATTTAAATATAGCTAATGGTTTGAATCCTTATAAGGGGGAAATTTTAATGATCTCATTTTTTAGATCATGTATCAATTGTGCCTCATCAAAATCATGCACCAGATATTTAGTAACATGTTTGATTCATTCTCATATGTCTCAAATTCATCATCTTCAATAGGCAAAACATCGACAACAGTTTTTTTTTTTTTTTTTCTCAAAGCTAGTTTTCCAAACTTCATCAATAGTAATTTATTGTCTATACAACAAAGTTTGACAAAGTTATGACAATGCTTTCATGATGTATGTAGGTCTTACATTTCCTGTTAAATATGAATTTTTGTATTCTAGCTTGTAATTTATCTTGATTGTAATTATTTATGTCTCATTTATTTCTCTAGATAATGCTTTTTGGATCTTATCAAAGATGATTGGAACATTTATAATTGTTCATATGAGGCCATATTGTGAGTGTTTATAACCAAGTTCTCATATTTGGGCAAATGGCATTCTCAAAGCAACTAATCTTTCTCATAAACATGTTAATATCTTTAAAATAGCATTTTTTCATTTCTTCTATGTTGAAACAAACAACAAATGTCAACACTTTTCCATTTTCAAGAGATATTTTGCATTGTTTTCATATTTTTTAACCAATGTAGGTTTTTTTAATGTTGTATCTGTGAAAGGACAATAAAATGCTTTGACACTAGAATGATATATTTTTTGAAATGTAGTTGTTCACAAAATATAGAAGCATGAATGGGCATGTCTTTAATTAATTTTAGATAGTTGTTTATTATTCTGATACTTTGGCAATCATGTTGTGTGTGTGTCAATTATTAATTTTTATAACAATGGATCATAGCTTTCACTTACCCCAACAATTTTTGGCATCTATGTGTGTTGTTATTTTTTAGTGTTTCCATTATATGTTTTTGTTGCATATTTTTTGTTTCATTGGTCACGTATGTTTTATTTTAAACAGCATAGTGAAATATGATGGCTCTTTGTAGGCTAGGGTCTTTCTGTAATAGAAGGTTCCCTTGCATATTATTTTGTAGTTCTAAAAGATCTTATTATTATTTCAAGATGTTTGAAAGTATTGGAATTTAGAAACCTTCTAGAAACATCCATCGACATTTCATATGCATCTAATCTCTATAAATTATTTGTAATGGATCATAATGAATATGAAGTGTATCTGTCTCAAAGCAGATAATATTGTATGTTTTATGTGGGCTAGATAACTGCAAGATATTTTTTAAAAATATTTTTTTTTTTCTAACCATAATAAAATGTTTATTTTTAGAATGTTTACAATCCATCAACAACAAAAGTCATTACCTTCAAGTCTACTTTATTGATATGGAATTCCAATTTTTGTAATGTATATTTTCCAATCAAAAAAAAATCTATATTTTTTTAGTTCTTATTCATAAAGACCTAAAGAAGTCATTGCATTGTTATTCTCCACAATAATTTCATTACAACAAGATTGGGCCATATATCGATGAAAATCATGACCATTAAACTCATGTTCAGCTAACAAACCAATAGCATCAAATAAGTTTTAACCATAGCTCGAGCCTAAAGAGCTTATTTTATACATGACAATGCTTCTAGTTCATGAAAAATGGAATTCCAATATAAAGAGGGATTTTTTCAAATATTTGATAACTAAGTTGTGAATGCATTTTTTTGTTAAATAATGGTTCAAAATATTGATGCTCGAGTTTATGTCATAAAATAAGATTGAATACAATGGAATGCATATTTCTTTGTTGAAATGTAGATACTTTATTTTTGTTAGAGACCAAACAGATACAAGTATGTTCAACCATTTGCATAACTACTTAATACAAAATATTTCACCCCAAAGACCAATCTCACCTTGATCTGTAAGTTCATTTATAAAAACTCACATTTGATAAAAGTATGTGCTTTTATCATGTATTTTATGCCAATCATATAATATATCTAGATGTAATTGGTGTGCATATGAGTACCTTGATTCTACATCCCCATTGTTCAAAGAATCCATAAAATAGTCAATGATCATAGTTCATAGCATTCTTGATGTGTATTGGAAATTAAATAAGACTTGAAATGCATCAAAAAAGTAGTCACCAAGAGCATAATTGAAAGAATGCAATTCTAAAAATATTTTCATGTTTTCAAGCATCATCAATAGTTGTAAACACTTGTTTTTTTCTCTGATATGTATCCACATCAATGATTTTTTTGAACAATCTGATGTGAAGTCATATATTTTTATTTTCATTATATATATACATATATACAAATATACATATATATATACACACACACACATACATATGTATATGTATATGTATGTATATATTCTTTTTTTTTTTTGCTATTAAAAATAACATGCTAAACCATCAAGAAATGAAATGTCAAGTTCAAAACCACATCAACTTTATAGTTATCTTGCTTGCCATAGGAAAAAGAATCTATTTAACAAGATATTTACATTACCATTGAATATTAGAAAATATTGGTCAATGACTACTATATTTATGTTGTCAATAATCAAAATAAGTAAACACTATTTCAATATACTTACTTATTTTTCTATAACTTGTTCAAAGTCTCAACTGTCAACCACTATAAAAAAAGATAAATGTTTCAATATATAAATTATATTAAAATTTAAAAAAAAAGCGAAAACATTTCATTGATACATTGTTTTGTAATAAAACAAAAACTAGGCCAAGCATTAACACATTAATAAAATGTAGTCAAATTGATTACAACAAACACATTTAGCTATCTTCAACCCATCAACCACAACCTTTTACATTTTTTTTTTTAAATAAAAAAATATTTTTTTCATGCCCTTTTTTTTCAAATGTAAAATTGAGAAATTGTTCACAAAATATTATAACAAGAACATAAATCATATAAATAGATTTTTTTATTTAATATAATTAGCATTGATTTTTATATTTCATTCACATGGAAATAACATATAAGTCTAGGTATACCATTCAACATATGAATTGATAAATGGATCAGATGTGTGAATCAATAGGCATTATTGCATCATTATATACATACATAAATACATACATGCATACATACATATTAAAACCAAAAAAAATTAACCTAAGGTACACTATAGTTGATAGGGTACATCCTCAATTGCTCACTATTCAAAATTCAAATTACAATATCTTGCATGGTATTCATCTGAATCAAAAACTATTAGATTCCTTAGAATCCTAATAATGAAATCTTCCACACCTTATCACTTTTGATATATTTATACTACTTTAAAAATATTCAATAATACACAATATCATTAACTTATACAATTATTGGAATTTCACTATCTTCTTATGAGGAACATGCCTCACTACTTTCAACCATCACTTTAAAAGGGTGGGAAACATATCAAATCCTATAAATGCAAATAAAATTTATATCTTCATACACAAGATGTTAGTTAAAAATAATCAATATATGTAACAAATATAGATTTTTCACAATCTTCGGACATATGCCCACCCCTAGTATAATCATTCTTATCTTAAAAGTAAATATACTCAATACAAGATCAACACAATATACACCATGTGGGGCATGATGTTGGTTCATGTTCTCCCTCTTTTTGCTACATTATAAATTAATAATACGATTGTAGGAGGCATGAACTTGGTTCTTGTTATTCCTTTTACAATATGAAAAGTACTACAATTTTTAAAATAAAGCAAATCATTTTTTCAAATAAATAAATTTTAAAAATTTACAGTTTGAATCTAGATTAATATGCAGTGGTGTGATTCATATTTTTCACGTGGACCAATGTCTGAGCTTAGTGATGTTCCATGCCTTGGATATACTTTTAAATTTCATTTATACTAGTTCCCTCTTTGAATTTAAACAAATTTATATTGGTTCCCTCTTTTCACCTCAGTGAAATTATATTGGTTACTCTTTTTTTAGTCATTTTATTGTACTCCCCACGAGTGATAAAATATCTATTAGTCAAATCAAAAGTTTTAATTATGAATGATTAACACTCTCGGCATCACCATGTGAGCTAGTACAGTCACAATTTTAACACATAATTAATGACCAAATCAACCTCTTAGCACTTTCAAAATTGTGTGTTTTCACTAGCTAGGAGGCAAACATAATTGAAATCCCCCTATCTCCACTTGGGTTAGATACCACCTATGACACTCAATACCACCTATGAAGATAAAGTGTGTTTCCACACTCAGGACTTTTTCTTTCTCTTTTACTCTATTAGTTTCACTTTTTTACATCACTAGAATAAAGGGGTACAAATGTATGTTGGTGTAGTCCTTTTTCCCACTGGTTTTGCCTACATGGTTCATTATGTTTGCTGAGGGTTGTAGAGGCCATTTAAGTTATTTGGGTTAGTTATTTCATATTTAAGATATCATCATAATTTCATCATGCACATATGAGTGTATGTAATCCCTTTTTGGGTTGATGGGGTCTCCATTCCACTTGGTCCCCTTAGTGCTTCCACTATTAAGGCCTCCAAGCCACTAGTGTTCCCTCAGTGTCTTCTCCACTCACATTGATGGATCCCACACACTCTAGTTATCTATGTTGGAGAGTTTTCAATGATGTTTCCAAGGTGGCCAAGGGTTTTGATGAGGTGTCATGTGTGTTATCAAGACAATGATAACGTGTGCCTTAGTGTGTTTCTATGTTCTTTCATGGTTATTCAGTATGTGTTTAGATAGGTAGGTTGATGGATGTTATTGATGGCGTGGTCATGTTATAGAGACCCTATGGGGTGTTATGAGTTCTTGAAGTGCTTGTGGAAGTGAAATTAATTCATCAGAGCAATCATATGAATGTATATATTCTCCTAGTCTTCTTGGCTAATAAAGTTGAGTAAGCAAATTTATGACAACAACATTCACATGTAAGGAGTAGTTTGGTATATGGATGGATTTCCCAATGAAATGAGATCATGTGGTCCAATTTTTAATTCTTGACATGATGTATATCAAAATTCATGGTAGTGCAAATTTGGTCTCCCAAGCAGATTGTAGTGTTCCCCATACTTAGCCATGTTTGTGTTCTTTAGATATCAAGTTTCAAAACCTTGATCGATCAGATTAAGGATCAATAGCATGTAGGTGATCATGCAGATGGAGATCTAATAGTGAGAACAAAGTTAATATGTCAAAGGATCCTAAGATTGAATGTATTGGTACCATATGTCACGATCATGGTGAATTGGTAGTAGATTAATGACCTCATGTTTGATCATATTTAGCATATCAATGGTGTGTATTTGATCATGTAGGTCAAATATCAATGAAACATATTCAATAATGCATATGGAGATGGATGGTGCAAATTGATTTAATAAATTAGCAGGATATATAGAAGGCATGTGGGCATGCCAAGAGGCATAAGAGCATTAATTAAATGGAGACTGATAGTAGGGTACATAGAAGGCATGCAGGGATGCCAAGTGTCACAATCTCAAAATCTTAGATCAGAGATTAATGGCAAGGAAAAATTCAAGGTTAGGATACTCCTGAAGAGATATACTGAGTGAATTTGATCAATTTTATAGGGGGCATGAGATGAAGACACATGTCCGAAGCTTTTGCATTAAAAATTACCATTGGAATTTGAAAATTCAAAATTACAAAGGAAAACTAACCTATATTGTTTGATTCATGTCTTGAGAATATGGAAGAATTTTTTGATGGAGTAAAAATTAAAGTTGTAAAGGACTTCAAGGGTATCCATAAAAATTGATTAGAACATTTGACTATCTTTACAATTGTAGTTATTAAGATCCAAAGTTGACTATGGGTTTTACCATCTTCTGCAAGTGACTCGAGAAGGATGTTTGAGATTTTCTTGATGGTGTTTGGAAGTTTCAAGGAGAATTAAATATTGGATAGTGTTGTAGACTACATTAGGACTAGCTATGTGAATTTTGGATGTTTGACCAATCCATCTTCAATATGAACAAATGCCTAGAAGTTGATTGTTTATTTGTTCATGGTGTTCTTGTCTACAAGACTAATGTTTGGGTAGATTGTGCATATGAAAAGGAGTGTAATGATGGATGTAATAACTTGAAGGTGTTTTAAGGGTCATGAGGAGTGGACCTATGTATTTATAATTTGTCTTATGTTCCTAATTTTCTTGGTGTAGTGTTAAAAGGGAGAATAGGACTCCATGAGACCTATAAGGGCTACTAAGGCCTATTTAAAAGGTGTAGCTACTTAAGGGTGACCCATGAATTTTATGGTCAACCTAAGAGGGTGGTATTGAGATATGTCTTAGTGTGATATAATCCTTAAGGTTTAATGCATGTCCAATGGTTGACTAATAATATTATATTCATGAAGGCTCTATAAAGATTGAAATCAAAGGTAATGGTTTCTAGAGTTGAGAAGCTAAGGAAGAGGAGAGTGAGTATGCCTATGGATGGATTGAAGAGCATAGTAAGTTGAGTATTATGTGTAAGACTTTCAGGTCATAATTATAATGTCATAACAATATACTTGTAGGTTTTTAGAGTTGATAAGTGAAGTATAGAGAGTTGAGGAGTGAAGGAAAGGTGAAGATTGTGTGAACTTGGTGGATGGATTGAGGATTAGAGGAGTGTGAGGTATGTATGCATGACCATTTGGTCATGTTTTTGATGTTTTGATAGAGTTACTACAGGTTTTCTAATTGAGTATGTGCAAATAAGTGTAAAGTGATCCAAAAGGTGGTTTTGTATACATTCAAAGGGTGTGAAGGCTAGAGAGTGTGTATGGTTGAAGAGAGCTGATATTCATTGTATCTCCATCAAATTGGCAGGAAATCAAAAATCATGAGATGTTCATTTTATAGGTGTTGTTTTGGGTGCTCAACATCTAGGCAAGAGGTGCTTCTCCATCTTTAGGGTTTGGTGCTCCTTGTAAAGTGGGTGTTTCATTAAAGTCTCATGTTTGTAATCAGTGTATAGTACAAGTAGTCCATGTGTTTGTAGGATTGAGAGTGTTTTTTATTCCCCATGAGGGTTTCCCACATAATCCATGTGTTGTGTGCTTGGTCTTGCATTATCTTCCTTGTTCATTTTTATGAATGATGTTTATGCTTCATGAATGTATGTGTTGAATGATTAAGGATTTGAAGGGTTCAAAATTAAATTGGATTATATTTCATCATTGATTCATCCCCTCTTAGTGATTGTACCTCCAATAATTGGTATCAGAGTAGGTCCTTTGGTGAAGACTTGATATCTTGAAGGTGATCCAAGGTACAATATGGGTAGTCATCAAATGCAAGGAGGATTTTCCACTAAGCAAGAACTGATGTTTAATGGGTCTAATTATGCTTTTTAGAGTGTGAGGATGAAGACCTACATCATATCACTAAGGCTTGACATTTGGAAATCTATTTTAGATAGTTATTTCTCACCCTGTAATCCTCTAACTATTATTGTCGATAATAAGTTATGTGAGAGCAATGAATGCCATCACTTGTGGTCTTTCAGAGACTGAGTTTACAAAGGTAATCCATTGTAAATCTACCAAAGAGATATAGGACAAATTGTAGATAATTTACGAAGGGGATTCAAAGGTCAATTTGTCTAAGTTACAAACTCATCGAAGATAATTTGAGAGTCTCAAGATGAAGGAAGAGGATTCAATGACATCATATCTACAGAGAGTTGATGAGATTGTGAACATCATCAGAGGTCTTGGAGAGGAGCTTGAAGAAGTTGCTATTACACAAAAAGTATTAAGGTATCTTACCATCCTAAATTTTGATTCAAAGTTTTATACCATATAAAAGTGTCATGATCTCATAAAGATGAAGATGGATGAAATACATGGTATTCTCATAGCCTCTAAGATGAGAGTTAATAAAGATAAACCACCAAAGAAAGAAGTTGCATTTAAGGTAGAAAATAAGCCAAAAAATAAGTTTCAAGGTAAGAAACTCAAGAAGGATGGCATATCTCATATTTATGATAATGAACTAATTGCTTTGTTTACAAGGAAATTTTCAGGCAAGTATAAGGGTAAACTACCCTTCAAATGCTTTAATTGTGGGGAGGTAGGATACTTTTCCAATAAGTGCCCTCATAAGTAAAAGAATAATGATGATGAAGAGCATGACGAAGGCCAATATGAAGGCAAGAATGCATTTAGGTATGATAAGAAAAAAGAAACGATTCAAGAGGTATAATGACAACAAAAAGAAGTCCTTCAAGGATAAGAAGAGTCCCTACACCAAAGAGGAATACAGTACATCATATCAGACTGAAGATAGTGACTTGGAGTATGATGATGAAGATGATGGTCCTATTGAAGATGTTGTCCTCTTCATGGTAGAAGAAATAAGTTGCTCATATCAAAAAGAGTCTACTTGGAGTGATATAGATAATGAAGAAACAAGGAGGACTATGAGACTTAATTGAGGAATGCTCTTGAAGAACTGAAGATTGAGAAGAAGATTAACAAGAAGATGAAGTCACAAATCAAGGAATATGAGGAACAATTCAATGTGTTTGAGGCAAGAATTAATGAAGACACCAAAGAACATGATGGTATAGTTAAGCATCTCAGTTGTCAATTGGAAATCCTATCTACAAACCTGAAAGATAAAGAAGATAAATGTTTAAGGTATGTGATTGAAATTGAGTCATTTAAAGATAAGTTAGAGAAGACATCAAGTAATATGAATTCATTTTTGAAGTTTGAAAAGAGATCAAGTGATATAGATAACATTCTAAATAGTCAAAAGCATACTAGTGATATAGCTAGACTTGGTTACAAAGAAGAATAAAAGATTGCAACTCAAGACAAGGTGAAGACTAATGTGAATAAGGATAATCAGACCTTGAATGTCAACAATCAATCATGGAATAAAGATAAAGACAAATCAGATCAAACAACTAAATGCCATGAGGTATGCCACATTCAATGGTTATTGTTACACTTGTAATCAATTTGGTCATGGGGCTAGAGAGTGTAGAAGATATGACAAGAATGAGTGGAATCATTAGTCAAGTGGTGTGATCAAAGTTGAGTGCTTCAACTATCATGATGTGGGACACTTTGAAAAATATTGTCCAAATAAAGTAAGGCAAGTTGAGTTTCCTTCAAGAAGAGTGGTTTGCTACAACTGTGAATAGATTGGTCACATTGTTAGGTTCTACAAGTAAAGTTTATCAAGTCAAATCAATCTCTTTCATGATCCTAGAGTTTAAGGAAGAAGGCTAGTTAACTCATGGAAACCAAAAGTGGAAAGTGTGAGTCATGATGAGTCTAAAGGTCCAAGTGGTATGTTTGTTATGGTGGAGAATGCTACAAAGGTTGAAGAGTGTCAAGAGCTCTCATTGTCTTCTCATGTTGTGAAGGAAGAGACCAAGCTCAAGGAGAAGACCAAGGTGTTATTTGAGGATAGTTTTGAGGTGTGTATAGATCCAAGAGAACATCCTACTATTGTTGAGTAAGTTTCATGCAAAGAACATCAGTTGTCAATGCCTAGTGATGAGGTTCTTTCTTCAATTGAAAAGGTATGTCATGAATCTACATTATTTTCATGTGTTGTCAATTAAATACTAGAAGAGGAGAATGTTGTAGTGGATGAGCAAGTTGTTTCTCTTAAGCCTAAGAAGAAGAAGAAGAATCATTTCAATAACTACAAGAGGATCAAGGAAGTAACAGAGGAGATGTGGGAAACTCTTGGTTTCACATTGTTCTATGACATTATGAGTTAGTGTGTCTCTATCTATGCTTCTTAGGAGACATATTTCATTTGGATAAACAATCATGTGTGTTATTCTTATTTCATGGACTTTGGTAATAAAGATAGAGTGTGGAGGTTTCTAAGTGTATAATCAAAGATGGTGAGTTGTCAATATGTTTTATTCACATAGAAAGGTGTGTTGACCATGTTCTAGTGTGTTCCAGGTGGTTTCAAGTCTTGAAGATATTTTATGTGCCTTTTGAATAATTTTGGGTTCTCTTGGATTTCCCAGTTCTTGCATGAAGGGTTACAAGTCAAAACCCATTTAAAATATCTATGAGTTATAAAAGTAGTCTGACTTTAAAAGTTGGTCCAGAAGTGTGTATTGATGAACTCCAAGTGTTATAAAAGTTATAGATGTGGGTGTTGACCAGAAGATGATGTTTTGACTAAGTTTCTCTTATAAATCTAGTGTTTTTACTCATGATGGTAATTTGTCTTCCCTAAGGAGTTAAGGTCTGAGACTGTTTAATAGGTTTAAATGGCTAAATGGGTTGTCAAAAATTGATTCACAATAATTTGAAAGTGTGTGGTGTTTTCCATGGATGAGGATCTATGCAAATGGAGGGCTAATTGGTAAGTAAGTTTGTGAAGAAGCTATGGTGCAAATGGAAAGTTGCATGATGAATTTTTAGCATGATTGAGAGGGAAAAATACTTTGCTTCAAATATTAAATTTCAAGTCTTGAATGTGTCTACACAAAAAGATATGGGTGTTGCAAGGTCCAGGTAGGGCTATTAGGCCTCTATGCAAGGCCAGTGAAGAGAAGAGTGGTTTTTAGTCATTTTCTCCAAATGAAAAAGGTATGGTTGTTCCTAAATGAGTTTGTTAGTTTTTTTTTTCATCTTTCATGTTTGAATATTGGCTTGTTTATCTATTAATGATCATGAGGTTGGCTTGTGAGAGAAAATTTGAAGGCAAGTATGGAATTTCTTCATAGTTGGAGATGGTCTGAAAGAGATCAAGGGGTGCCTAAGCTCAGGTGACTTAGGGGGATTCCTTAATATTTTCAAGGTGAATTCAATTAGTTTTTGGTGTTCATGTATGTTTGGTTTTCATAGTGCAGAGTATGATCAAAGAAGAGTGTAGTCATGGAGCATGACTGAGAAGTTCTTGGTAAGAAGAGGTATGCACAATATTAAGGGGAATTTTTATCATCTCTCAAAGGTGTTCCTTTCTTTTTTTGGTCCTTGAAGTCTTTTTAGGTACTCAAGATCAGTTGGTGCCCCCACTTTGTCATTGTGTCAAATGGGGAGAAAGTGCTTGAAGAGAAAGAAAGAGTGTGACCATAAAATTTATGATTGGTGTTGACATCAATGATAAATGGGGTTATTATTGGATAGTTTTAAATGATGTATCAAAGGTGTCCAAGGGTGTTTATGAAGTTTCATGTGTGTTATAAAGATAATGATAAAGTGTGCCTTAGTGTGTTTTAGTGTTCTTGCATGGTTCTTCAGTATGTTCTTGGATAGGTAGGTTGATGGATGTTATTGATGGTGTGGTCATGTTGTGAAGACCCTATGGGGTGTTATGAGTGCTTGGAGTGATTGTGGGAGTGAAAGTAATTCATCAGAGTATTCATATGAATGTTTAGATTCTCCTAGTCATCTTGGAAGATAAGGCTAAGTAAGCATATTGGTGATGGCAAAATTCTGAAGGTCTCAGGTGCAGTTTGGTATATGGATGGATTCCAATATGAGAGGATATCATGTGTTCCAAGTTTTAGGTCTTGACATGATGTATATAAAAATTTATGGTAGTGTATAATTGGTCTCTTAGGTAGATTGCAATGTTTCCCATACTTAACCATTTTTGTGTTTTTTAGATATCAATTGGGAGCTAACAAGTGTCAAAACCTCACTCGATGGGATCAAGGATCAATGTCACATGGGTGATTGTGCACATGGATATCTAACAATGATCATGAATTCCATAGGTTAAAGTATCTTGAGATTGAAGGCATTGGTACCATGTGACATAGTCATGGTGAATTTGTAGTAGATCAATGACCCACGTTTGATCATATTTAGAGGATCAATGGTGCAAGTTTGATCATGAAAATCAAATATCGATAGTGTGTGTTCAACTATGAAGATGGATATAAATGGTGTGAATCAATTTAATAAGTCAATAGGGTACACAGAAGGCACATGGGGCTGCTAAGTGGTGTAAGATCATTAATTGAATGGAGACTGACAACATGGTACACAGAAGGCACGTGGGGCTACTAGGTATCATATTCTCAAAATCATAGATCAAAGATTAACTATGAGTAAAAATTCAAGGATAGGAGACTCCTAAGGATATCGATGGAGTGAATTTGATCAATTTTATAGGGGACATGAGATGAATACATGTGTCTAAATCTTTTGCATTAAAAATGATTGTTAGAATTTGAAAATTCAAAATAACAAAGGAAAACTAGTCTATATTATTTGATTCATATATTGAGTGTATGGAATAATTTGTTGATGGAGTAAAAAGGAAATTTGTAAAGGACTCCAAGGGTTATCCATAAAAACTAATTATAATGTTTGAATATCTATATAATTTAAGTTATTAAGATCCAAATTTGACTATGGGTTTGCCCATTTTTTGCAAGTGACCCAAGAAGGATGTTTGAGATTTTCTTGATGGTGTTTAGATGTTTCAAGTTGAATTAACTATTAGAGAGTATTATAGACTTAATGATGACCATCTGTGTGTATTTTAGATGTTTGACCAATCTATATTCAGTATGAAAAAATGCCTAGAAGTTGACTCTTTATTCATTCATGGTGTTCTTGTGTACAAGACTAATGTTTGAGTAGATTACACATATGTAGAGAAGTGTAGTGATGGATTTAATCACTTGAAGGTGTCTTACAGGTCATGAGGAGTGGACATATGTATTTTTAAGTGGTCTTGTGTTCTTAATTTGCTTATTGAAGTGTTAAATAGGAGAATAGGTCTGCATGAGACCTATAAGGGCTACTAAGGCCTATTTGAAAGTTGTAGTTATTTAAGGGTGACCCATGAATGTTATGATCAACCTATGAGGGTGGTATTGAGCCATTTATTACTATTATAGAATCCTTAAGGGTTAAGACATGTCTAATTTTTTACTAAGAAGATTATATTCATGAAGGCTCTATAAAGAGTAAAATCAAAGGTGTTGGTTTCTAGAGTTGAGAAGCTAAGGAAGAGGAGAGTGAGTGTTCTTAGTGGACGGATTGAATAGCAACGTAGGTTGAGGATTGTGTGTATGACCTATAGGTCATAATTTTGATGTCATAATAGTTTAATTTCATGTTTTTAGATTTGATTAGTGAAGTATAGAGAGTTGAGGAGTGAAAGGAAAGATGAAGATTGTTTGAGCTAGGTGGATGAATTGAGGATAAGAGGAGTGTGAGGTATGTGTGTATGATCATTTGGTCATGTTGTTGATGTTTTTATAGAGTTTTTTTAGTTTTTTTAATCGATTATGTGTGAATAAGTGTAGAGTGATCCAAAAGGTGGTTTTGTATGCATTGAGAGTGTGAGAAGGCTAGAGAGAGTATGTAAGGTTGAAGAGAGTTTGATATTAATTGTATCTCCATCAGATTGGAAGGAAATCAAATATTGGGAGATGTTCATTTTATATATGTTGTGGTTTCTGAACATCTAGGGCAAGAGGTGCTTCTCCATCCTTAAGGGTTGGTACTCCTTATGAAGTGGGTGCTTCACTAAAGTCTCATGTTTGTAATTAACTTATAGGACAAGTAGTCCATGTGTTTTCAGGCTTGAGAGTGGGTTTTATTCCCTATAAGGGTTTCCCACATAATCCATGTGTTGTGTGCTTGATCTTGCTTGATCTTTCTTGTTCATTGCTATGAATGATGTGTATGCTTCATGAATGTATGTGTTGAATGATTAAGAGTTTTAAGGATTTGAAATTGAATTGGATTATCTTGCATCACTGATTCACCCCCTCCCCCCACCTCCTCTCAGTGATTATACCTCTAATAATCTGGTGAGTCACCTGTCAACTCAACTAGCCTATAAATGGCATGTTCTCCTTTGTATTGATCATCTAGGATGATATGGAGAATCTCGTTATTTGCTCTCATTCCTTTACAATATTCTCTTATGCATGCTTTCATTTACTAGAAGCTTCATTGTGATGTGCACTTGATTGACCTATGAGATCACTCCATCATGTGCATTCATTGATCTGGTGATCCTAGCTAGAAATCTAATATGGTATGAGAGCATCAATATATGTTCATGATTGTCTAGTTGGCTTGTTATTTGTTATTATTTTTATGAAATCCTGATATTTGATATTATCTTATCATAGAAATTGTTGAGAGAAATATTCAGAAGTGTCAGAGTTCTCATCTTTGGTGGAGTCATTTTTTTGTAGATTTGGTTCATTGGCAACCATTGTCACTTTTTTATGGCTTCTTTGCGACTACGTGGAGCTCTAATTTAGCATACTTATGCCCTGAATATTATTTTAGCATTTTTGGTTGATCCAAGGTGTTTTTGGTTGATCCAAGGTGTCTTTGGTTGATCCAAGGTGTTTTTGGTTGATCCAAGGTGTCTTTTATCCAAAGCATTTTTCACTAAGACATTTTTTGACTAACCCAAGGCATTTTTGGTTGATCTAAGGGTTTTTTAACATAAAAAATCACATTGTTTGAGCTAGGTCACCATTTTTACTACCCTAAAACTTCATTATTTTATATCTCAACATCATTCTTACTCCCTTTAGTCAAAACACAGGCCTAGTGCCATTTCTTATTGTTAAATCCTTTAGATTTGGACTCAATTCAGAAAAATATAGCCCAACAGTCATTTTGGCATCTTACATACAAGTTTGGTGCTTTATTTGGGATGTGGACTTCCATTATTGTCTTCCTTCTACATAAATTATACCCATGGAAACACTCAACCCTTTCCTTCTCTTTTCAAAAGTCTAACAACCTAAAATTCTACCCTAAAAGAATTTTAAAAAATATCTATTTTTTTATTGTTATTTTCAAATAGTTTTGTAATTTTGCCTTAAGTGGCTTCTTTCTCCCTTGAGAGCACATAGGATTAAGTACAAGGGTTATTTTTGAATTTAGTTTACTTTAGTAGGATCATGGTTATATTTAGATTCCAATGAGCAGTTGGAAAGCTATCTTATCCCTTGTTTGGTCAAGTTTTTTAAACTTTTAAGTTAAAGTTCACTAAATAGGTCATTAATGATGGGAAATGTTATTATCCATAACTTTTGTATGATAGCTCAAATTTGAGTGATGTTTTTTGAAAAAGTGATTTTTTCATTCCCACTGCATTTGTCCTATTTTTATTATAAATTCACTAAAGTTATAAAGTGTCATATTCAGGGGAGTTACATGTGTTATGGGCCCTACTACTTTATGTATTGTAATTTGTGCACCAATTGATCACACATGGATGCATTTTCATCTGTGTTTGACATCCCCATTCTAAGCATGCATTATCCCTCATCACTCCATCACTGATTGCTCACTTGGATGCATTCTCAACTATGTCCAATGTACCATTCATGAGCATGCTTAGGGGTTTATTGAAGTTTGTAATGTTCATTATTGCACTTTCTTGGTGTCTTTTTGTAGTCACGATGACTCCATTTGAGAGACTTTAGAGGAATAAGTTTGAGTCTATGCCAATGGTCCTTTGAGCGAATACCAATTATACTTCATGGTGTCATACATAGAACACTCACTCAAGGAATCAGAACATATTTCATTCTTATATGGAAATATTTATGCTCGTATTGACCCATGTCAATATGATGATTGGGCCAACTCTTGTGATTGTGTCTATGGTCACTGATTGTTTCATGTTTCATGATATCTAAAAAACCATGTGGAGCACACAAAGTATCATTTCATTATTTAGAACACTCTTTAGAGCCTTTTCAGGGATCCTATTGTGACCCACGTCACACCTCCTCCACTTTTTATTGTAGTTTTTTAGACTATTGTACTCTTTCCTCCTACTGTTTACTCTTATGATGATACATCCATGGTGGATGGTGCTCTTCCTTCTATCGATCCCACATTATAGGATGAGATCATGCCAAAAATTAGTTATCTCATTACAAATTCTACATCTATTCCTATGCAAATTGTTGCTCTTTTAGAGCCTTCACAAACTTGTATTTCAAAGGAATTTACTAATTTTGGTGAGAGTACACATATTGAGATCATCAACAACTCATATGTTCCTATGGACATTCATATTCCAGATCTAAGTGCTTCATTTATAGTATTTAGTTTTGACAGTTATTGAGCCTTGCTCTCCTCTTCCCATGGACATTATTTTAGTGAATGTTTCATCTCTATCTTCTTCTCTAGCTATTTTATCTCCTTCATTATATGCTTATTCATTTCCACCTTCTACAATTAGTCATGTGATACTTGATCAAAATTTGACACATTTGAGCATTATCAAAGAGACATTTGAGCATTTTCCAGAGATGTACATAATCATTCCTACTTGCATTCCACTTGAGTGGGAATTTATAGTTTGACAGCTCGATGTTTCCTTATTTTAAAATAAAGAGACAACATTTTTTACATAGGGACCTACTACAACATTTTCCATGCAACATTATGCACTTACCTTCTCTCTCTTCCTTATGGAGGCACACATCCTTCATATTATGTAGCATATTAGGGATCATTATTATGTACTTGGATACCTCATCAGGGTTTGTTGTCAAGACCCAATTCTCATCCCACCTAAGCTACAATTAAAGGGGGTGTTGGTATAGGCCTTTTGACACTAGGATTTGCCTACATAGTTTATTATGCTTGCTTAGGGTCCCATAGGCCATTTAGGTTATTTGGGTTGGTTATTGCATATTTATGACATCATCATAATGTCATCATGCACATATGAGTGCATAGAGTCACTTAGTGGGTTCATGGGGTATCCATTTCACTTGGTCCCCTTAGTGATCGCACCACTAAGGCCTCCAACCCACTAGTGTTCCCTTAGTGCCCTCTCTACTCATAATGGCAAAGCCCACACACTCAGGTTGTTTGGTGAGTCACCTATCCACTCAATCAACCTATAAATGATATTTTCTCCTTTTTATTGATCATCTACGATGATATGGATTATTTGATTATTTGCTCTCATTCCTTTGCAATATTCTCTTATGCATGCTTTCATTTACTAGCAGCTTCATTGTGATGTGCATTTACTCGAATCATTAGATCACTCCATCATGTGTATTTGTTGATCCGATAATCATGGCTACAAATCTAATAATTAGACAACCCAATTTAGCACAAACTTTTAATCTAAATACACACTTTTACATAACTACGCTTATCTAGATCATTATTGATGAAAGAATGGCTCACTTGCATATTGTGTCTTTAGTCTTGTTCCACTTTCTCTTGTTGTCCTCTTAGATTCTATGTGTGTCAATGTTATGAATTATTCTATTCTATCTTTTGGATATCTAATTTAAATGTATGTATTTTTATCTCCATTTTATGTCTTTTTAATAAGTCTGCACTACCTAAATAGAGGTGCATTATGCACTTGTCCTATAGTGTGGACCTGTCCCCACATAACTTACAAAAATTTCAAATTTTATATGTCATTAATGGTATTTTTTATGACTTTTGGTCCTTTAATTCTAAACCTTCACTTGCTAGTGAGTCTGTAAGTTATAATACAAAGGTATACATAAATAAATGTCTTGTAAAGGATAAATTACATAATCTCAATGTGGAAAATATATACATGAGTTTGTTACATGTTGAATAATTGACCTATATGTAGATTATAAGGCTAAATACACCATTTGCATTGCTTGTAGTAAGGGTATTCATAGGTAGAAGTGAATTTAATATTTTATGGCATCCAAGAATGCACATAGATCACTAGAACAAAGGGATAACTACATTAGCCTAAGGTCCACAAGAACTATGTAGGAAATGCTCAGTCACACAAGGGTTTCTAAAGATAGTTTGACTTATCTTATTTCATTTTTATCTTCCCTTTTTTATTTGATCTTCTTTGGTGTGTTTATGTAGGATTAGAGTTTTAGTTTTATAGGTGATCCATGCATTAAATCAGAGATCGCATAAAAGTAAGATAAGTATACACAAAGGTGAATAGCCTCAAACTTTCATTTTTGAAGCACAATCAACACAGAAAAATCTATAATAGAAGACAATAATGCATTATGACCTTGTCCACACACTACACACCCATCCACATTTATCCCCATTTCCTATTTTTGGAGGTGATGTCATCAAAGGAATATTTTATTAAACTTTTGAAGATTATAAACAACATGTATATTTGATAAAACATCCATAATAAGCTAAGAAATCTCTTACCCTTGTCAAATATTGTTATAAATCCCTACGATCATTTAGAATTGTGTATTATTTTACTATAACTTAATATATATTGTATTTCTAGAATTTATTTATATTATATTTCTTAATGGAAATCAAATGGATTAAACAAATAACACTATTAACCTATATAGTGCCTTAAGATAAAGGATAGTATTGGTTGCCTCATGGGTCTGAGCTTCACGAGTAGTGTTTGAGTAGGTTTTGATGTCTTTTTTTCTTATCTAAACAATTACATGGTTATTAAAAACCACTAAGAAATGTTGTGATGCATGAAGTGACCATAAAATAAATAAAATATTTTGGTTGACACGGTATTCATTTTGAGAGAGAAATTCCCTATATATTTATTTTTTATGGTTTTATCTTTCTTACTTACAATTTCATATTTATCCTACATTAAGGTTTTAGATATAATTTCTTATTTCCTCTTCATAGATAAAATCTATCCATTTTTTCCTTAGATTTCTTGATGTTTTCATAAACATATTTTATGCCATCTAAGAAGGTAATATTTCTTGTACTTGTAATATGAAGTGTTAGGGTAAGTGGTATTGAAATTTATCATAATTAGATTCCTTTGATCCAACCATGTGTTTATGTGCAATATAAAATGTATAAAATAATGAAATTCAAGTTTCTTCTTTATTTGATGAAATATTTGTTAAACTACACATAAATGAAAAGGAACATGTTAACGGTGATATAACTAAATTTAAAAATGCTTATGAAGATGATAGTGAACATAATAATGAATATCATGGTAGAATACATTATGAAAAGATTAATGTTATAGATCTTGTGCAAGTACAATCAATTTCAAATTTTAAAAATTGAATTAGTATGCAAGCTAATGATTTAAACTAGCAGTTGTCCTAAGGGTGCAAGGAATGTTGGAATAATTGTATATTTAATTGTTATAATTTTATTTGTATAGTATTTTTTATATTTCTAGGGTAAATTCCCAATTTAAGTGTATAAATTGATCACCCCCCAATACATGATAAATGAACCTATCATCTCTCCTTTCCACCTAGGAACAATCACCAATCGACCTCCTTTTCTCTCAATAATTGACTCATCTATGATGGAATTTCATTATGTCACGAGCGATGCAGACTTCATAGACCTCTCTTGGTCTTTCATGGGCCCTTTTAGCATGTACCCAAACCTTTTCTAGTTTTCTTAGAAATCCACATGAATTCCTAGGCAATGCAGACCCTTTCTCAAGTCTTATAAACCCTTTCTTATGCCTTAAGGATTTCCTGGTGATGGTCCCCACATCATCAAATTTAACCCAACATTTAACAATGGATAAATCCCACTTCCCCTAAGTCAACTATAGTTATCAATTTATAACTCAAAAAATTGGCCAGTGAGAAGCAATCACATAAGGTGCCATGTTAGAGATGACAGGGTGGACGGTCTTAGCCCTATTGGACTTAACAGAGATGAAACCTAATAATATAGTTCAATGCAGTCCTAGTGATAGCTGAGCAACATAAGATCATGACCCTAAAAACTAATAATGTGTCAACATGTTTACACATGGCAAACCTAGGGATAGTCAGGGACTGTTAGGCTCGATTAGCCTAACTAGTCAAGGAGTACCACCTTAGCTGGGAAGATAGAGTTGTAGTCCTAGCATGTCAGCCTTGTCAGAGTCAGGACCCTATAAGTGGGCACCACATGGACCCATAGATAATTGGGGACTATAAACTTGTGTCTACCCATAGACCATGAGTGATCCACATGGTCCCATTGGTAGTGCTCCACATGGTCCTATTGGTAGTCAGGGAATGTTAGACTGGGAGCTCGAGGATAGATAATGAAATGCCATGTATCTTTCATGGACATATAGACCCTAGAAACAATGTGCATAGATTAAATAGTGAATAATAAATCAAGTATATAACTATGACACATGTTTCCCTATAAATAATCCATTATATATGAAACCAACAAAAAAATAGACATAGCTATATGTGATGTTTCAAAACAAAAAAAAGATATATATATATATATATATATGGTGAACGTGCCTTTCAAATTATCCTTTTGTATTCCCCCTCCCTCCTACAAGCTTTTCACCATTCATCCTTATGATGGTTTGTTCACAAGAAAGTAAAAAAGCATCCACTCAAAAATATATGAGGGCTTATGAGTGAATGCTCAACTCTTAAATAAGAGAGATGAAGCTTGACTTTGGTCAAAGATTAAATTGAATAAGTGACTATAGGAAAAATGTAATGAGTTATTAATGCATTATAATCAAATAAGGGGCTAATTATGCTTGTAGGCAAGTGGTCAATCAATCCCAAGTCTCCTAGCCATTGATCTTGTAGATCGACAATTAAGGTTATTTGATGGGAAATTTGTAGAGAATATTTTGTTTTCAAGTTTACATTAAGCCTACTAAATCTCTATGTCACCTAGGAATGATCACCAATTGACCACCTTTTCTCTTGACCCATGACTTCGCTACCATGACATTCACATTGTATCATGATCGATGCCCCCTTGTCCATTCATGTGACATACACTGCAAAAGCTTCAATTCTCACTTCAACCATAATGAAAGTAGGAAGATAAACTCCATAACCTTCATGTATTTCCCCACATCTGCATCATTGCATTATGTTCATAATCAAATATAAAATAGTCAATAAAAGATACCACCACCTTTCAACTCTTCATTCCACCTAGGGACGATTGCCTATCAATGACCTTTTCTTTCACAGGGTGACTTCTCTACTCTGATATTCATATTTTATCATGACCAATGCCCCCTTCACATGAAAAATGAAATTAAAATTTAAAAAGGATAGAATAAACTAATAGTTACACCTACAATTGAGAATTATGTGTTCATGGTTAACATATTTGGCCATGTTGACTAAACTTTATCATCAAAATGTCAATTAAGCCTATCATGGTTGTGCATACATTTTTTTCAGGGTGTCTCTAGACCACATAAGCACATAGAATTTGGGTAAAGTTTGAACTAAGGTTGAAAAAATTAACTAATATATAATATATTATATTATATTTTTTAATATTATTTTATTTTATATAATATATATTTTATTAAATAATTAATATTTATATATTATCTTATCTTATCTTATATATATCATATTATATTATATATAATATTATCGTATATAATTATATGATATAAAAATATTATATAATATATATATATATATGAATATTATATTATATAATACATTTATTTAAATGATATTATGATATGTAATGTGTGGTATATTATATTATATTTTGATCTTATATGACATTTTAATATTATATATATTAAAGTGTGTTTTTATAATAAATATTATTATATCATATTATATTATATTATAATAAAATTGTATTTATTATTATATTTTATTATAATATATATTATATTATTTAATATTATATTTTATTTGTTGGAGTATTTATGTTTTGTTTCCACGTATTTCGTTGGAGTGTTGAGTTTGTAAGTTACTATGGGAGTTTTGTTTTTGATTATTTACGTAAGGGGGATGAGAATAAGCATGAGAAGAGTTGAGACAAGTTCTTGAAGGGGTTATACACGTGTCTAGTTATTATACCCATTTATATATATGCGGGCTTATAATTTTCATAGTATAGTATTTGGCAGTCGAATGGGTCACCTTTATACTATGTGTAATCTGTGTGATGTCACTCGGTGATCAACAAACCCCTTTTATCCCCTTTGGTAAATCCACAAGATCCCATATTATTCATACTCTATGTTGTGTGTTTCATCATCCACCATGGGCCCCATTAACTTGCCCCTATCGAACAGTGATTGAAATGACACTAAGTGGAGGAGCACAGTCCTAAGTTCTCTCCTAACTCCTTGTGGCTTCATTAGGATCCCTTTTTTTTTATAACACATTCATGTTTCATTTTTTAGGATTTAGTTAACTAACCCATATTAATGCAAAATCAAGTGTTCATGCTCGATTTTGCATGTTACACGGACCTTAAAATAAAGCTCTCTAAGGTTTACAAGGCTCTCTATGGTTAAATCATTCACCAATATAGTTCATGGGCCTTTAAAGTGACTTCCCAACCTTTGTACATGAGTTTTTCGCCTTCTTTTATAGTTTGTTTTATTGGTCTCTTTAGTCAATCCTAACACCCATAAACACCAACCAAAGCTCCACTCACACTTCTTGGTATATTTCATAATTTCCCAGAGCTATTTAGAGCTTCCTAGGCTTTGTTGTAGAGTTCTCAACCTCTGTTCCTAAGTAAAAGGACCTTAGAGTCAATTCTCAGGCTTTGACATAGAATCCTCAGAGTTTTTTATAGTTCCTCAAGGGTTTACCACATTACCCTAGACTTTTTTGGGCTTTTAACAAGGTTTCTATCACACATGGAAGCATTTCTAAAGCATATCAGCTCCACATCTACGTACATAAGCTCTAACTCATCTGACCTAGTCATCACCAACTCAATTCCAAGCCATCAAGCTCCTTTTTTATTTGTGTGACATTAAAACTCATCAAGGATTTGATTCATTTATGGGGTCCAACATAATCAAGTCATTTTTCCATCCCAAATGCCCATTAGTGCCAACTAAGTGCAAAAGGACAATGGATTCATAATCGATGAAATCTATGAGATCTTAATGACAGTTCATAGACTGTCAAATTTTACCTAGTAGTGAATAAGTGGAGCAATCCCTTTTCCACAGAGTCCCCAGTAATCGCTAGTCCCAAAGTTAGAGAATGGATGAAAGGGGTACCCCCATGTGGACCCATGAACATTCAGGGTCCTTCCAGTTATGGAAAATTTTAGTGGTGAATCTTCGTTAATTCATGAATATTTCAGTTTTATAAATCTACATTTGGCAATTTTTTGGGTATTGAAGAGCCTGAAATCACCTAAGTTTTTTGGATGCAAGTTAATTTTTAGGGTCAGATCATGATCTATTTAAAACAATTTCATTCATATAAATGTTTTTTGCTGGTACCTTTAAAGGTAATCTAGATACATTCACCTCACATCACACATGTAGATGATCATCTGCATATGCCAGTAGTCATCTACATATACTAGTGGCCATCTACATATCTGCATATCCTAACATCCATCTGCATAAGTTGACAACCATCTACATATTTTCATATGCCAATGGTCATCTACATATGTTGATGACCATCTACATATGTTGGTGGTCATATGCATATGTCGATGGTCATCTGTGTCATGTGGATGGCCATATACATCATGTGGATGGTCATCTACATCATGCAGATGGCCATATTCATCATCTGGATGACCGTCTACATATTTTCATATGCCAACAATCATCTGCATATGTTGGCAATAATTTGCATATGTTGATAACCATCTGCATCATGTGGATGGTCATTTGCATCATGTGGATGGTCATTTGCATCATGTGGATGACCATCTACATCATGTAGATGGGCATCTACATCATGTGGACATCCATCTACATCATGTAGATGAACATCTACATCATGTGGATGGCCATCTGCATCATGTGATTAGTCTTCTACATCATGTGGATGATCATCAGTAGGTGTTGATGCCCATCGACATCATAAAATCTTGATTCACCCACTCCATGTGATTGACTTGCACAATTAATCACCTTCCAAAATGATTCACCACCATTGCAAATCCAATTTCCCTAGGAACCTCCAAGGATTTTTTAATATAACCCACTAAAATTAACCCTACTTCTAACCAATAGTAAGATGACACTTAGATTGGGAGGTTAAAGATGTAGTCTTGACTATGTTAAAATTGATAGAGTTGGGACCCAATAGAGAACTAACATGCAAACCTACTGATAGTCGGGGACTATCAATCTGGGTCCACCCAATGAACAATGGAGATTGACATGGTCCCATTATCAACCAGGGATAAACAAATGAAAGCCCAAGGTCCAATAACAAAGTGCCATGTAGCTTCTAATGACACATCTGGTGGTGTAAGAGGTGGAGACCAAAGGGTTACATGGAACCTATGCCTAATGAGTAGATGCCAAGTGGAAGGGCATAGTCACAGTCTCCCTAGGTGTCAGACTCCAAGGCCTTGAACCAATGATAATCAAACAAGTGGCACTTGCCAATCCCAACTCCTCTTAGACTGGCAGGGTGGATAGAGCATGGGCTAAATAGGCAAAGGACAAGTTAAAGTTGCATACTTAAGCCTAGAGTAGATGGAAGAGCCACAGATCTCAGGATGCATGAGGGCTTAGCATGTGTCAGTGAAAAATGAGGTTGGAATTATGAAAGGCATAAAGGATGAAGGCAAAGAGCAATGAGTGAGCAAATGAATTGGAGACCACATGGCACATTGGAGAGTGTGAAGGCCCAAAACTCGGATATACATTCAACTCACAATTGAAATGAAACTTGACTATGTAGAGCATGAATAACTAATAATAGAGAATGAAGCCCAAGCTAGAGGAAGAATGAGGTGAGCCAAAAATTATAGGTGAAGGTCAATAAGGTAAAATTGGGAATCCAAAACAAGAATTGAGGTAGATGGAAAATAACTCAGGGGGATTGTTAAAGATCAAAGAGTTTAGAAAGAGCCTAAAAACTCATGGATTGCTCGAATAAGGAAACTCATAGATTGTTTGGGTGGAATATGCAGAGGGTGGGTTAACCTCAAAGCCTCCAAATTTTTGTGCAAAATGTGTCATTCAAATTTTGTGATAGATTGCATTTGTGTTCCTTTGGCTTGGATCTAAAGTTTTTTTGTTGTCATGTTAAAATCATAGTGTATTTTGCATCACTGTCTGGATAATATCAACTAGGTATTTGTTAAAATGTTGTTTTATAATGTACCTTGGTGAAATCATGCTATTTATTTTTTTGTGATTTATTTCATTAATTGTTTTCTTTTCATTTGAGTATATTCCCCTTTGAACTTTACGATGGGGGCACCCCCTACTGCTTGAGAATTCAAGTTACTAACTCTCCCTATCCCCTAGGACCGATCACCAATCAACCACCTTTTATCTCAACTGGTGACTCTTCTACCATGACATTCACATTGTATCATGATGATGCTTCCTTATGCACTCATGTGGCATGCAATTTTCAAAAGTTTTGGTACTCACTTCAACTACAAAGAAATCAACAAGATAAACTCCATAAACTCAATGTGTTGCCCTCAGATCAACGTCATTACATTGTTGATTCGATCCACACATCGGCCATAGAGTCATTCCATAATCAAATAAAATACCCTGACATTACCCCTCATTATCACCACCAAGCATCATGTCATCAATCATGAAAAAAAGACTAATAATCAATCTAATAGACAAATGATATGAGCATTTACAATGTCAATCTTCATATTGATTATATGTGCCCATGTCCACTTCAAGATCAATATTAATTTATAATATAGACTAAAGCATTGCATGGCAATTCAAACCCTGATCAGTCTACCCTCATAATTACTTTACACAAACTTAATTTGACATCCAAATACTTTTTTTTTAATCTTTGAGGTATCTCGCTCAACTTGGTTGGGATTAATACCAATGAGGACTCAGTGACCTGAAGCACACAACGATGCGTAGATGTAGAGCGAGTCCTACAAACTAATCCGCAGGCATCATACCTACCCTTAAACCTCATCGCTAACAATTTACTCGACCGAGATTCGAACCATGGTGTGGCCGATGAAAACCATCTAACTCACCCAATAGTTCTAACTCATAGGGCTACATCCAAATATTCTCACAAAATATAAAAACGTTAAAATATTTAAAAGTGAACTGGATAATGATAATGAAAAACAATAACAAATTGATAGTTATGAGTTTTGAGCAAGGTTTAAATGTTAGTTATTATATAAATATCGGAAGGCCAGAAATTAAGACCATTTCAGCAGAGGTTTGGGCGCAGGTGTAAATTAATTCTGAATTCTTGTAGGCATCCAATTCCCTTTCATCTTGAAAATATGGGCCCCTCTTCTATTCAAGCATTAGAAAATGGCAATACCATAAGGAATTGTTTAACGGTGTTATTATAGAAGGAAGCCAGAAATTTGTAGTTGAAATCAGAAGGCAAGGAAAGCAAAGGGCAGATAACATGTGTCGTTGTTGTATCGTATTCTGGCTATTCAACAACAAAGTAAACCAAACCCACATTACATGAGGCTCCTGCAGACACTGCTCGAGTTGCTCGTGTTGCACATCTGTCATGGCCAATTCGAAGATCCTCTTCTAATTTCCTGTAGCTGTGAACCACAGTCTCTTCTACGCTGCCACAGGATCCCTTCCGGATGCGTTTATTAAAGATATGTTCATCGTACCTTCCCACAATCTCTTTCTAGTGCACGGTGCGATTAGATTGCCACGTATGCCCACCAACGTCAACATCAAATCCCTGCCAGCTGTGCATGCATCTACGTTGCATCAAAATAGTTAATACTTCCCCACAGGGGTGGCAGCAAAAATATGTTTCTAGGGGTGATGTAAGAATACAAAGAATGCTATGGAACCCACATGAGAGGAACAACATCATGAATTTTTTAATGACACTAATTAGTTTTTTATATGCATAAATTTTAAAAGAGACTTTCTGAACACTAGTCTTACTACCATTATTCATATGTTTACACTTATGATTACACTTGTGATTCCTACCTATGATGTGTGGTTAGCACAAGATCATTCTTACATTTCTATTCATATTTCTATACAATATACTTTTGTTCCTCCTAGGCTTTCTACTCATATCACATCATTTATTTATAACCAATATTATATTCTTACTACTCAAGAGATTATACAAACTTTTTTATTTTCAAGGTTTTCTAATAAAAAAGGTTCTTATAGAACATGTCATTCGACTAGTTTTGAAGCATAATTACATGACCCTTTTTTCATAAAAATTTTTAATTTTTCTTTACTACAAGATGTTTTACACTTAAACTTATACCATATAATAATAATAAAGATGACCCATAAAAACATTTTAGGGTCTCTCATGCATCATGGTTAGACTATACATTTAATAATAAGTTATTGACTAAGGTTTTGATTTGGAGTATTAAGGACTACACTTTGTAATGGTTTTATGAACTTTCTTTGCATTTAGTACATGATTTAAATCCTATGACTGATCATTTCTGAGCTCACTATTCGATCAATATTAATGAGAAAGTCTTTTATGATCAAATTACAAAACTCAATCAAGGACCTAATGAGCCCATTAGTGACTTTGTGTTTCATCATATGACTATGCTCTATAAAATGATGAATAATATAAGGTTTATATATAACTATAATATATATTCAATCAAATATTAATTTCTCCTATCCATGACTCTATTATGCTTAAATGATTTCAATTTTGTAATGACATGTGCTATATAGTTGAAGAAAGTTAAGGTACCTGCTATGAATAAGCTAAAGTATGGGTTTAGTATTCTGGCATATTGTAATTCCAAGTTTCAAAGAAACCCAAGTTTCAAATCTAAAGAAAATGATAATAAGAATGAGGCTAAAGAAATAGTTAATGTAATTTCAAAACTTGCTAATAGGATTTTCACATTGACTCCTTAAAGAAGTAAATTTACATGATTGTCATGACCTCCTTATCATTTGTTACAAAAGCTACTCAAGTGGAATGTCATATTTCCCGCTCTGATAATAGATGTTTATATGAAAAAGGCATAACCTAAGGGGTTTTATATCAATACATATTGTGATTGGAATAGGTGTGTTAGGCATTCTACTAATAGATGTTATGGTCTAAGACATAAGCTATAAGATATAATTGAGGACAATACTATTGAGATCAATGATGTTAATATACCAATGATTGACTCAGTTTCATAACCCAATGTGAAGCTTAATATATTTTCTAGGCATTTTCTAAAACATGCGACTCAAGAAATAAAGATTAATCTTGAAATGCATATGACTTACAATGCACATAATCCTCTGACTTATTACACTACTAAAATTGAGGAGGGTCATCTTATAAGGTGTATTATTAGTACACTTACAAGCACACCTGTTAGGATCTATCAAGACAATTGATTACTTTTGTGCAAGCAACTAAACATGGAATTAAACCAGAATAACAAGTAACTAGAAATTAGAATTAGCAAAGAATAAGAGATACAAGAAACAACCCAAAAACTTGTATTAAACTCTTCCAGAAAGAAATATAATGAAGAAATCTCTCTTTCTTCCACACCTCTCAGATGTACAAATCTCTTTCCCTCAAGAGTTCTCTCTCAATTACAACCAACTCCAACACCTGGATTGATTCACATATACATGTATGTTCTACAATAAACTATGAAGATCTAACCCTATTATATAATACTAGGATTCATGAGCATGCATTCTCCACCGTTAGATATACCTCCTAATCAAAGGTTCAAATCAATCCTGCCAAAAATAGAAACTTGGACTTACAACTAACAGCTAAACTTATCATGCAAACAATCTGTTCATCCACGAAAATAGACTTCTGGACGCACAGGTGACTGACGTCGGTCCCTACCTGTCTACCTGTGACCGACGTCGACCGATCCATGACCGACGTCAGCAGCCTCTGGTCAACTCCTGACCGGTGTCAGCGACTGTAAACTCTAGCAACTTTTACATACGCTCATCTAGTGAAGCTTTTAGCTCCACAACTTAACAATCTCCCACTTAGAGATAAATAGCTGCACCTGTTCCTGTACAGCAACATCTTCTAGCTTCTCCATCTTCAAACACAATCTTGAAGACCAACAAAAGTTGAATGAAGATTTAACTTCTCCTTTGTTACCGGCTTGGTTAACATATCAGTAGGGTTCTTATCTGTATGGATCTTTTCCAGCTTCAACTCACCATCCTCCAATACCTGTCTAATGAAGCATTACCTAAGTTGTATATGTTTGGTTCTTGAATGAAAGGCTGAATTTTTTGCCAAATGAATTGTACTTTGACTATCACTGTATAATCTACAACTCTCTTGCTCCTTTCCCAAATCTTCCATGAATCGTGTCATCCATATCATCTCTTTGCTAGCCTCTATGAATGCAATGTATTCTACCTCTGTAGTAGACAAGGCAACAGCCTTTTGCAACTTTGAAATCCAGCTAACCGCTGTTTCACCAATAGTGAAAACATATCCTGTGGTGCTTCTCCTGCCATCCAAGTCACCTGCCATATCTAAATCTACATATCCATGTAGAGAAGTGTTTGACCCTCCATAGCATAAATGCCTACTACTGGTCCCTCTCAAATATCTGAGAATCCACTGAACTACTTTCCAGTGTTCCTTCCCTGGATTGGCCATAAACTTACTGATAACTTCCACTGCTTGGGCTATATCAGGCCTAGTACATACCATTGCATACATTAAGCTCCCAACTACGGAAGCATATGGAACTCTACTCATGTACTCTACCTCATCATGTGAATTAAGACACGGTTCTTTGCTCAACTTAAAGTGTCCAGTCATAGATGTGCTTATCGGTTTTGCATCCTACATATTGAACCTTTCCAACTCCTTGTTCACATAATCCTCTTGAGACAAAATCAACCAGTGATTTTTCCTATCTCTCTTAATATTCATGCCAAGGATTTTCTTTGCTACTCCCAAATCCTTCATGGCAAATGTATGAGCTAATTTTACCTTAAGCTCAGTAATATCCTGTATGTGTGAACTTGCAACAAGTATATCATCTACATACAGCAACAGGATAATATATCTACCATTATCCAATCTCTTAAAATAAACACAATGGTCAGATTGACATCTACTAAATCCATGCTCAGTCATAAACCTGTCAAACCTCAAATACCATTGTCTTGGAGCTTACTTAAGACCATACAAGCTTTTCTTCAATCTGCACACAAGTTTCTCCTTACCTGTGACCTCAAATCCTTTCGGCTGATCCATATGTATTTCTTCATCCAAATCTCCATGAAGAAAAGCTGTCTTAACATCAAGCTACTCAAGATGCAAATCCTCAATAGCAACTAAAGATAAAACAGTCCGAATAGAAGTCATTTTTACTACAAGAGAAAAAAATTCACCAAAATCAATACCTGGTTTCTGTGCAAATCCCTTTACTACCAACCTGGCCTTATGTCTCATCTGTCCATTCTCACATTCTTTTAATCTATAAACCCATCTATTTTTTAGTGTCTTCTTTCCAGCTGGCAACTCAACCAAATCCCACGTTTGGTTCTCTTTCAAGGAATCAATTTCCTCATTCATGCCAAGCTCCCACTATTTTTGGGATTCTACCTGTACTGCCTCATCAAAACTTTTTGGTTCTCCACTATCAGTGAGTAATAAATAGAATAATGAAGGGGAATATCGAATTGGAGGTTTACTTACCCTTTTTGACCTCTTGATGGGCGTTTGAGACTCATTCACAGCTTGTTATCTACCCAAATTCTTTGTCAGTGACTAATCTCGGTCATCTCCAGGTTTGTACCTGACTGACATCAGTTTCACCCAACCGACATCAGTTTCTGTCTAGCCGACATCGGTTCCTGTATGGCTGACATCGATTCCTGTATGACTGATGTCGGTTCTAGAATGACTGACATCAGTGTCTATGTTTTTCTGTCTGTGATTATTCTTTCTTGTGAGCTCATTTTGGATCATCTCCTTGTCCAAATTAACATTGCTCTACTCAGTATTATTTAGCTTCTTGAGCTAATCACTGTACATCACTTTCTCATTGAAAACAACATCATGGCTTCTAATAATTTTGTTAGTTCCTAAATTCCAAAACCAGAATCTGAAATCTCCAGAGCCATAACCAATAAAAGTGCACCACATAGATTTATCATCCAGCTTCTTTCTATTTTCCTTATCAACGTGCACAAAAGCTTCAGAACCAAAAACTCTGAGAAATGAAAGATCTAGCTTTTTAACTATCCAAGCCTCTTCTAGAATTCCACCATCCAGAGCAGTAGAGGGTCCTCTATTAATCAGGTAAACTGCAGTATCTATAGCTTCTGCCCAAAACTATAAGGGCAAACCAGCATGTAACCTCATACTCTGTGCATGCTCCAATATTGTTCTGTTCATCCTTTCAGCAACTCCATTTTGCTGAGGTGTCCTTGGAACCATCCTTTTCCTGTGTATTCCTTTCATAGAATAGTAACTATTGAACTTATAGCTGCAGTACTCACCACCATTGTCAGATCTAAGGCACTTCAATCTCATGCATGTTTCATTCTCAACTAAAGCTTTCCACTTCTTAAATGTGTCAAAAATATCAGATTTCTTCCTTATACAATAAACCCATACCTTTCTTGTAGCATCATCAATGAAAGAAACATAATACCGTGATCTTCTAATAGAAGCTACATGAGTTGGTCCCCACACCTCTGTGTGAACAAGATCCAACTTGTGCTTCTTCTTTGTTGACCCAGTCTTGAGAAAACTCACTCTCTTCTGTTTCCCAAAAATACAGTGCTCACAAAAATCTAGATCTATACATTTCAAATCTGAAAGCTTACCTTTTGACTTAAGAATAGTCATTCCCTTCTCACTCATGTGGCCAAGCCTACAGTGCCACAACTTTGCATCTACCTCTGAAGTAGATAATATAGAAGGAGAATTATCAATAATACAATTACATAAATAGAGAGTACCTACTCTCTTACCTCTGGATAATACAAGTATACCCTTGGAAACCTTCCAAGATTCAGCTGTGAGAGTTACTGTGCAACCCTCATCCCCTAACTTTCCTGTAGAAATCAGATTCCTCTTCAAGATGGGAACATGCATGACATCTTTCAACACCCATGTGTTGCCATTCTACAATTTCAGCTGCACTTTTCCTTTGCCAACAATTTTACAAGGCTCATCATCCCCTAAATAAACTATTCCAAAATCTCTATGAACATAATCATTGAAATATTCTTTATTTGGGGTTGCATGGAAAGAGGCACCAGAATCTAAAACTCAAGATTCTATTTTAGTATCCAAAGAAAATATAAGAGCATCTTGTGTAACAATACTTTCAACATTTGCTTCCTTATTACCTTCTTGCTGATTTTCTTCTTTAACTTTCAACCAGCAATCTTTCTTTGCATGCCCTTTCTTTCCACAATTCCAGCAGATTATATTTCTGTCATTTATGGATTTGGATCTACCTCTCATCTTTGACTTAGACCTTGATCTCCCTTGCTTTCCCTTCTCTTTTTGCCTTCCCCTACTTTCAAAACTTAAAGCATTACTTGATGTTTCCTCTGTGCTTTTCCTACGAATTTTCTCATTCAAGATTACACCTACAACATCATCAACTTTCAAGATATTTGAAGCAGATGCAGTATTACTAACTGCCATTACCAAACTATGCCAACTTTTAGGTAAAGAGCATAATATTAAAAGAGCCTTAATTTCATCATCAAAAACTATTTTGACTGAATTTAATTGATTTACAATTCCATGGAAATCATTAAGATGATAAGATACAGATCCACCTTCCTACATTTGCAAATTAAATAACTGCTTCATAAGATATACCTTATTTGAAGATGAGGGTTTTTCATATAAATTTGATAAAGTGTTCATTAACTCTACCGTTGACTTTGCCTGTGATAAATTAGAAATCACAGAAGATGCTAGACTCAATCTTATAGATCCCAGAGCCTTTCTATCAAGAACATTCCATTCTTCATCTTCCATATCTGTGGGCTTCTTTGAAATCCCACCTAACGGTAAGTATAGATCTTTCTGATATAGATAATCTTCTATCTGCATCCTCCATAATTGATAATTCTTGCCATCAAACTTCTCCATTCTAAGTTTACTTTCTTCTGCCATTGCTTTACTCCCACTCAATCAGAAACCCCTGTGAGTGACCTATAATCAACAAACACTAACCAAATATGATACAACTTGTTAGTCAACCTGGCTCTGATACCACTTGTTAGGATCTATCAAGACAATTGATTACTATTGTGCAAGCAACTAAACACGGAATTAAATCAGAATAACAAGTAACTAGAAATTAGAATTAGCAAAGAATAAGAGATACAAGAAACAACACAAAAACTTGTATTAAACTCTTCCAGAAAGAAATACAATGAAGAAATCTCTCTTTCTTCCACACCTCTCAGATGTATAGATCTCTTTCCCTCAAGAGTTCTCTCTCAATTACAACCAACTCCAACACCTAGATTGATTCACATATACATGTATGTTCTACAATAAACTATGAAGATCTAACCCTATTATATAATACTAGGATTCATGAGCATGCATTCTCCATCGTTAGATATACCTCCTAATCAAAGGTTCAAATTAGTCCTACCAAAAATAGAAACGCGGACTTACAACTAATAGCTAAACTTATCATGCAAACAATCTGTTCATCTACGAAAATAGACTTCTGGACGCACAGGTGACCGACGTCGGTCCCTGCTTGTCTGCCTGTGACCGACGTCGGCCGATCCATGACCGATGTCGGTAGCCTCTGGTCGACTCCTAATTGGTGTCGATGACTGTAAACTCTAGCAACTTCTGCATACGCTCATCTAGTGAAGCTTTTAGTTCCACAACTTAACAACACCTTTATAAATACCTATAATACATTCAATTATAATAAAATTATTCAAGATGATTTTACCAATGTGTCTTTATTCGTATATTCTTTAGTTGAATAATGTCCTATACACATTGCTATAGTAGATAAAGGGTCAAGTGAAAACATATGCACTGTGATAGTGCTTACTAGTCTTAGGTATACACATATATACACAGATATATTTTATTGGTATGACTACTATGATAAAAGGATTCAATGAAAATAAACAAACCCCTCTTTGGGGGCATTGTGTTACCACTGATGGTAGGGTCTAAAGCTATTGCTACTTGGTTCATAGTTTTACCCAATACTTGGGGATTTGACATGCTTTTAGGACATCCATGGCTATTAAATATATGTGCAATACCATATTTTGTACATTGATGTGTGAAGTATACATGTAACAAATAAGTGGTTACAATTTTAGGTATTCCATGTGAGTATCCAATTCAACTAGATAAATTTACTTTTACATCTTCACCACAAGATACTATACAACTTGTACAAGTTCATCTTATGAAGGAAAATCAGGGATAAGTAATTTAACTTCCTTAAATGTCAACATTATATTTTCCATTATATATCAATGGTCCATTCAAGTTCAATAGATGTTAATTATTCCACATCCTAAGATAGTTCTATAATCTACTACATATGTTCCAAAATTAACACTAGCACATTCTCCTAGAATACATGTCCACAAGTTACTGTGGAATTTAGATCCACATAACTTATACATGAACATGTTGCTATGATGACAATGTTGGATATTTTAGAGCATGTGATCATTTCTTTGATTCAAATACTGACATACATGTTACTAATTACCTCAATTTGTGACATTCACACTGATCAATCTAGGACCTACATATGAGCATCCCATTTATGGGATCATTGGTTTGTATTTAAATAATTTATTTCAAATTTTCATAAATTAAAAGTATAAATATTCAAATAAATTCAAAATTAGGACCTATGAACAACATATTTTTCTAGTTAAAATGATCAATTGATGTTATTTATTATATATATGGTGAATTGCATATCCACTTTTAAGCACATGCATATGGTGTTATACATGAGTGGGATGAAAGACATATAGGATACATATGATACATGGATATATAGATGCATCAAATTCATTTCACCTAGAGGATACCTTTCTATATTAAGGAGAAAACGTAAACTAAGGGCATCTTGGTATACTTTCATATTATATCATTCCATTGATTATATTTAGATAATTAGACTATTTATACATGTATTTGTCTTGTGTATACATTTCATAGTTTTTTTTTCAATGTATCTTGTATTTTAATATACTATATGATGGCATTGATTAATTGTGTGGACTAAATTACTTCCTCCATCCATGTTTGATTCTAATAATTATTGCATTGTGTGATTATTAATGTGTGTTATATTATGTGTTAAATGAGTGCATTGATTGTGATTTGTCACATCATGCATCATTTATGTCTAGGATCCTCTAATCCATGTCATGACCATGTTTTTAGTTTCGACTTAAAGTCAAGTTAGAGTTATGTTAGGAATTGAATGTTTGTGGGATTCATAAATCATATTATTATGTGTGTATGTGTGTGGATATGTATATGATTTTTTTTTAACCAGGTTCCATGATTTATTACATGCATTCCTATATTGTGTGTGATTCCATAATTTATATTATGCATATACTTGTTTCCTATTGTTGCACGCCTAATTTCTATATTTTATTGACATGACACTTTTATGACATTTCCATGGATTACATGTTTCATATATACTTGAATGAACAAATATTTATGTGATTACATACCTTGTAATTTTTGTATGCATACTTTACATCAAAGTATTTTTTAATATATAACATATGATGTTCATAAATATTTATTTTGAGATGAGTGATTCATATGTTTTATCCCTCACTTCAAGAGGGGGGGCTTATAATGGGATTGTCTCAGAGGTTTAGGCCATGATAGATATATGGTTTATATTTTGAGTTAAATTATGATTTAGATGGGACACATTGAGCAAATTAAGGTGAATACAATAATTACATTGGTAATTCTAGATTGATAGATAAAATATGACATTCTATATCACTTTGAAGTAAATAGGGATCAGATTTAGGGCATGAATGTTGTTCATGCAAAAAAAATTATATATGGAAATTTAATGTAGGATAATGATACTAGGTAATCAATTTGGATCTAAAATCCATTTGCAATAATTGTATGGAGTTTCAATTTAAATAGAAACCTATTTAAGGGTTTTACCTTTGCATACAAACTTATTTTAGAGTTCCACAAAATGAATTATGATGGTATTTAAATGGGGATTCTATGCCACTCAAATTATAGTAATTATCCATCTCCAATGGTGGTTGAGGCATTAACACTCCTCAACTCGTAATTTTGGTATTTACATCTCCTTGGGGAAAAATCACCCAATTAAATTCTCCAAATAAGTTGAACACTTATGTCAACTTGGTTTTTTAACCCTAAAGGAGTATTCATTCCTTGAATTTTCAATTTAAAGTAGTACAATGATCTAATTTATTTCATATTTTCTACTATGAGTGGACATTAATATACATATGTTTGCTTGTAAGTTTTACATGGAGAAAAATAGACATTTAGGGCATACTCTTCACCATCAAGTGTAATTAAACACACATAATAAATTTATTTCTTTTATATTTTTAATCTATTTTTTCAATACTAGACTAAAAGGGGGTAATTTTTATACATAAAAGTTTGGTATTAGACATTAATAAACATCAATGTTGATATATATTGACATATTAGGTCTTATTCATACACAGTTTAGTATTGTTCATATTTTCCCCTAGCTACCTAGGTCCACTTGCCATAACATTTATTCAAGATCACCATAGTATGTGTTAAAACACTATATAATCTTAAGTACACTATCACAATATTCTAAATCACTATTTTTTCCTCTCTATATAGTGTTAGAAACAATTAAATGATTTTCGTTACCATAGGTATCTACCTTCTACTAGAAGTATCTAGGATCTCTCAATGGTTACTTTTCAAATTCAAATCTATGCCTTCAGTCAACTTGGAAAAAATTTCATATGTCAGTTATAGGGGTAACATCAAAAAGTCATCTATAAATATAAATTGAAGCAAGGAAAGACCTATTTGGCACTTCTCATGGAAATTACTCATGATATTGATAAATCCATTGGCTATTTCTTGAGACATTATGAATATCATACACATGTAAAAACCTCTCAAAGGAGCAACCCTAGATCTAAGTCTGAACATAAACATAAGGTTAAAGTTGTATTTTTTAAATTGTTGAAATCCAAACATTACATTTCATTCTAAAATGATCATAATGGTGCACACACACACCTATGTGGGATAAATATATCTAATTTGAGTCCTTTTAAGATAACTAGAACATAATAAATACTTAATCACTCAATAGAAGTTGGTTCATGTTGTCTAACCCATTTTTCTAAGGTAATCTTTCATCAAAAGTGAAGCTAGGGTTTCAATGTAAGGAAAATAAAATAAATTATCTAGACATGTGACTAAGTGTAAGAAGATACATGTAAATTCATCTAAATGTGCAGGTGCAATGATCTAAGGTGGAATAGACTTACACAATAAACCTATATATTATCGATATATAGAGGTCAATATTGGTAAGCACAAGGGTCAAGCTTCCCCAGAAGTTTATTTGGAGATTTTAAGGTCTTGTTTCCTAATCTGAGAAGTTAAAAAGCTACAAAACATTTTTAAATACAATGACATAGGCAATGAGCAATATAAATTTTAAAAAAACCAACTAGGTTCTTATATTCTCGCTTCTCTTTTCAATTCTATAAATAGTAATTGTAACATTAATCTCTATTTAACATTCAAATTTATATGGTAAATGATCTATTTTACAAAATTTGAGTTTCAATAGTTTTATCTTATTCATATTATATTAGTAAAAAATAAATAAATAGAAAAAAAAGATAACTTGGAGAGAAGAAATAATGAAAAACATGCTAGAGAGAAGTCAATGAATCATAATGATATGAATAAAACATCTAAGAATACATTACTCAAAGGCCATTCTTAAATTTGAAGCCAAATTAGTATACATAAAATAATAAAAACATAATCAAATTATGCATGAAACTATAACTAGTCATATGAGATCAATGAAATATCAAAGAGCATAACTTAATATAGAATAATATATGATTCCATTAATTTACATCTCTCTCTCTCTCTCTCTCTCTCTCTCTCTCTCTCTCTCTCTCTCTCTCTCTCTCTCTCTCTCTCTCTCTCTCTCTCTCACACACACACACACACACACACACACAATCATCTTGTCCCTTTTGGTCTTCCCTACAAATTTATGTAATACATTTTTATAGGCCTTGGGTTTTTTTATCTATTAGGATCAGACCTCAAGGATTTTGGTCATTTATTGTTTGCTTCTTTGACTATTATATAAATTTTATTTTCCCATTGATTTATTTCTCATTTATAATAATTTTAGATAAATTAAGAGTGCATTTAGAGAGCATTCATTGTAGCACTAAAGTTCATAGTAGCAACATGTTACATCACACTTATTTGCTTGGCTAAATCATTATTATACTAGAGGCATTGCTTTGTTGTGCTACAATAATAGATTCATCTTGGCATATTTTATATGTTGTTTACATTAAACTAACATGTGGTTTGGTCATAATTAAGCATGAATCAATGTTAACTATTGACAAATTTTAACTAATTTTAAACAACATTTGTGTTGATGCTAGCTATTACCTATGCACTAGTTGCTTGGAAATATCTAGCAAATATTAGACTTTTGGATTTATGTATAGTTAAGAGAAGAGAAATATGTTTCCATCACCTATAAAAGTACCTATACCTATTTAATATTTTATAAACTTACACTTTGCCTATTTTGTAGGGACTGAAAGGGAAATGTCTAGGAGATATGAAGGAGGTCATATATATGATAATGAAATGCATCAATTACCCTAAAATCTATTTTGATAAGGTAAAAAATTACTCTAATTCTAATCCCTAAAATATGTTGTTCCTTAGTCTATGTTTGATAATACTAATTAAATTGGGTATTGCATGTGTTATATCTCTTAGTGAAAGAGCTTCGTGAAGGAAGGGGGACCAATGAGAAGAGTTTAATTTTCTCAAGAATCAACCAAAATAAAATCACAAATGTAAATAAATGAACAATTTAAAATTATTTTAAAATGATATTTTTCAAAAAACTATGATAAATATTTATTTGCATGTCTTTGATACCACATCAGAGATCACAAAAATTGATACAAATAAATCTCAAGCTTTTAATTATTTCAAAATTGAGATAATTTAGTTAAAATTCACATAAAATGAATGCTTAAGGTGATTAAATTAAATCACCTTTGAAAATTGAATTGATCTAATAATTAAAGGGTTTGTAAATGCACTTTTATTCAATCCAAGAACATGGCATAAATCAAATAATACACATCTTTCATTAGGGGCCTAACATCTTTATCAGATGTCAAACATCTAAATGTGAACTCTACAACTCTATGCAAACTTCTTCTTACAAATAAGTCATTATAATTTTGTAGAAAAGGATACACAATTTTAGTAACATCATTTGCATTGATTTCATCTATTAATGGCCATGTTAGATTTATCTTGTTCTTATAATGTGATAAATATACTACCTTGAGCATAGTTAAAATAATTGGAGATCATTTAAAATATATATTTAAACACCAATGTTACAACATGTGAGTGGCTATGACCTATTCACACTTGTGATACTTGTTATCAACCTCCTCCATATTTTCCACACTTGTCATCAACATAGTTCAACTTATCTACCTTTCTTCCAAGTGAAAATTACTTTGTGTCATAAAATGTCATCCACTTTTCATCAGGGCATTTAGTTTGGTGTTATTGTATGGTAATTAGGTTCTAACTTAAGACTTTACATGATTAATTAATTTCCTAAGTTATTATAATTATAAAGGTGGGTGTGGGTGTGTGTGTGTGTGGGGGGGGGGGGGGGGGGGGGGGGGGTGTGGTGGCGTGTGTGTGTGTGTGTGTGTCTTATTATTATATAACTATTATATTATTGTTATAGTTTACTACAAAAACAATGGAGGTTTTGTGTCTAACTATAGAGGATGTGGCAGCCACAGACCATCTAAGCTTGGTAAATGAATAGGATTTTAAAGAAACAAGAGGAATAATGTCTATGAATATTATGGTAGAATGGAAACCCTTTGAGAATGAGGATTTGAACTAAAATATAAGGGAGAGGTGGCCTTCTTATGCAGATGTTATGGCCAAGGTCAAACAGGCTAGATTTAAGCCTTTAGTACTAGCTCAAAAGTAATTCCCTCTATTTCTTTCAAGGGAGAATAACTTTCAAAACTACTAGAAAGATAACAAGATCTATCATCAACTAGAATGATATGTCACTTTTACAATATGTGGCTTTCTCTCCCCAATTTCAATGGTTGGATTAAGGAGAACTGATTGCCTATGATGGAAGGTAATCTGCAAATTTTACCCTACACAAAACTTTTTTATTGTTCTCTTTGATTTAGTAGAGGATATGAATATATTTTTTCAAAATCCTTTTTGGTGTTAGACTAAAAGTGTTCTTTCCTTCAAGCCTTGGTTTTCATCCCTTAACCCTCACATTGAGGCCTTGAATGTTAGACATATTTGGGTAAGGCTACCTTTTTTACCATTGCAAATTTGGATAGAATTCTATTTCAAAGCCATAGGAAATTCATTAAGTAAATTTTAATTTATGGATTCTGAATCTCTCCATCATACTACAATTGCTCATATTTTTTTTTAACTAGATATTTCCAAAGATCTTCCTAATTTTATTGATATGAAATTTCAAGATCAAACTTGGAAGCAATCTCTTGATTATAATACCTTATCCTTCTGGTGTATAAATTGCATTACAAAAGGTCATATGGCTACTTCTTATACCACTTCTAAGTGAAAAAATAAAATTTCCTAGTGAAGCATTATTTTGTTGAATTTGAAAATGAGAGCAAAGATTTTGAGAGTGATTCAGAAAAATAAAAGGAAGATCTAGATTTGGCTCAAAAAGAAGTAGAAATAAAAAAAAGAAACCATTTCCCCTGGGAAAGGAAACTAGGGCTCCATCAACCGTAAATGGGGATTCATATTCAATAAACAACTCATTGGCTCAGTTCCCATTGAATAATTTAAAATTAGTCGATTCATTGGAAATTTCCATTCCCATCCTCCATGATTTTGAGGATGGAGGAGAATGGAAGATTATTGGTAACATAAATAAAGGTTAAGGAAATAAATAATTAGAACCCCTTAATATGGCCCTTAGATCATAAAAGGAAAATGGTTTTGAAGGGTCTTAGTTGTATTTTGGATTAGTGTCATTTAATGATTCTTGATGTTTTTATGTTGTCATTGTAGTTGTTGTTTGATCTTATTAGTAGACTTTTTTTTATTTTTGGGTTTCAAAAACCATTCCTCTATGTTTCATGTAAATGGTAGGGCCCTCTTTAAAATCATTTTTGACCATTAAATAAAAAACTATTATAATATTTATAAAATTATCATATATTTATTATTAATATATGTTATTATATATATAAATGTATATGTTGCATTCCTATAATATAAGATGATATAATATGTTATATAAAATTATTTATATATATTATGATTTATAATATAAATCTTATTATAGTTTGCTTAATATAATATTATTTTTGTTGTTATTTTTATGTTTTTACTATAATAATATGTATATTTTTATATTATTCTAATATACATTTATAATTATAATAAGTAATATATAATATGTTATTATATTATTATATCAAATATATATTATAATTAATATACTTATCAAACATATATATTATAATATAGTTAATATGTTGCTATTATTGTTATTGTTATTGTTATTGTTATTGTTATTGTTATTGTTATTGTTATTATTGGTAAAAATAGGGTTTTGAAAGGGTCCCCACCCTTTTATAGTGGAGAGAAAGATAAAACATTCAAATGCGAAAGAAACACTACTTCTAGTGGAAACCAATGCAAGATGTAGACAAGTTGTAAACTAGTTGGAGACCTACATCATAATAAAAATTAACCCTAAAACACTATGTCCCTCCCTGTCCACTCTCTTTTCAAAATTGAAGGCACATATTCAATGGTTCAAGGTCCTTTTTAAAGTGACATTTCCTATTGTTATTTACCAGCATCCAATCTCCCCCATCCCAGTAAAGATAGGTATAGAGATTTCAAAATAATATAATGGTTGGGAATTCATCAAAGAATGATGAGCAATGAAACATTCACTCGGATTAATTCCCCCTTCCTCAACATTTATCCCTTATAAAATTTCCTTCAAATTGGATCCCTCATCCTTTGTTTCAACCTCTATATTATTCATCTTAGGAATTATTACTAATTCAGGTACTTCACTCTCATCTTCACTCTTAATCTCACAAGCAGATTGAAATGTTATATGTTCAATACCAGTATCCTTCTACCAATAATTTCCCTTTTTAATGTTTAATATTCAAATAAACATAGACCAAATTATATGTTTTGAAGCATTTGCGGCATCTAAAAGGTAAACCTTCATATTCAAGAGGTTGTATCCATCTGTGATTGCTAACTTTCAATTCCACATTTGTGGGGAGATCTTTTTAATGTCTATATCAACCATAATTTAATCATAGGTTGAATGTCCCATATCATATGTTATGAAATCCACACCTAAAAATTAGCATCAAATTTTCCTATATCTCTGGGAATAATAGTATCCCAAAACTTTAATGGAAGGTGTGGTAATTATATCCAAATCGGTCTTGTATCAAAATTTTCAGTGAGAGGATTGAAATTTAGATGCCAAGGCTTTGCCAGAAGTATGTGGTGCCCCCAAGCCCAAAAATAATAATTGAAAATCACATCCCTATCTAAAAGTAAATTAAAAACCATGATAGAAATACATTTGGCATAAGAGTGAATTTCTATTTTCCCTTCCATCAAATATCAACAATGATCTAATATCCATTTATGAAGATCTTCTGAAGTAGGCCAAAACCCACATATCATTCCTCTAGATGAGAGCCACTTTATTCTCTTTCTCAATAAAGAAATGAAGGGTTAACCTTTTCTAATTTAAATGACTTATTCCTCCCATGTCTAGCCTTTAATTATTCTAAAAACATTGGCTTGTGGCTATATACTTTTGCCTCTCTTGGTAATCTGAGAAAACCCTCACCTCTATTTTATTGTATTCCAACATCAAGGTATGTCCTCTATCATGACTTTGTTACCTTCCCTATAGAGCCCAACACTGTCTCTAATAACTCAAGCTTTTCACTACCCACCTCACACCCTAATTCTGCCTCCTTAGATGCCTCTCCCTTATGAACCCTCTCCTTCATATATCTCATACCTAACTTGGATGACTCTAGTTTCTGATTTGTTTCCATCTAACCCGATCAAAGGATTCAAATATGTTAATTTCTTAGATCCTTTTTTAGAATCCCCTATACTACACCCTTTAGACCCTTTGATCAATTATGTCATTGTGTACCTACCATTTTTAGTAGGTGAAATCCTAACATTATGTAGCTCTACGGCCATAAAAAAATTTGTTATGGATTTTAAAGCATCATCATCGTTACTTATATATATAAACATTATGTAGCTCCATGTTCATTAAAAAATTATGTAGGGATTTTGAATCATCATCATCACTTATATATATATATATATATATATATATATATATATATATATATATATATATATATATATATATATATTAAATCACTATATATTAACATAATAATAATTTATATAATTTAAATTTAATATATATAAATTACATATTGTTATTTAATTATATATATAATGTATGCTCTAAAATATGTATAATAATATATATAGGTGATAGTAATTTATATATTTTAATAATATTTATAGTTATAAATATATAATAAAATTATCTATATATTATATATTATTATACCATATTATATTTATAATTAGTATATATAAATATAGATTTTAGAACCTTAATGTCTTGAATATCCCAGGTCAGTTACAATGCAATACTAATCAGAGCACAACATCAGATGTGAGGTGTTGCCACAATAAAATTAGTGCTCATGACATCCTCACCCACCCTTGATAATATAAAATTGTCAGTTAAATATCTTACCATATTTCATGTTGTGAACTCCTTTGTAATGGATGTAGGCCATGTGAATCCACTCACTACTTTGAATCTAGGTTTGGTGTATGATATAGGCCCTATATTATATGATATCATTTAAAATACTTGTCATTGCTACTCACCATTAGCACCCATCTCACCTTGAAATCTTTTACCACTTATACAAAGTCATGTTTTACCAAAATAGAAAATTACATCCTTTCTAGCATTGATCTTTAAACCAATTGCTATTATAAACTTGCATGTCAAATAAATTAGATAACTTTGTAATTGTTAAAAGTGAGTTGAATACCTAATACCCTTCCTTTGGGACTAATAAGCTAATGACGGTATTTTCATCAAAGGATATACACTTCAAAAAGGTAAAAATTAATATTTGATTTATTTTAGAAGATTAAAGTGTAGTAAAAAAATATATATTCCTTATATATATGTATAGATGTGAATGGTACATTACAACGGGGTTTAATTACAACCATATATTACTAGACTAGTTTCTAGAGTATCCATTTAATCAATAAGTGGTGCCATTTTATTTCTACCAATAGGCATCTCATGGTGAAATAATATTATCAACAAAATCAACCAAAGAAATAAGTATACCCTCAAGCTATATAACATAGTTTTGAAGGTACAATCCCTCAAAATAAACTAAATTTCATTATGTGATGTACTAGTAGTTTTCCCAAAGATACAAGTTGCACTAGAAAGGATATAATTTTTGGTTTTCATGAAATAAGATTTTGTAAAGTGAGATAATGTAAATCAACGATCGTAACTCACTCGAAACCCATGATTGATGACCACATCTCACCTTTTTATGAACAAAAAGTTAAGCAAGAATAATTTTGTATTTTTTGGTGGAGGTGACATTGTAAATGAATTTATGTGTTTCTTCATACGATGTTAAAATGAGTTGTGCGAGGAGGAGATATTTCATTTCATAGTGAGTTGGAGCAATGCAAAAGTGATGAAATATTTTAGGGTGAGTCAGGCGATGATGGTGATGGACAATGACAAGGTATGTGAAGTGATATCAAATACAAGAGGGCCCATATTATACATTGAACCTAGATTTAGGATAAAAAGTGAATTTACATGACTTTCACACATTCAAAAAGGGTCCATAAATTTTTACATGGAGATAACTTCAATCAGTTATTTTCTATTGTCAACAATGGGAAAAGACATCAGGTGAACTGATTAGACTGTGATAGAGCTCTACATTCGATGTGTAACTCTAATTAGTACTGCAATGTATCTAACCTCGAGATAAAATATTGAGGTCATAGAATACACACACACGCACACACACACACATTGAGAACTAATTAGATTGCAGTAGAGGTCTACATCCGATGTGTATCTCCAATCAGTGCTGCAATGTCTTTGACTTGGAGACAAAACATTGAGGTCTTAGAATATATATAGATATAGATATAGATATAGATATATCTAATATAATATAATAGTATTAGTTTTGTAGATGTAGATAGGGATTGATATAAATGATTTTGTAATGCACACCCATTATTAGATACAACTGTTTATATGAATGGATAGAAATAGTTATGTAATTTGACTTGCTAGTTAATAAGAATTTAAATAAAGGAGATTATTTGAAAGATCCAGTCCATTGATGTGTTATAAATTATATATGCAAATAAACAAAAATTTAGTTGACACTTTTCGCAACCATTGATACCAATTTGTATGTGTCATGTAGTTGTGCTTATGTCCAAGGCCTAATTTTGATGGTCGACCCTACTTGTCATGAATTTTTTTATGATAGTTATATATTCAACATTGCCTTTACAAAGCTAGTATAATTCATAATATGTTTCATTAGGTGAATATATTATATTTAATAGAATAGAATATATTATTAATATTATTTCTAATATATATAGAGAGGGGGAGGAACGGGGAGGGCAGAATTGTTAATTTATTATTACATATTTTATACAAATATATATTAAATTTAATAAAATATTTTATAGTTTATTAAATTAAGTATACAATATATTATAAAAAGTGACATGTTACAAAGGTTTGTACGTATATCTTTTTGGGCTTTTTCGAGTCCATCTTTCACCATTATTTATATTCATTGTGAAACAAAACTTGTCTCACAAAAGATGATACGAGGTAAGAGTCCATGGATTCCAAGTGAGGTACAGCTACCTATTTACACTCTTTCACTTTACAAAATGCGACTTTTCTAAAAACGAAAATTATGCCATCTCTTTCGACATAACTTGCACATTTAAAACAACTTATAGTTATATTTATCAATATATTATATTTGATATTATACACCATTGAAAAGTTTGATAAGTAGGCACTACTTAAAATAAATACTTTTCCTTGTCATTGTAAGTTCATCCATCTCATTGAAGATTGGATAAAAAGTCCGATTTCTTGATTTCTTTACCATCAACACAATTTTGTTTTTTATTTATTACAATTTACAATGGCCTTCAAGAAAACATGCATGCAATTAAATAAAGTGGTTACATGAAAACTGTTGAGTACTAAACTGTCTACGAAACTGCCCTTGTCCGATAATTAATTTGGCATGTAATCCGCATCAAATGTGCTCGGCGAATTTTGGCAGGAGTCGATCGTTACAGGTTCGGGCCACTCGCTAAGGAAAAGGATTTTAATTTTATATAGAGTTGTTCTGTGGCCTCGTAGTTGTACAGCTTTTGTGGACACGGACAATTTAATATCGTCAATCAATCCGCTATGGAACATAATTAATTGAAGTAACATGAGGCCGCTGTAGCCCACTCAAACAATCTATAGACCGGTTACATAATTAATTGAAGTAACATGATGCTGCTGTGTCAGGGCCCAGGAACTAAACTTGCTGGTTATTTAAAAGCTGTCCAAGAACCGGCCACCCCACCTTGTGCGGTGATTATTTTGGCATGTAATCCGCATCAAATGTGTTTAGACAAACTTTTGGTTGGATTCGATCGTCACAGGTTCGAGCCACGCGCTAAGAAAAAGGATCTTAATTTTATATAGAGTTGTTGTCACTGTTCCCTGAAATTTCTGTGGTAACGGTGTTGCTATGTGGTACATTGCACAGCTTTTGTGGACACTGACAATTTAATATCGTCAATAAATCCCACTCAAACAGCCTGGACAGTATACATCGCTGTAACAATCTGAAAGTTGCTGTCAAACAATTAACCACTTATGTTTTTTGGTTCATGATATCGGTACTCGGTAGCAAACTTCTAATTACGTAAGCCAGAAAAATTGTAGATGGCTTTTTGCTTTAATTATAGCTGCCCATACCACTCGGTTGAGCCGTCATTGAATCAGCGTGCACTGCTACGGGAAAAGCTTTTGTGGTTCTATTTTGAGTTATCTGCTTGGAAAAGCTGCCAAGGAGTTGCCGAGTTGAAAGTGGATGGCGTTTGGCAACTGTGGAAGAAGCCCAAGAGAATGTGCAGTCAATAAAATCTGTGTTACAAGGGTGGGAGTGGGAAAGAGGTCGTCTTCTTGATGGGTGGATTGGAGGTTCTGCTTATAACTTTTCAAGCTTTATACAGTGGGTTTCAGAAGCTGCCTCGGATTCCTCTTAGTTGTTCAGTCAACCACACCCACACCCAACATTGACATTGAAATCTGCAGCTCAGGTTGTACAATCGCTTCATCATCTTCTTTCATTTAGGAGTTATTTGAGTTATGCGATTTTACTCGAGTATCCTGACACCTGTATTTTGCCAGTAATAATAGAGTTTTTTTTATTGTCTTTTTATATTTGTACTTTATTAGTAGTTGTCGTCCTAAGGGTTAAGGAATGTCTGAAGAATTGTATATTTAATTTTTGTAATTTTATTTACATATTATTTTTTATATTTGTGGAGATAATTTCTGGTTTAAGTGTATGAATGGAGCACCCCTAGTACATGAGAAATGAACTTAATAACTCTATCTGCCACTTTGTAATAATCCCCAATCAACCACCTTTTGTCTCAATCATTGACACCTCTACCGTGACATTTACATTGTGTCACGAGCGATGCAAACTTCTTAGACTTTTCATGGTCTTCCCCGGGCCCTTTTAGCACATCCTTGAACTTCTTATGATTTTCTCAGAGTTTCACACGAAATCTTGGGCATTGCAAACCCTTAACTGGGTTTTATGGACCATTTCCTGTGCGTTATGGAGTCCCTGATAATGGTTCCCCACACCGTGAAATTTAACCCCGCTGTTAACAGGTGGAAAAATATCATTGCCCCTAAGTCAACTATAGTTGTCAATTTGTAACTCAAAAAATCAGCTAGTGAGAGGTGGCCACGCAAGGTGGGATGTTAGAGATGGTAGGGCAGATGGTCCTGGACCTATTAGAGTTGATAGAGCGAGGACCTAATAGTATAGTTCCACACAAGGCCAGTGACAGTCGGGCAACATCATAGCGTGACCATGAAGACCAATAAGGTGTCAACACATGTACACATGGCAGAGCCAAGGACAGTCAAGGACTGTCAAGCTGAGTTCGCCTAACCAATCAAGGCTCGCCACCTCAACCAAAAAGATAGAGTTTTAGTCCAAGCATGTCAACCTTGACGAATTCGGAACCCTATAGTGGGTGCAAGATGAACCTGCACACAATTGGGAAGTATCACCCTAGGTTTGCCCATAAAACAGGGGTGTTTCATTTGGTCCTACTATCAGTTGGGCACTGTTAGACCAAGATCCCGAGGATAGATAATGAAATGCCACATGTCTTCCATAGACACATAGACCCTGGAGATAATGTGCACAAAGTAAATAGCAAATAACAAAGCAAGTATGAGTATAACACATGTTTCCCTATAAATAATCTATCATATATGAAACCAACCAAAAAAACATAACTATATGTGATGTTTCAAAACAATATATATATATATATATATATATATATATATATATATATATATATATATATATATATATATATATATCTTTTGTCTCTCCATGGCGATCGTGCCTTTCAAATTATCCTTGTGTATTCTACCTCCTTCCTCTAGGCTTGTCACCATTCATCTAGATGATGGTTTATTTGTAAGAAAGTAAAAAGGGAGCTGCTCAGAAATAGATGAGGGCTTATGAGCGAATGTCCTACTCTTAAATAAGAGAGATGAAGCTTGAGTTTGGGCAAAGATTAAAATGAAGTGATTGTAGAAAAAACATAATCAACTATTAATGTATTATAAGCAACTAAGGGGCTAATTGCACTTGTAGGCAAGTGATCAATCAAGTCCAAGTCTCTTGGCCATTGATCTTGCAAATCGATGATCAGGGTTATTCGAGGGGAGATTGGTGGAGTATATTTTATTTTCAAGTGTACATTAAATCTACCAAATCTCCCTATCACTTGGGAATGATCACCAATCAACCACCTTTTCTCTCAACCCATGACTTCACTACCCTAACATTCACATTGTATCATGGGCGATGTCCCCTTGTGCATTCATGTGACATACACTTTACAAGAGCTTCAGTTCTCACTTCAACCATAATGACAACATCAAGATAAAATCCATAACCTTAATTTATTTCCCCACATCTACATCATTGCATTGTTGTCATAATCAAATATAAAATAGTCAATAAAAGATACCACCACCTTTCAACTCTTCATGCCACCTAGGGATGATCACCTATCGACGACCTTTTTTTTTTAGGGGGTGACTTCTCTACTATGACATTCACATTTTATCAAGAGCAATGCGCCCTTCACATGAAAATGAAATTAAAGTCTTAAAAAAATAGAACAAACTGAGAGCTACATTTATAATTGAGCATTATGTGTTCATGGTTAACATTCTTGGTCATGATGACTAAAATTTATCATCAAAATATCAATTAAACTATCATGGTTATGCACACATGTTTTTTTGGGTTATATGTAGACCAAATAAGACTGTAGAATTAAGGTAAATTTTGAACTAAGAATGTACAATTAGGGTAAATTTTGAATTATAGTAGAGAAAATTATTATTATATAATATATGATATATTGATATTATATTATATTTCAATATTATATAGTTTTTAATATTATCTTATTTTGTATAATGTATATTTTATTATATAATTTATATTTATATATTATATTACCTTACAATATTTTATATTATATTATATTTAATATTATCCTATATAATTATATGATATATATAAATATTTTATATAATATATAGTATATTTTTTAAATGATATTATGTTATATATTGTGTGATATATTATATTATATTATATTATATTTTGATCTTTTACGATATTTTAATATTATATATTAAAGTGTGTTTTTTTAATAAATACTATTATATAATATTAATATATAATACTATATTAGATTATAATAAAATTATATCTATTATTATTTATTATTATATTTTATTATAATATATTAGATTATTTAGTGTTATATTTTCTTTGATGAGTATTTATGGTTTGTTTCCATGTGTTTCATTGGAGAAATGTATAAAACACTTATTGATTTTGCAAGTTATGCCAGGAGTTTTCTTTTATTATTATTTATGTAAGGGGGATTAGAATAAATGTGGGAGGAGTTGGGATGGGTTCTTGAAGTAGTTGTACATGTGTGTGGTTAATATACCCATTATATGTACTCGAGCTTTGAATTTTCATAGTGTGGCATTTGGCAATCAATTGGGCCACCTTTAAACTATCTATAATCCATGTGATACCACTCAGTGATCAACAAACCCTTTTATCACCTTTGGGAAATCCATAGGCTCCCCTATTCTCTATACTCTTTGATGTGTGTTTTACCATCCACTACAGGCCCCACCAACCTACCTCATGTTGAATGGTGATTGAGTAGACACCAAGTAGAGGAGTGCAATCCCAGGCTCTCGTTTTAACTCCTTGTGGCTTCCTTAGGATCTAATTTGTTATGATAACATAGTCATCTTTCAATTTTTAGGATTTAGTTGACTTACCTGTATTAATGAAAAATCAAGTGTTCATGCTTAATTGTGCATGTTACATGGGCCTTAAAAACAAGAAACAAGATATTTGAGGTTCACATGGTTCCTGAGGGTTAAATCATTCACCAATAGAGTTCCTAGGCCTTTGAAGTAGCTTCCTAGCCTTTGTGCATGATTTCATGGCCTTCTTTCATAGTTGTTTTATTAATCTCTTTATTCAAGCCTGACCCCGAGGTAAGTACATGAAGTTGGGGGATAATTTTATGGACATTACAAGTAACACAATCATGTCAATTAATAACATGATTGCATTATTAAATTAATGAGATCATGTTATTTGAATTATGGCTCAGTGATTACTAAGCAATAATGCAGTCACATTATATTGAACAAGAATGTGATCATGTAAATAACGTGATCGCATTACCTATGTGTTAAAAAAATAAAAATTAAAACCCAAATGCAAAATCATAATTTTGCATTTGGATTTTCCTCTCTCTCCCCTAGCTTCTGCATTTTACATGGAGTACACCAGAGAGTACCAGGAAGCTACCAAATTCATCCCACGAACCTGTTGATCGATGATGTTGCCACATAGGAGAGGTAAGTGATAGAAATATTCCCTATTTAACCTTGATTTTTCATAATTTTCATTGTTTATCCCTAGTTTTTAATTGTAATTTTTTTAACAGCTCATCTTGCTAACCCTTTTAAACCTCCACAAAACCCTCTTGTTCCTCCTATTCCTCCACCTAACCCTCCTATAGTTCCTCAAAACCCCTTGGTAGTCAAGAGGTTCTGATTGACAACATTGTGGGAAATAAACTTGAAATTGAAGATTTAATTGATAGAATGAGGGATCCCACTTCGACCAACCCCCACCACACCCAGCTAGTTGATTCCCTAGAGACCTTATTAGATCAAATTGACTCTATAATGAGTCAAAATGACTGATGGACCTCATATAGAGATACTTGTAGGGCCTATTATGCTAAAAATTTGTCTTCCCTTCAAGTCAAAAACAAAGAAATTTTAAAAGCCTCCATTTATTCCCTATTCATTGACCCAGACACCAATGCCCCATTTCCCATAATCACTAAATGTTTTCCTACCTATTGTTATGCAGATAAATTAATCACAACCAATTTTTTGGATTGATGGTGGATAGTCTTTGTAACAACCATGAGGTCCCATTATATTTTTTGAGGAAACTCTATTGTGAGTTTCTCCTCAATGAGATTCTCAATTATTTTGATTTTAGTGAGTTTTAGGGCCGAAGAAAAGGCTTTACATAGGATTGACCAGGTGCACATCATGTGCCTAATCGGCCTACATGAATCCGTATCCAAAAGCTTCTTGAGCCTAAAATCCCTTTAGTAGTTTAGTAGGTCATGGAGATCGACACTCTCCATGCTCTTAGTTCACTCACTGATACACTCATTCATCATACAAGTAGGATTTCATAGAGTGATGCTACAAATATGCCACCTATCTGACCTTGACCCCATCCGTGTAGTTCATGTGGAGATATGTACACAGGACCTTCTTCTGATGATGGCATTAGTGGTTCAGATGGCTTAGATCATATTCTTATGAGTGATGAGTTTTTGGCACACACATTTGGTGTGCAGACATCAGCCACCACATAAATGTAGGTATATTTTATATAAATGTCATGTTAAATTTAAGTTATATTTGCAAATTTAATTTAGCTAACAATTAATTTACATAAAAATTAAATATAATATATATGTCATTTTTTATGTCACAAGAGGTGATGATTCCTTCATCATCACAGTCGATATTTACATTACTTGATTTGTCATGGCCGTTGTTTACATATTTGGATCCATCTACTAGGCCATCCACTACTGCGTATGTCTTTGTTAGGATGACAACATTTACCTATACATAGGTAAAATTTCAAGTTAATCTTATGCTCTATGTACATTTAGTCTATGTATATTTGCCTTTTAATTTTAAGTTAAATTTATCTTTCTTTGTTTTCATACTCTATTATCATGTTCTCTCTCTTTATCCTTGCTCTGTTATTTACAATAGTTGCAAGCTATGAGATGGGCTCAACGGCATTTATATAACTAATTTTGGAAAATCCCACAAAGATTCCATAAATAATCTCATTCAAGATTAGATAAGGGAAGTTCACATGCCATGAGGATACTTATAAAATGAAGAACACTTATTTAGGGGTCCTTCTAGGTAACACTATGTTGAAAATGAAGTTGCTAAGCTCAATATAGTCATATTCTCATTTTGAATTATGTCACCATTACCATTATACATAAATCCACATGTTACCCTTGAAAATGAGTGATAATAGCAAGGGAATTTAAGTTAAAATAGAAGAAATGTGCATCATTAACAATAGACATAACACAACAAACATATATGTTTTGTTCTTTACATATACTTTACTTCTCTTTTGAAGAATTAATGCAAAAATAACACAACCGAAAACATGAAAGTCATGAATGGTCTTATCTTGGACCATGCTTCCTTGGGAGTAACATCCTATAATGATCTTATAGGGTCACTAATTAATAATGTAGACGTTGTATTCATATCTTATACCCATTACCCATATGGTGCATTTTCTCTTTATGTTACCCAAGGTCAATACACTATTTTACAAGAAATTTGTTACATGCTTCCAGGGATAGGACATTATTTATGAAGAAAACATGAAGCACATTTTTCCACAATATTTGAAGCTTCTTTATGAATATACACCCATTTTCCTATTATAAGTTAGCTTGGAAGTGATAATATCCTATTAAATGGGATTCTCATTCATATACCTCTTTCCCAAAGACTTTCCTAATAATGTAAACTGAAATTCCTATGACCATATTGCATCTAAAACCATAAGGACACAAACTTCACATGACTATGCCTAGCATTTACTTCCTCATCTTTGATCTAGGTAAACACAAACAATCCCTTTTCTTTCTTTCCCATCTATATTTATGCACCCAACAGTTGTATAAGATCTATATATATATATATGGTAGGCATGTGAAATAAATATCCCACACCAATCCACTTGAAATGTTTCCTATAGATAAGAAACATCCGGGCTTTAGTTGATGGATCATTCTTTGTCATCATAAACTTTTCCAAAAGTAGTTTGGCATATTTTTATCTGTCATACATATAGTATGATAAAATTTCCAAAACTCTATGCCTAAATAATAATGTAGGAGACCTAAATATGATTGGTATCACGTATATAATAGAAAGATGATGGCTATATATGTTTAGTTCAACCTTTCCCCAATAAATATATAATGGTATTGTAATCTATCTAAAGAAGCTTTACAAGTAAGGACAAATTTCTTGATATGTCTCTGATTCCTTTTCTCTCCCTAAATTTGCCTTGTCGAAGTGTTACTATTCTTGGTTTACATTGTCTTTTCATGATTTGCACGTTGTATGGTAGTTATGTACTTACATGATTCTTGGTTTACATTGTATTTTCATGATTTTCACATTGTATGGTAGTTACACTTCCATGATTCTTGGTTTACATTCTCTTTTCATGATATGCATGGCTTCCATTATGATTTGATACTTTATATAAAAGTAAGTGAGACCTTGTTTACATGAACAGTTGATGGCTGGAGTAGACACTCCTCCCTCTCTACGAGTTGAGATAGACATAGGAATTATTGTTGCAATGTCATCTGCATAGGCACTGATCGAGGTATATATTAGTTCTTATAATTTTGAATTGTAAAAATAGACTTGTTTTCATAATTTTATTACATGTACTTGGGACACTTATATAACTTATGTAAATGTATTATGTATGCAGGTTTGTCCTATGACATCTGATAGTCCCAGTCAAATGATGAGTAGGGAAACTTCTCATGTTCTTCTCATATTTAAAATGCCTATTCAGATAGCTGAGCCTACCATTGACTTGTTTGAGCATGAAAAATAGATTGAACAGGATCACGAGCTTGTAATAAGTGCATGTTTGAATGAATTTTTATTGTAGTTTAAAATTAATTTATTAATAATTATTTGAATTTATTCTATATTAATTTTATAATAATTCTTATATTCGAATAGGCTCAGTTGCAAGCTAGTTATGAGCGTAGGACCCATAGTTAGACCTTGGAGCAATCCAAGGCATTAAAGGGGTCTCCATCTACTAGTAAGGCATCCCAGGGAGAGTCTGAGTAGGGAAACTTCTCATGTTCTCGTATTTAAAATGCCTATTCAGATAGTTAATCCTATCATTGACTTGTTTGAGCGTGAAAAATAGATTGAGCAGGATCACGAGCTTGTAATAAGTGCATGTTTAAATAAATTTTTATTGTAGTTTAATATTAATTTATTAATAATTATTTGAATGTATTTTATGTTAATTTTATAATAATTCTTATATTTGAACAGGCTCAGTTGCAAGCTAGCTATGAGCGTAGGACCTATAGTCAGACCTTGGAGCAATCCAAGGCATTAAAGGGGTCTCCATTTACTAGTGAGGCAACCCAGGGAGAGTCTTCTTCAATGAAGGCAAAGAGAGGGAGGCTATTTGATGATTAGGATGTCTTATGTACATGAGATGTACTTTTTCGTATGCCTATGTTGTAATTTATATATTTTTGGCATTGTATATGCACATATGACATTCAACCAATATTAGATACTATGTTGGTAGACATGGGAATCTATGTAAAATTGGCATTAGACACATGTGCCTATATTGTATGTTTATCATGGAAATCTATCTAATTTATATTCAATTTTTATTTCATTATGTGTTATTGTATAGTGTTGTTTTGATCTTCCAAACTATTTCGAGCTCAAGAACACCCTTTCCAATACAATAAAAATGCATTTTTTATCCTACATTCAAATACCTATAAAATAAAACCTATAAGTCATTTCCTGAGCTTCAATCACATCCAACCTCAGCGTCTCTTAGCTAAAATAATATATAATTATTTACTGACAGTGCCAACCACATGAAGGTGGAAGCTTATCTAACACCACTAACTTACAAAAAAAAATTGTAAGCAATTAAAAATGAAATTTATATATGTACTATCTAGAAAATAAAAAAACATTTGCTAAAATTGATTACATCTATATTTGAAAATTCAACATACATATGTATTTCAATTCAATGACCCACTAGGATCTACTCTAACCTTGATAGTATCAATAATAGCTTCATGGTCTGACCCCTGAACTTTCCATAGTTTCATATTTAATGGCCTCCCATGATATTTTTGTAATTGAATATTCATTGCAAGAATCAAATTTGAATAGTGCAGTATCTTCCTATGCATTTCAAACTCTTCAAACAACCATTGATCTGAATTTTTTATAAGGTATCATCGAAACCAAGTTCTAGTGACTACCACTGACCCATTGAGATAGTCAATATTTTCTCCATCTATAACTGAGGAAGCCAATTTTTTCTTTCTATCTGCACACTAACACAAGTAGTAATCAGTGTTTTCTTCATTATCTTCATCTGCAAAAACATGCTCTCTATAACAAAAAATCATTTTTAGCAACAATATGAAGATATATTTAATGATAATAAATTGTACATAATGAAAAATATTCTACTTGGCTGCACTAGATCAAATACATGGTCAAAGTCATCTGATGATGTCATTTTTGCATGTTGTAATGTTGTTAGAACCTGATATGTGTTGATTGGAATTAGAGGTTTAGAACTCTAATCATCCATCCACTCTTATGACTCACACTCATTCCAAATAAATTACATGCATGTAGAATAGAAATAAGCCATGTGTCTCGTATGAATAGTCCAAGAACTTACATTTGAGCTATGAAATGAGTGGAGGTCACTTGAACCCATTAGAGTCATAAAATCCTCATACTTTGCCAAGTGTTTTTCCTCCATTAACCAAAAATATCTACAAATAGTATAATTTGGTTGAGAACCGTGACACATGATTTCATTACACCATTCAACCACAGTTTTTACATCTATCAAATGAATACCCTCTTCAAATTTCAATTCCTCACTTGCAATAGCTCTTTTTACACATGCTCCAGTACCGTCATGCTCCCCTTTTCCATAGCCAACCTTGGTGAAACTCCAAATATTTTTTACACCAATGGTAATGTGTATCCTACTCAACCAATAAAACATCCATGCATTTTTGAATGACAATGTGCAATTGTCTAACCAAATGTAATGTTGATTGAAATTAATGTTCCTCTAACTCAACTATTCATATATCTTCTAAAAATAACCTTGCACATACTCTAAACAATTTGATCTATCATCCTTGATATAGAAATGGTACTTCCTTAATATTTTTCATGTTTTCTCTATACTATCAGGGGCATGTATGAATGTTATATGCAAAAATATGGTAACTTGTGATGAGTTGTAATACTGAGATTGAACTTCTATTTGAGATTTGAATGTGTAATTTTTAGAAAAATCAACTATTTAAACAATTGAACCATCTAACCTTGTGTGTGTTCCTTACATACTCATAAACAATCTTCTTCTTAAATTTGACTAAAATTTTGGAAAATATCTTTTTTGTAACAAGCTCACACCTTTTAGATTCTTTGCCATCTTTTACTTAATAAGTTACTAATTTATATTTGCTTAAGCCAACTAATTCTTGTCCAATTGCACTTGTAATCTCCTCATGGATACATTTTTTTAATTTTGGCAATCCACCACAAATGCTACAATTTTCATTTAAACATGATTTGTTGTAAGATAATTATCCATCCGGTCTTTTGTAAAAGATAGTTGGAATAAATTTCTTAGTTGATTTTGGTGGTAATTCAAGTCCACACTCCTAAAAATGTTGTTAGTATTCAAAGTATAATGAATATGGTGAAAAACATCATAGTGCATTAAAAATTCAACATGTTGCTTACAACAACAACTGGTGCGTGTGTGATTTATTTTAAAATAAAAAGGTTTTTCCATCTCAAAATATATTTGACAAATAAAAATTTGTGGATTTTTTTTCAAAAATTTAGAGTGCAATTGTGTTTGAGTCATATCCATTAAATTTTTTGGATGCATTTCATGGTTACGAGAACCAACTCTTCTTTTCATAACATCTCTTTCATTAGGTAAAACTCTTATATTATCTTTCCAAAATTGAGCAAGTAAATCTTTGAGAGTATCGACCATAGCCTTCTCCTTTCGTGAAAGTCTATCAGAGAATGCCCAGAGCTCTTTGGTATTATTAGGTTCATTAAATCTTGCACATCTTTCAATTGTTTTAATTATTAATTTTATGTTTTTATTAAGTGTTCAACTTACTTTTGAAACTATTCTTTTTTCCCTATTTTGTCACTTATTGCATAAGTTATAAGTATACATCAGGTAGTAATACAATATTTGGTGCATGATTTTGGGCCTACATTATGATATGCATCATGCAAATTTTCAACAATTTCATTATTTTCATCATCCATGTTAGATGTTCTTAGTTCTAATATGTACATTATAGGTCCCATCTTAATCAATTTTATCAATGAAATAAATAATTGACATATTTGACTGTCATACTCCAAATTATGAAAGAAAGAATCCCAAATTTATTGAGGTAGTCTTCTTGAATGGTGATTAGACATCTGATTATGCATTGGTTCTAAGATATTTTCATCGACTTCAACTAAGTACTTGTATTTTCTATGCACAATTCTTGGAGGTGTTGATAATGGTGGAATTTATTGAGAGGGTGTTTCAAAATCGTTATTACTTTCATTTTTTAGAGGTGGGATGATATTTTATTCATTGTTAATTTATTAATTATATGTTTTCATAAAATTTGATTGATGGTTAATTTCATCATTATTTGTTTCCATCAAATTTTCTTCATTCATGGGGGGTGAAGCATCATACATAGAGTCATCATCAACAAAATCAAAAACTTGAAACTTTGAATGTGAACTTCCAACATTAACTAATTAATTATTTTCAATTTCATTATTATTCAAATCATTATGGTCAATTTCAACATTATTCAATTGATTATGGTCAATTTCATCATTGTTTAATTCATTATTGTCAATTGGCTCATTATCTATGGCATTTAGTTCATCAAGATTAGGGTTTATACCTTATCTACCATGAACTTTTTGCATTATTATCTTGTGTTTCTCTCTCAAATATTCTAATTCCTCTAGTTTTTAATTCTTCAACATCTTCCTCTGCCTCCTCAAACATGATTCGTCACCAATCAAAAGGGATAATTGACAACTTTTCAAAGGTGGGGTCAAGTACACAAATACCATATATCTCATAGAAGTACATAGAGAATGTTTGTGGGGATATAATTCTCAATTTGGGTTAAAAATAGTTGTTAATAAGTGAGCTTAGTCTAAAATAATAATAACATGATCACGTTATATAAAACAATCACATTATTACATAACGTGGTCGTGTTATGTGTTGTATAAGGTTCTAGTCCATCCAACGCATTGGGAATTTTATCTTGACAATAACGTGATCACATTATATAATAATACGATCAAGTTATTATTAATATAATCTTTGGGGTTGGCCATTGGCAATGAAAACTGAGTGATGCTTATATTAAGAATAATGTGATCATGTTATTAAATAATACGATCACGTTATACTTAATATAGGTAAGGGATTAGGGATTAGGGATTAAAATTTATGTTTTAGGGATTAGGGATTACAATTTATGTTTTAGGGTTTAGGGATTAGGGATTAGGGCATGTAGGGTTTGGGTTTAATGGTGTATATAAGGTCTAATCACTCTATGCCATGTGTGAACCTAATTTTTACTACAAAGGATGTTAATTGGGACTAAACAATTGGTAAATAGGGAAAGTTTTTGGTTTAAAATTTAGTGTATAGTGTTTAGGGCTTAGGTTTAGGGTACAGAGGGTCAATCACAAAGATAATTATTAGTCTAAATGATTTTAATTTGGGATAAAATGATTGGTTCAACATTTAAAGAGTTTATATTTATGGTTTAGAGTTTAGGGATTAGGAACTTTAAGCATTGGGGCTTGGGGTATAGGTTTTAGGGTATATAATGTACAATCATGATGGAAATTAGGGAAAATTGGAGTTGATCAACCCCCAAATCACATTTTATAGTTATGTAATTATGTTGAAGGAGATTAAAATAGCCCTAATTTACTTTAGATGCACCCTTAGATTGGTACTCCAAAGGCTAAATTTTAGCCATAGGTTTAAAAATACATTTTATGACATCTCATGATAAAATCAATTATATCATAAGGCATCTATGTTTGAAACATGTATTGGGAATTAGGGCATAGGGCTTATAATTTATGTTTTAGGGATTAGAGATTAGGGATTATGGCATGGGGTTTAGGTTTAAGGACCTATATATAATTTGTCTAATCACTTTATGCCATGTGAACCTAATTCTTACTACAAAGGATATTAATTGGGACTAAATCAATTGATAAATAGGGAAATCTTATGGTTTACAATTTAGGGTATAGTATTTAGGTTTTATGGTTTAGGGCTTAGGTTTTAATGTCTATATGGTTTAAGGTACACAGGGTTAATCACAAAGATAAATTGAGGATAATTTGAATCACTTAGAACCATTTGTGACTATATAATGTGCTTTTGGGTTGTCATTATACCCTAGATGTCATCATGCAGATTGAGTGAATTAGTCAAATAGGGCAATCAGTCATGTGATTTAAGCCAAACTAAGCCCTATGAACTTAATTCTTAGTCTAAATGATGTTAATTTGGGATAAAATGATTGGTTCAAGGTTTAAAGAGTTTACATTTGTGGTTTAGAGTTTAGGGATTAGGAACTTTAAGGATTAGGGCTTAGGGTATAAGTTTTAAGGCATATAAGGTATAATCATAAAGGCAATTGGGGCAAATATTTGTGAGTAAAGAATGTGATTTTGAGCTCAATTATCCCTCAAATCATCATAGATTGAACCAATTGTTAGGGTGTGGAGCTAAAAGCTTCACCTAAGGCAAACAGGAGGTTTTCTATGCATGATAGTCGTCGGCATTGGCAGGCCACAACCGACATCGGTCAGGGGACAGTGCAAGGGAAACTGACATCGACAGGAGATCGGCTGGCGTCGGTCACCTCCAAGAAGGTAGGGACCGACGTCAGTCACCTGTAGCGGTTAGAACTGCTGTTGACGGACAGTCAGTTAAGTGAACGTGGAGTTTGCATGTTAAAGACCAGTTCGAGTCTTTGAGTCACTTGTCTAAATTAAGTGTATGCATGAGATCTATATAATAGACTCATGGGCTGTATTGTTAAGTGTTGAACTTGCAGAATCCAAGTGTGGAGCTTGGAGAGTTCTTCCCATGGTGGAATCAAGTAGGATTCCCCATGTATGTAAGATCAGGTTTGATATGCAGGGTGTTGCAGGATCATGGAGGAGATCTACATGTGATAAGTAAGATCAAGTTGGTTTGTAGGGGATGTGTGTATGTGAGGGTCAGAACAGGATTGGCGGGGGAGCAAGATCAAGGTGACAGCAATACATCAGGAGCAGGATCATGGTGAGATCTACTTGGAGTACCAGTTCGTACTCAGTTGTACTGAGAGTACAATGAGGTGAACAACAGCTTATGTTAGCTGTGTGTTGTGACCTATTGAGAGAAGATTACTCAGGTGGGAAGATTACTTGGAGGCCTTGAGGAGGAAGCCTCACAGAGGTGGAAGAAGAGTGTGATCTCTTTATTGTAATTTCCTTTGTAATGAGTTGAATACAATTGTGTGTTGCCTCTCATATTTTGTGTGTTTTCTAATTGATAGTTATTTGTTCTTCTGGTTATTTTCGCATGTAAGTTGCTTATACATTGGTAATCATGTGTGCTCTTAAATCTGACAAGTTGTGTCAGAGCTTTGGGGAGTTTCGGTCCTATCACCAATTAAGTCAATTGTGGTTTAATGAGTGATGCAATTTTGCCCAAGTTCATCCCTGTGAACCTAATTCTTACCATATATATAAAGGATGTTAATTGGGGCTAAATTTATTTGTTTAGGGTTTAGGGTCTATAATTTAAAGGGTTTGGGGTTTAGGGATTATGGATTAGGGTTTAATTTAAATGGTACATGATTTAAGGTTAAATTTAAATGGTATAGGGTTTAGGGTTTAAGATATCAGATATAGGTTCCAATCACTAATGTAATTGAAGAACATTTGAGCTACTTGTTCATCTATTTATGAATTGATTACCTTCATGTTTGCATTTTTGATAAAAGTAGGTTCAATTATGCCATGTACATGTTTCATACATGTTATACAATTGATTGAGCCATAAATTTGATTTAGGGGCTCAATTTTATCTAGATCATGTAGGGAATTGCACAAATTGACTAATTGGATCAATTCATGATAGAAGATCGATCTTTTGATTTTTCCCCAAAACATATCATGTTATTGAAGGGGTTCAAATTGGCCTCAAATGCCTCATATATTAAAAGAATCAACTAGCTCCTCCTTTTTGGTTAATTAGGTTGAAGGGGCTCAAAATAACCCCAATTTACTTCAGATGCATAGCTAGATTGGTACAAGGCTAAGTTTTGGCCATAGGTTTAAAAAGTGCATTTTATGACATCTAGTGATAAAATCAGTTATATCATAAGGCATGTATGTTTGCATCATGTAGTGGGCATTAGGGCATAGGACTTATAATTTATGTTTTAGGGATTAGGGTATAGGGTTTAGGTTTAAGGACCTGTATATTAATGTCTAATTGCTCTACCTATGTTCAAACCTAATTCTTACTACAAAGGATGTTAATTTGGACTAAATTAAAATGGTAAATAAAGAAATTTTATGGTTTACAATTTAGGGTATAGTGTTTAGGTTTTATGGTTTATGACTTAGGTTTTAATATATATATATATATATATATATATGGTTTAGGGTACATAGGGTCAATTGCAAAGATAATTGAGGACAATTTGAATCACTTAGACCCATTTGTGGCTGTAGAATGTTTTTTTGGGTTATCATTATACCATGGATGTTATCATGTAGATTAAGTGAGTTACTCAAATGGAGTAATCAATCATGTGATTTAGGCCAAACTAATCCTTGTGAACTTAATTCTTAGTCTAAATGATGTTAATTTAGGCTAAAATTATTGGTTCAAAGTTTAAAGAGTTTATATTTATGGTTTAGAGTTTAGGGATTAGGAACTTTAGGGGTTAGGGCTTAGGGTATAGGTTTTAGGGTATATAAGGTATAATCATGATGGTTATTGGGGTAAATTTGAGGTCCTTTAACCTATATATATGAGTAAAGAATGTGATTTTGAGCTCAATTATCCCCCACATCATCATAGATTGAGCCAATTATGGTTTAATGACTGATGCAATTTTGACCAAGTTCATCCTTGTGAACCTAATTCTTACTATATATAAAAGATTTTAATTGGGGCTAAATTGATCCTAGGGGCCTACTAAGCCTGAATATAAGGAATTTCATCCATATGATATAAATTGGGGATCCAAGACCTCACCATATTAAAAAAATAAGTACTTTTTCAATTTGATATGCAATTCGGTCCAAAGGAGCTGTGTGCAAGGAATTACACTCACATATAATGTAAATTGGGGCTTACTTGGCCTTAATTGCATACCATATTAAACCAATCGAGTATTTGGTTCTAGATGATACATAATTGGGGCCAATCGAGGCTTGCCCAAGGAATTGTGTCAACATAATTTAAACTAGGGCCTTAATTGCACACCTTATTCAAATAATTGAGTGTTTGATTCAATTTGATATGAAATCAAGACCAATTTAACCCTATGTAAAGAATTACATACATCCAATAACAATTAGGATTCTAATTGTGCACCAAATTCAATTGAAATAATATTTGGTTCAACATTCAATATGGGATTTAGTCCAAATAAGCCTTGTGTAATAAATTTCATCCTTCTACTATCAATAGGGGGCTCTATTGGTCCCAAATGCATAACATATTGAATAAACCAAGTATTTCTAGATTATTTGAACATGTTATTATTCCTAACCAAGGATTATGCAAGTAATTGAATATATCTAATGTCAATTATGACTTCATTGGCCCTGATTGTAAACTATATCCAACTAATCATATATATGGTTTTATCTTATACATAATAGGGGCCAATTGAGCCCCATGAAAGTAATTTTGTCTATATAATGTTGGTTGGGTTCCTTTAGGCCTGATTTCACACCATATTGAACCAATTGAGTATTTAGGTTCAATATGATATGCAATTGGGGCCACTCAATCCCCAAGGAAATAACTACATCCATCTAATGTCATTTGCGGCTCTATTACACCATGTTAAATCAATCAATATTTTTTCAATACTATACACAATTGGGGACAACCAAGTCCTATGTAATTAACTACTTCCACCTAATATCAATCGAGGCATTTTTTACCCCATGCAAGGAATTGTGTCCTTCTAATGTCCATTGTGAATATTTTTTCCTAATTGCACATCATATTTAGCCAATTAAGTATTTTCTTCAATATAATCTATAATTAAGAGTAATTAGTCCCCATTCAAGGAATTCCTTCAATATCATGTCAATTAGGGCTTTGATAGCACACCATATTAAACTAATTGAATATTTAGTTCAATCTAATACATAATCAAGGTTAAATGAGCCCTGAGAAAGGAATTATGTCCATATGATGTCAATAGGGTCTCTAATTGCACATTATATTATAAAAAACCAAGTGTTTAGTTTATTTTGATACATAATTAGGGCCAACCAAGATCCATCTAAGGAAAGATGTCTATCTAATGTCCATTTAGGATCTATTGGCCCGATTGCACACCATATTGGGATCAAAGGAACAATAAATTGATTCATAGGTTAATACATCTCCAATTATAATTTAATGCTATCAATTCTTGACAACAACATTGGTCCCAAACAGCAATCTTAAATAACCAATATTTGATCTTAAGACTACTAGGTCTAATGGCTTCTATTCGGGTTTTAGGGTGTTGAGAATATATAACATGATCATGTAAGTAATATGATCGCATTGTTAATGAAAATAATAACATGATTACGTTATTAATGTGATCATGGTATTTAAATTTGAATTTAATTACCGTACCTTTTGGCTCAAGAATGGCTTGGATTCCTGAACCAAAGGCTTGGACTGTCAATGTACAATCAAGTATTTAAAGGTATAATGAAAACAAATTTCAACTTTGATTTCCAAATACACTAAGAATTTTGAAATGAAAATTCAAAAACTTAATATGGTCATAATGAGAACGCTCTCCTCTTTTCAAAAATATGATTTTTATAATTTTTAGACTAATTTAAGGTTTCAAACTATGTTGATTTTTAACTATGCTTTTTTTAATCCACTACATGCCATAAACACACATGCTTATACATGTTTATGTAATTTGTATTTCATTGATATAAGTGAAAAACAAGTTATATGGTAACATACTAGCCTAATTCTACACACATTCAAAAAAAATTGATTTTCATATTTTTGAGGTAGTTAGGCGTGCAGCACGGATGACTATCCATTTTTTATCAATTTTTAAGATCTATTTACTTGAAAAAATCATAAAAAAAAGTATTCATTGAAAAAATATATAAAAATATAGGTGACATACTAGAATATCTTATCTAAATTTTTCCCAAAGGGTTTAAAATAATATTAAATGCTTCTCAAAAAATGGTGCACGTCATGGCCATCTATCTACTATGTTTTATGAAAAAAAGATGAGTTCCTATTCAAATTTTAGATGTTTGACCTAGTTATACTTAACTATTTTTTTTTTTAAATAATGTTTTGAAAACTACTCAAAATGCTACATTTCATGTTCTTAAACCATCTTCAAATTTGGAGTTTAGATATCTCAAATTATCTACAGAAGTTCATATTTCTGAAATTTCAGAAAAATCATGTCCATGGGTAGGCCACTTTTTGTCCCCCAACTTTGTGCACTTACCCCCCCCAATAAATACCTCCTAGAGATCCACTCACACTTTTCATCATATTTCAAAATTTTCTTAGGTTGTTCAAAGCTTCCAAGGCTTTACTGTAGAGTTAGTTCCCAGCCTCTAGTCCCAAGTTAAAGGACTTAGGAGTCAATTCTCAAACTCAGACATAGCTTCCTCAATGTTTTATACAATTCCTCAGAGGAATCCCATGTGGACCCAAACTTTTTTGGTCTTTTCTTAGGGTTTTTATCACACATGGAAGCCTTTCTAAAGCTTATCATCTCCACATGTATGTATATAAGCTCCAACTCATTGGGCCCAATCATTGCTAGCTCAACTCCAAGTCATTAAGCCCCTTTTCACTTTATGTGACTTCATAGCTCATCGAGGATCTGAGTCATTCATAGGGTCTAACACAATCAAGTCACCTATCCATCTTGAATGCCCATTGATGATAACTAAGTGCAAAAGGACAAGGGCTTCATACTTTGAAATATACGAGTTTTTAGTGATGGTTTAAAGACCATCAAATTTTACCCAATAATGAATAAGTGGACCAATCCCTTTACCTTAGAATCACTAGTAATTACCAGTCCTAGAGTCAGAGAATGGACAAATGGGGTGCCCCATGTGGACCCATTAATAGTCAATGATTGTCAGTCTGAGTCCCTCCAACGAATAATAAGACCACAATTAGGAGAGGTCAGAGACACAATCCCGACCCTGTCAAAATTGATAGAGATGGAACACAATACAGAAGTGACACACATACCCATTGATAGTTAGGGACTATTAAACTAGGTCTACCCAACAAATAATGGAGCTTCATGTGGTCTCACTGTTAACTAGGGACTAAAAAATAGAAGCCCAAGGTCTAATAGTAAAGTGCCGCATGGCCTCTAATAACACATCTGATGGTGTAAGAGTTGGAGACCAAAGGATTACGTGGAACCCATGCACAATGAGTGGATGCCAAGTGGAGGAGCACAATCATGGAATCTTCAGGTATCAAACTCAAGGGCCCTAAACTAATGAGAATCAAACAAGTGGCACTTATCAATCTTGACCCCACCTAGACTGGCAGGGCAGATAGAGCCTTGATCGAATAGGCAAAGGACAAGTTACAGTTGTAGATTTAAGCTAAGAGTATGTGGAAGAGATACAGAGCCCAGGAGGTATGAGGGTTCATCACGTGACAGTGCAGAATGAGGCTAGGATTGTGAAAGGCATAAATGATGAAGCAAAGAGTGATGAGTGAGCAAATGAATTTGAGGCCACATGGTGTCCTAGTTATAGAATGGATTTGGAGTATAAACACTTGGGACATTGGAGAGTCTAGATGACCAAAACTCAGGTATATAGTTATCTCATAGTCAAAAGGAAGTCTGAGTGTGTATAGAGGTGAAACATGAAGAACCCATGATAGAGAACGAATCCCAAGCTCGAGGAAGAATGAGGTGAGCCAAAAAGTGTAGGCGAAGGCCAACAGGGTAAAATTGGGAATCCAAAGCAAGAATCGAGGTAGATGGAAAGTAATTTGGGGGGCTTGTTAAAGATCACAGAGTTTAGAAAGAGCTTAAAAACTCATGGATTACTCAAATAAGGAAACTCATAGATTGTTTGGGTGGAATATGTAAAGGATGGGTTAACCTCAATGCCTCCAAATATTCGTGAGAAATGTGTCATACAAATTTAATGATAGATTGCATTTGTGTCCATTTGGTTTTTATCCAAAGTTTTGTCGTTGTCCTCTTAAAATCATAGTGTATTTTACATCACTGTCTAGATAATACTAGTTGATTATTTGTTAAAGTGTTGTTTTATAATACCTTGGCAAAATCATGCTATTTATTTTTTTATGATTTTGTTTTAAGTGTTTTCTTTTCATTTGTGGAGTATAGTCCCCTTTGAATTTTATGATGTGGGCACCCACTACTACTTGAGAATTAAAACAACCAACTCTCCCTACCCCCTAGGACTGATCACCAATCGACCACCTTTTCTCTCAATTGGTGACTCTTGTACCACAACATTCACATTGTGTCACAAAAGATGTGCCCTTATGCACCCATGTGGCATGCAATTTTCAAAAGGATATGTACCCACTTCAATTGCAATGAAATCAACTACATAAACTCAATGTGTTTCCCTCACATCAGTGTCAATACATTGTAGATTCAATCCACACATTGGCAATGGAGTCATTCCATAATCAAATAAAAATACCTTGATATTGCCTCTCATCATCACCACCGAGTGTCATGTCATCAATCATGAAGAATAGACTATCAATCGGTCTAATGGATAAACAATAGGAGCATTTACAATCTCAATCTTCATATTGATTGTATGTCCAAATGCCACATCATAAACATGTGTCAATCTACTCTCACAATACCAACTAAGTGACTACTGCTTGACCACAACACGCATTAAATATGGAACCCATAAACGCAATGTTCTTCCCCTACTTTCTTGCAATACTTTTGGCCCTTTGGTTCACTACCATTGTGTGGTTAGTTCTGGAACAAGCCAAAGTTCGAAATGCAACAGAATTTAAATATGGAAGCCTACCCGCCACTGTAATTGTAATTGTGTGGGCTCTTATGAAGTCACTGATGTCTGTTATGAAGCCCATCAGTTCTCAAATGGTCAATTACATAAGCCTACCTGATCATAGCGAAAAGCTAGGTTATCATCTAAAGGTTATTAAAGACATCGAATTTTTGAAAAATGAACTCGAGGAGAAAGCTTCCTGGCGATGGAAAATCTTTGGGTTTATGTGGTGATGCATTACATTTAGTTGGGATGAGAACTATGTTCCAGGAACAAGGATTCCTAAGATGTCCCCTACATCCAAGCATGACCTTAAAATGGTCATCTTCGTCGACGATCTTGATAGGTGCCAAGAAAATGTCATTCTTCAGGGATAATATTATATCTAAAGCTCTAAGAACAATAGATTTATTGTATCAATATGACTATTAATAAGCTGCTTGTGAGATTAACGTAAATTTAGGTATGGACAAGACCGTCATCCAAAGGGTTATAATAAGAATGTTTGGGAACAAGAACAGTAAACCTGCTCAGTCTAGCCAGGACTTAGCAGACAAATATTTAAGAAAAATAGTCCAGCTGCCATTAGACCTACCCGACCCTAGCCCTTCCGAGTCCAAGTTTTTTTTGTAAGGACAGGTAGGTACGTTGGACACTAGAAAAGGGGCTTCTGGCTTAGGAAATGGAATCCAAAGTTCAGAATGGGAACTTTTGATATGAGTGATTCTAAACGAGGTGAGCATTTTCCACTCCGCCCTATGTTATTTAAATACATTTGAATTGGCTGACTTTCGTGAAAAAAACTTTTACATATCTCATGCTTCAATATTGCGGTCAGTGTAAAAGAAACTCGAGTTATAGAAATTGATTGTCTACGTTTCGCGTGGAACGATTTCAATTGCATTAAGAAATTGATTGTCATCTTGTTTCATTGTCTTACAAGCTTACCATGGTTTTTACTGGTTTCTGGGTACAGGTACAGTTAGAGAAGGGGTAAATCCACATTTATCTGGTAAAAAGCCGGAACACCTTGAAACAATAGAATCCTTTGATCAAGATACTGAAGTTAAAGAAGAAAGAGAGCACATTTCAGGTGAAAAATTGGAATTGCTATTTATACTAAATTGATTATCAATACTTCTTGCCATTTTGATGAATTTAGAATGGCTTTTAACTATTTCTACCTGCAGATACTACTGCTGGAGAAGGAATAGCTTCTCATAAAAAGGAGCACAAGCAATCATTGAAGAATCAGGTGAGTATCTGATATTTTATAAAATGATATGACTTGTGGCGCCATACATTGTTGCATAATTTTAGAATGTCTTTAACTGGAATTCCAATTCTTTGTCAGGAAAAGAAACAAAGATTAACTTACACCCTAAATCAACTGGCATTAAAGGAACCCCTAAGGGAGAAGAGCAAGTGCCAGGTTCGAAGATTCTCAAGGTGTCTGTTTTATTAAAGTTTTTAATTTTAGAGTAAAGGCCGTATCTTATGCGTGGGATAGAGGTGGCATCTGGTGGCCGTGGCATCCTTCATCAAGATATTGGTTCCATCCTTTATGGAGAAATTGATGGCATGCTTGAGCTCCAGGCACGCAGAAAACTCAGAGATTGTGCAACAGCTTATGGAAATGTCGCCAATAACTTATGAAATGATTATACCTAAATATAGCGAAGGAGAAAGGGATACATTTTACTTCCTTCAGACTCATACCACAGGCGATAGAAAGCTTCCCCGAGGATGGAAGAGATTGCTAACCTACCATCGCGTAGCGTGGAATATCTTGTCCAAAAGGCCACCAGTGAAGACATTGGCAGGATGGCAGGTTCAACTTATAGCATGGATATTTGTCTGTTGGCAATGGAAGAACCTAATAAACACTATAATACAGGTGTGCTACCAACATTTTGAAAAACATGTTTAGATACCCACAGATTGCAACACGTTCATAACCAGTCTTTCTATTTGTAATTCTGCAGGAATGGCACGATCTTGGTGCTCTTAAATATTGGATAGCTGTGCATGATAATCAACCAGGGGACATGGTGCATGAGCAAACTAAGGGGCCTTCGCTTAAAGAGATTGTTCATCATTACATCGATGAGAGGTGGCCTAAAGGCAAGAAGAGTAGCTCTGTCTCTGATCAATTAAATCTTGAAAAATCCGAAGAGAAAAATATTAGCATTGGAGAAAAGGCTGTGCAAGGGATAATAAGAAGCACTTCCAGTTCTGCTTCCGCTTCCACTTCGGCTTCCACTTCCACTTCCAAAAAGGAAGATATAAGATACAGGTGTGCTACCATTATTATCAGCACTATTTTATTAAATAAAAATGTTTCGATAGCCACAGATTGCAAAACGTTCATAACCAATCTTTCTATTTATAAATCTGCAGGAATGGCACGAGCTTGCTGCTGTGTCTCTATTTCTGTCTCCGTTTATGATCAAGTAAATCTTGTAAAACCTGAGGAGAAAAACATCAACATTGAGGAAAAGGCTATGCAAGGCATAATAAGAAGCACTTCGAGTTCTACTTCCACTTCCACTTGCAAAGAGGAGGATATAAGAGAAGAATAAGATGACTTGAAGGAAGGGGGAAGACAAGCTATGAAAGAAGAGAGGGAGCAGAAACGTGGCCAACAAAAAGAGTTTCAAGGTAGAAGGAATAAGAAAAGAAAACAAAAGTGTAAGTATGTACAAAAACCTGATCATGAAGAGATTAAATAATGATAAAAGAGGTTTTGCAAAATGAGGAGGTGGAGAATTGGCTAAAAGAGATTCTAAAAAATGTTTTAAAAGAGGAAAGAGAGAAAGAGAATAGGCAGAAAGGCAGGAAGGAGGATGTTGAGAAATGGAAGAAAGAGAAGGCATCCAAGAAAGGCAAAACTAAGGTCGAAATGGAAGAAGAGGAAAAGGAACGAAAGGAATGGGAAAAGTTGAGAGAAACATTGAGCCACTACAATGTTGCAATGGATGGTATTCAAGCCTTCCAAAAGTTTCGATTTTACTGTGTTCTTGGTCATCTCCCTTGGCCATTACACAAACCGGATGTAAACTTCACCTAATATCTATTGTTAAGTTTTTGTAAATATGTACGGATTGGAATTTGTAAGTGATCAAACCACAAGGAATAAGGTTGGATGTAAGCCCCCGGTGGCTTTGACATAATAGATATTTACTAGATTGGTGACCTTTTTGTTCGAATGACAGTTATAAAAATTATCATAATGTTATTGATATTAATCTAATTGATTTAAAATTTGAAACACAACTTTTAAACTACTATTTATACTATATCACCAAATTTGGATATCAAATTATTATCATAGGTTAAGAACCATCTTGCCAAGTGTCGCATATTACATAAATGATGTTTTCATGTTGATTGACAATTACCAAAACTAACATAACTTTACTATAGTTTATCCAATTGATCTGAAATTTGAAACATAGATTAATAACTATATTTTATATCATGCCAAAATTTTACAACCCAATCCTTACCTCAGCTAAAGAACCATCTTGACAAGTGTCACAGACTAGGTAGATGACATAAATGGATGGTACATTACCGTTGTAGCTCCAAATGATATAAAATTTAGCACATATGTTTCATGTGGCATGTAATACCTATTAGCGTAGTTTTTGTTGTCTATTACATTGTTGTTAGCATCTTTTAAGGTAGTATAGGCATAATGGATTGTAGTTAAGTGGTTTAATAATTTTGTATTTGTTGGAGGAATATTGTTGTGCTAACCATTATGTGTAAATGTATTTATAAACTTCACTCCAAAGGAATAAATCATCAAAAATCATTTTCTTTTTCACATATGGTATCAGAGCACCATGACCCTGATCATCAAACAACAACCTGCCTGAGCATGAAGACAATGAAGCACAGAGGTTTAGGAGAAAATCTTGGAATCAGTGAAATAGAATTGAAGTCTTGAGCATAGAAAACACATGTAGTAGTAGAAGAAAGTGTGTAAGTTAACTGTGGAAGGATCAACATAGTAATACATTTAGAAGTGACTTATTTATCTTGGTTGATGCCTTTATCAAGTCTTTTTAAAAAGTGTATCCTGCAACATGAAAGCATGCAAAGGAGAGAGCATGAAAGAACAAAGACATTGGAAACATTTAGCACCATTGATCGACGCATGATAAAAACATGAAGATCAATGTAGTCATCCATAGTGGCATAGAAGACTGCATCAAGCATAAAGCCTAGAGTGTTTACAAAGCAAGGATTTTCCATAGCAAGATGAAGATCAATTCATGCAAATAAAATTTAGAGTAAAAGCCAAAACGAGTGTTGTATGTCAATGACTTGCAACAAAAGACACAACAGTGCATTGAGAGTTAGCAAGGCTGAAAGAAGCCTTCAATATGTCTATGCTCAATAAATAGAAGCATTACGCTTCTTCATTTTGGCTTGAAGCTAGTAGAAGCATGAAATGGAGAAGAAGCCTTCTAGGTACATTTTTTATATAGAAATTTGAAGCATAAAATATTGGTTTGATTGTAAAATTTTGTATAAAATTAAAAAAAACAAATACATCTACACCCAAACTCCTATTGTTCGACGCCCAACTCCTAAAAGGACCAAATTTTACCATGTGGAAGATGAAGATGCAAATGATTCTTCAAATTGAAGAATTATGGGGCATCATCATTGGTGCAGTTACCTACCTGGCCAGAGGTGATGAGTGAATCAAATATGACAAATCAAATGCAAAATCCCTGATGTTGATCACACTCAATGAGGTTCAAACTCATATTCATGATGCATCGACATTGAAAGAGGCTTGGGACATTCTATCTATTGGTTGAATATTTTGTCGATCAGCGTACTGACAAACAAAATAGGTTTGATCAGCCAAAGTAGGAAGATTAGTTGTCCAAATGTGTAGAATTACCACATTAGAAGGGGACTATTATCTCCTCTCATCAAGGGGAGGTTCCCTGTAGGTATGCTATATATATATATGAATAGAAAATAATACTCAAGGTTAGGACAAACCATCCATATCTCTTTCTTCAGAGATGATGTGTGAAAATCAAAGGAAAAACTCAAGGGAAATGACAGAAAGGACTCCTCTTCTTTCAGAAATACTATTCAGCAAGCCACAAGAATACTCTAGGTAGTAACAGCAAAATGTAGCAAAAGATCAAATAACCAGCAAATCAAGATGCAGCACAAAGTCTTCACCTGAATTGCTCAAGAGTAAGATACGAAGGACAATGAGGGCACAAAGTCGTCCCAATGCCTTTACTTAGAAATGAAAAGAAAACACATTGAAAGGCAGTTATGGAGGCACAAAGTCTCTCCACACTTGACTCTTCAAGACACCTTCTTGTCTGTTGTCACTAATTCTGTTTGTTGAATTAAAGGAACAAAAGATATATTAAGGAAAAAGACATAAGAACAATTTCCTCAACAACAGAGATATCACAGCACAAAGTCTGAAAAATCACTTGCTTTCTTATTCCAGTAACAAAATATGATCAACAAACTGAGCTCAAAGTCTTAAAAGTGCCTTTCAATTTGGGCAGAGTTTCATTCTAATTGTCAAAAAAGAGAGAGATATTTACAATAGAAGAGAGTCCCTTATATAGCCTCTTCAAGAAGGACTCGAGAACAGTAACACATCATGTTGCATTGGAATCTGTTAAGAAGACAGGCTGGAACTTAGGGGCATTTACCCATTTGATTTTATTAATACAGAGAAACAAGTCATGTTATTGAAAGTTTGCAACTTTCAATGTCCATCTGGCGATCTAATCTTACCTTCATCGTTCCTCCTTTTCTGGTTAATTGAATCGGGTCCTAGATTCAATTTGTTGTTATGTTCCTTCCTCACTTTCTGCTGGTCTTGGCCTTGAAGTCTGTGAATGCATTTGGGTCTGTAGATTCAAAGGATCAACAGCTATTTTATGAGCTTTAATTTGACGTCTTCGGGCGCGTCACCCCTTGGTCCTTCTTTGGCTTTCTTGTTTGAGCTTTTCTCCTGAAAGGAACCTACCTTTCGGGCCTTAAGAAATGATCCACTTTGGGTCCCCCGCAAGGGTATCTGCCCTTCGAGTGGTCTTCAGATGGCCTTTAGGCTTCTGGTTTTACATCTTCTCGAAGGGAAGGTGACCCTTCAGCTTCAGGGAAGTATTCTTCAATTTGGCAGCCGAGAGTCCCCCGCAAGGGCACCCACCCTTTGGGGTCCTTCGGTGGCCTTTTCCTTAAGAGTCTCTCATGGCATTTTTCTTTATCAGACTATTCATTGAGCTTTCTTGCGGACAATTCCCACAGGTATTTTCCCTGGGCTTTCTCTGTGGATAAATTCCCACGGATAAAAAGTTTGAGGAAAATTTCCCGCAGACAAAAAGTCCATGGAAATTTCCCGCCTTTGTAAAATCCTTCGGGTTTTCCTGCGCCCGCAGCCGGTTCTTGAATTCTTTCAGACTTTTTGTTCGAAAGAATTCCTTCAAATAAAAAGTCTGAAGGAATTTATGCCTTTATCTACCTTAGTCTTTTTTGAATTCCGAAAGAATCACCTTTGCAGCCTTTTTTGAAAATGGCCCTTCTGAAGGGTACTTTTGTTGACCAAGTGCCCTCCACAAGGGCACTTGTCCTTCGGGAGGCTTCTTTGAACTAGGTCGATGATCCCTTTGATTGAACCAAATGTTGAACCGCTCCATTGAACCAAGTCGATGAACCGCTTGGTTGAACCAAACATTGAACCAATTGAATGAACCAAGCGGATGAGCTGAGTCATTGAACCATTTGTTTGAACCAACTGTTGAACCAATCCTTCGTTTAATGGTTCAAATAAAGCCTTTGAACCATGTGTTTGAACTCGCCTTTAAACCAAAAGACGTTGAACCAACCGTTGAACCAAGCTTTGGTTCAACGGTTCAAACAAAGCCTTGAACCAATTGACGAACTATTTGATTGAACCAAAGGATGAATCAAAGCGTTGAAACAAAGCAGATGAACCAAATGAGTAAAAAAAAGAATTGAACCACTTGATTGAACCTGCCTTTGAACCATTTGATGTTGAACCAAAGGATGAACCAAACGTTGAACCTGTTGATGATGCTTGCCGATGGAGATTTTTGTTTGAACCAAAACACTGCAGAGTCTATAGAAACCAAGTTCATAGTTTTCTCTAACCTTGAGAGAGTCCATAGATTTCTCTTCTTGCTGAGCCTATAGATTCAAGCCTGCAGAGTTCATAGATTTAAGCCTGCAGAGTCCTTAGATTCTAGCCTATAGAGTCCGTAGATTCCTGAAAAGATTGAAAAATGAGGAATTTGAATGCCCAAGACAAATTTTGAAAAAGGGAAGAGACAATTTTGGTCTGTAGGACCAAAATATTTCAAATGTTGTCCCAAAAATGAGTGATATTTTTGGGGGACAATAGCTGGCTCCAGTTGGGGAACTTCTGTCAATTGCAAAAAAAATTGAAAGGAGTAGAATCCAGAATCTCTAATATCTTCATGTGTACCATTGGGTTATAGATTCATGCTACCCATAAATGAAAGGCATCAAAAAGGAAACAAACAAAACAAAATAGAATTAAAAATTGTACAAAATACATATATACAGATGCAATGATCTGACACTTCAAGAGTTGAAGTGTTTCAGATGCTACCCATTATGGGACAGAGAAAAGAGTATGTCATCTTGATATTTCAATAGAAAGCTATTTTCACCAATTTGCTGATGAATTATAAATGGGCCTCTCCAAAGGGAGTCAAACTTTCCATGCATCCCCTTTGGTTCTCTCCTTTTGTCCCACAGCAGGACTTGATCCCCAATCTGGAAATCATGATTTTTGGCCTTCTGGTCAAAGAGTTTCTTTACCAAACTTTGATGAGCAGCAATTCTATCCACCACCATGGTTTTTTGTTCCTCTAGCTCAGTCAGGCACATGATTATTTTATCAAGAGAGCTTTCATATGTCTGATCTTCAATTGCTTTTGCCAATTTCAAGGCTGACAATTCTAAGGTGACTGGTATCTCAGCATTGATACCATAAAGAAGTTGAAAAGGAGACATACCAATTGCCATCTTTGGTGTGATTATGTCTGCTCATAAAGCATCAACCAATGCTTTGTGCCATGTCCTTTGATTGTCATCTGCTAGCTTCTTAATGATAGTTACCAGGTTTTTATTGCTGGATTCAGCTTGTCCATTCCCTTGTAGAAAATAATTAGAAGAGTGAGAGAGTATAATTCCATAATGGAAATAGAATTGTGTAATCTCCTAAGAGGTGAAGCAAGCTACATTGTCAGTAACAATTTTGATTGGAACTCCAAACCTAGAAATGATATTCTCTTTGAGGAAGTTGCATACAACTTCTGAAGTAGCATGCTTAGTTGGGATTGCTTCTACCCACTTGGTGAAATAGTCAGTTGCTGTAAGGACATAATCATGTCCAGCACTTGAAGATGGGTTTATAGTCCCAATAAAATCAAGTCCCCATTGCTGGAAAGGTTATTCTATGATCACTGGCTTGAGAGGCATAATATCTAATTTGGGTCTTCCAACAAATTACTAACAGAGTTCACATTTTCTCACCCACTAATGTGCATGTTGAAAAAGAGTTGGCCAGTAATACCTGGCTTGCAGAATCTTGTGAGCAATCACAGGAGCAAAAAAATGTCCTCCACAGGCCAGATTATGGAAAGATTTCAAAAGCTGGCTTTGTTGCTCTTTGTCTACACAGTGAAGGAATACTCCATCTATGCTTCTTTTATACAAGTCGTTGTCCCAAAGGACAAAATTGGCAGCTTTCAACTTGATAGTCCTCCTTTCTTTGTAAGACAAATGAGCAGGACATTCACCATAAGTAAGGAAATGAGTGATACCTAAATACCACTCATTGGTAGTGGAGACAAAAAGGACTATTGGTGTCTATTCCACTTCAGTTTCTTCATGTTGTGTGTCTTCTGGTGTATTGTCAGCGATTAATTATCATAAGCCTTTACCCCTGACTAGCTTTGTCATCTTGATGTCTAGATCAAACTCTTGGATCTTTTCAATCCAATTACCTCTTTTCATGGGAAACTCCTATTGAGTTAATATAGACTTGATTGTAGTGTCAGGAACTAAGGTAGTAGTGTGTGAATTCATAATATAGAAGTGAAAATGTTTAACTGCTTTCACCAACGCATAAGCATGCCTCTCTACATTTGAATACTTCATCTCATGGGTTTTGAGAGGGCAACTCATGAAAGAGATAGGAGATTCCATACCTTCCTTGTTCTGTTGAACAAGAATTGTTGAAAGAGTATGTTCAGACGCATAGCTGTATATGATGAAATCTTTGTTGTAATCTAGACAAACTAATGTAGGGGCGTGAGCAATGGAAGTCTTGATATCTTGGAATGCTGACTTGCCTTCTTTAGTCTAGCTAAAGATGGTCTTCCCTTTCATCATGTTCACAATGTGTCTAGTCTTCTCAACAAATTTGGGGATGAATCTCTGTAAAAAAATTCACCTTTCTGAAGAAAGAATGAACAGCATTTTTGCTTGTAGGTAAATTAAGCTCCTAAATAGACTTGACTCTGTCTGAGTCAATCTTTATGCCTTCTTTTGACACAATGTGTCCAAGGAGTTTTCCCTCTGTTACTCCAAAAATAGACTTCTTGGGGTTCAAGGAAATACCATTCTGGCGGTAGCGCTCCAGCACTTGTTGTAAGTGGCTTACATGATTAGATCGACACTTTGAAAAGACAGTCAAGTCATTAAGACATACCACTATGAATTTACCAATCTCATCTTTGAAAGCTAGATCCATTGCTCTCTGAAAGGTAGCACCAGCATTTATCAGGCCGAAAGGCATTCTTCTATATGCAAATGTACCCCAAGGCATGGTGAATGTAGTCTTGTGTTGGTCTGCTTCACCAACTTCAACTTGATTATATTCTAAGAAGCCATCCAACATTGATAACATCTCTGAACCTGTCACTATTTAAAGTACTTGATCCATGATTGGCAAAGGATAATTATCTTTCAAAGATGCTTGATTCAGTGCCTGAAATCTACACAAATGCGAATTTCACCATTCTTCTTCCTTATAGGCACTATGTTGGCAATCCATGTATAATGATGGATTAGAAAGATGATTATAGCATTTAATATTTTTTATATCTCAGACAGAATAGTACCTGATATTTTCATATTATACTATCTGGATTTTTGCTTGTATGGCATTGAGTCGGCCTTGAGAGGAATGTCATGGTGGATTTCATCTGGTCTGAGAGACTTCAAGTCTTCATAAGAATATGCTAAGACATCCATGTATTGACGGAGTAAAGAGGTGAAATTGAATCTTTCTTTAGGGGTGTAGCACTTACCAATGTTAATCATCTTGGGATTTTCTTCAGTGGTCAGATTCACTTGATCAAATCCTTGAGAGAAACTTGAATCTGTTTGTTGTTGTTTGATGAATCTATCATGTTTGTCAAACAGCTTCTCAAAAAAAACCAGACCTTTGGGAATTTTATTTCTTTTCAGCTTTAAGAATTCTTCATTAATATCTGAACTAGATTCAAAGACTGATTCATTCTTCTGAGATTCGCTGCCTTCAAAATGTAGTTGTTTAAAATTGTCTTTTCATTCTAGGAAAGCAATGATTTGATGATCATCATTGAATACTTGCCAATACATTATTGTCAGGAACACTTGGTCTATAGACTAGCTCAATAGTATACCTATCTTCTTTGAAATTTGAATGAAGAACTAAGAGAGTTCCTGAAACAGCAAGTGCATCAGCTCTATCATTAGACTCTCTAGGTATGGCAGAAATGTTGAAAGCATCAAAGCTTTCAATTTGGTCCCAAACCAAGTTATGATAGTGGCGTAATCTTTCATTCTTGGTTTGGTATAAGTTCCTCACTTGAAAAACCACTAATTTAGCATCCCCTTTGGCATGAAGAAACTTGATGCCTTTTTCTTGAGTAGCCTTCATTCCAAGCAGTAGAGACTCGTATTCAATTGTATTGTTAGTATTGCTAAATTGTAGTTTGTAAGATGAAAGAAACATATCTCCTTGAGGAGATATCAACACAATTCCAGCTCCTGAACCGGTAGAGGAATAGCTACCATCAAATTTCAAAGTCCATATCTCATCTGATACTGATTTTTTTTAGACTTTCCTTCATCAGAGATGGAGGGTCCTTCTTGATCTATATTGCAGCCTACTAGTTCTTTTGTTGTTCTAGTTGAACTGATTTCTAAGTTGACACTTTCGATAATTATATCAGGTGTTTCATGCACTTCATCTGTAGATAGAAAATAGTTACCCATACCTACTGATTCAAAAAGAATTTGAGTTTCAAGGGCTAATGTCTGGGTGACCACATATTTTACTTCCTTTTCAGGGAGCAACGTCTTCATTACACCTTGTACAGGGATCCTTGCCTTAGATAGATCCATGCTTAGTTCTCCTCCCATGTCCTTGCAAAAATTTCATCTAAGCAAAATGCCATAGGATGCTGGGACGTCAGCCACCAAGACAGTCATCTTGATTCTCTTATCCAGAAAGGCTGCAAATACAAATTGGGCATCTTTGATTTGCCTCAGTAGTGGTACTTGTTTGTTCTTTATGGAGAAACATCTCCCAAATGTCTTGGTCAATGTGAGACCAAGAGATTCAGCTACTTTAGTAGGCATGACATTATCAGATGCGCCTGAGTCTATAATACAGTTACTCAGCTTGTGGCCATTAATTAACAAGGAAACATAGAAAGGTTCTATTTTTTTGGCAACAGCTAGGGGAGAAATGACTAGATTATTTAGAATAGGCATGTTCTTTGGAGAATCAGGAGTTACCTTTTTAGCCTTTTGTCCTGTAGAGATAGTTTGGATTTTGACATATTGGACCAACTTATTCAATTGATCAGGATTAGACTACAAATAATCAAACTCAGGCATTTATATTTTTGTCTTTCTGACATGATCGATTATGTCAAATGGCTGAATCGAGCTAGGTACAGAGAAAGGTACTTCAACTTTATAAGTTTTAAAGGGGATGGGAGGTGGGTTGGTTTGCAAATTTGAAGTAGAAGGGGAAGGCGCAATTAATGTATTTGCCTTTTCAGTGATCACCAAATCCTTTGACTGAAAAGGCAAAATGGTTCCACGCTTAGCAATCGTGACTACTGGCTGAGGTTGCTCTTTTGTCTTCCCTTTATCAATTTTTTGGACTAATTGGTTCTTGGATCTGGTAAACACTACATATGATCCATCAAAAGCTTCTCTTTTGCTTCTAGGTTCATCCTGGTAGTTCAAGAAACCAATGTGGGAGTCGCCAGCCGATTCTTATTGATTGTCTTCAAGGAGATCAGCGTCATTTTCTTGATTTAATTTAGGCTGGAAAGAAAACTCTGATTCTGCTTCAAGATATCCCATTGCTGAATTAGTTGGAGGAGCTTCCAGGGCAAGTTTACCTTGTGGGGGAGGAAGGCAATTTTGTTGCCCTTGATTCCTGGTAGCATTGCCTTGATATGATTGATTTGGGAATGTCCTTCTGTATGAAGGAGTAAAAGACATTCCTTGAGCTATTTTCTTTTTGAGAGCAAGCAACTCATTTGCCAATTTTTGCACCATTGGATCTGTGGTGCTTGTAGATGAATATTCAAAAGATGATGAAGCTCTATTTCTATTTGGATCTCTTCTTATCTTCCTTGCTAAGATGAGATCATCTTCTACCTCAGTGGCCAAACGTTGAGTTGCAGCAAGATCTATTTGACTAGCACGTCTCAAGAGAAAGCTTACTTTAGGTAACTGAGAATTAATGAAAAAACATTTGAGATTCTCAACTGTAGATCAAGAAATTGTAGGAATTCTATATCTCAATTTGTCAAATTTGGCTATGAAGTCTCTCATTGGCTCATAAGGCTCTTTCTTCATCTGTGTAAGTTGAGCCAGAAGTGCATGTGCATCTTCTGTAGGTTTGAATCTAGCTTCAAACTTATCTTTGAGGGTATTCCAATTAGTCACTGACCGAGCCTATAGATGATAAAACCAATCTACAGCAGTGCCTTGTAATGTTTCCACAAAAAGCCTGACTGCTACATCTTTAAATTTTACTCCGATTACTCCACAAGCTATGCTGAAGGCTGTAATGTGTTCATCAGGATGAACTTTCCCATCACCATAGAATTTGGGGAAATTCTTCCTTGAGCTGTGTGGAAGCTCATGTAGAGGTGGAGTAAGATTGAGAGGACCAAAAGCATTACCCCAGGGGCCTTGAACTGCCATTGTAGGATTATGAAAAGGAGGGATAACAAATCTCAGAGGGGTAATTATTGGCAAAGCTTTATCAATATCAAAAGTAGATACTTCATCTGGAAATGGAGATCTAACTTTAGTGGGAGGAAAGCTCTTGGTTCGTTAGAGATGAGATGGTGAAGGAAACAGATCAAAATCACTTTGTTGTACCAACTCAAATATAGGGTCAACGATACCTTTATCCCTTTGGCTTCATGTATACCTTGAATCTACCAGATTGTGAAACAAAAATGGAAAAGAATTGACCTTTCTTCAATTAAAGTTTGAGGCTTTAAACTATGCGTTCTTTCTCAATTAGTGTGGAGGTGAATGGATAGATTATAAATGGATAATGGGTATTAGATATCCCCAGCGAAGTCGCCAAAAATTGTTGGTTGAATATTTTGTCGATCAGCGTACTGACAAATAAAATAGGTCTGATCAGCCAAAGTAGGAAGATTAGTCATCCAAATGTGTAGATTTACCACATCAAAAGGGGACTATTCTCTCCTCTCATCAAGGGGAGGTTCCCTGTAGGTATGCTATAGATATATATGAACAGAAAATAATACTCAAGGGTAGGACAAACCATCCATCTCTCTTTCTTCAGAGATGATGCGTGTAAATCAAAGGAAAAACTCAAGGGAAATGACAAAAAGGACTCCTCTTCTTTTAGAAGTACTCTTCAGCAAGCCACAAGAATATTCCAGGTAGTAACAGCAAAATGTAGCAAAAGATGTAATAACTAGCAAATCAAGATGCAGCACAAAGTCTTCACCTGAATTGCTCAAGAGTAAGATACGAAGGAAAATGAGGGCACAAAGTCGTCCTAGTGTCCTTTATATAGAAATGTAAAGAAAACACATTGAAAGGTAGTTATGGGGGCACAAAGTCTCTCTACACTTGACTCTTCAAGGCACCTTCTTGACTGGTGTCACTAATTTTGCTTGTTGAATTAAAGGAATAGAAGATATATTAAGAAAAAAGACATAAGAATAGTTTCCTCAACAACAGAGATATCACAACACAAATTCTAAAAAATCACTTGCTTTCTTATTCCAGTAACAAAATATGATCAACAAACTGAGCTCAAAGTCTCAGAAGTGCCTTTCAATTTGGACAGAGTTTCGTTCTAATTGTCAAAAAAGAGAGATATAAAAGAGAGTCCCTTATATAGCCTCTTCAAGAAGGACTCGAAAATAGTAACACATCATGTTGCATTGGAATCTATTAAGAAGGTAGGCTAGAACTTAGGGGCATTTACCCATTTGATTTTATCAATGCAGAGAAACAAGTCACGTTATTGAAAGTTTACAACTTTCAATGTCCACCTGGCGATCTGATCCTACCTTCATCATTCCTCCTTTTCTAGTTAATTGAATTGGGTCCTGGATTCAATTTGCTATTATGTTCCTTCCTCACTTTCTACTGGTCTTGGCCTTGAAGTCTGTGAATGCATTCAGGTCTGTAGATTAAAAGGATCAACGGCTATTTTATGAGCTTTAATTTGACGTCTTTGGGTGCGTCACCCCTTGGTCCTTCTTCGGCTTTCCTATTTGAGCTTTTTTCTCGAAAGGAACCTACCTTTTGGGCCTTAAGAAATGATCCGCTTTGGGTCCCCCGTAAGGGTATCTGCCCTTTGGGTGGTCTTCGAATGGCCTTCAGGCTTCTAGTTTTACATCTTCCTGAAGGGAAGGTGACCCTTCAGCTTCAGGGAAGTATTCTTCAATTTGGCAGCTGAGAGTCCCCTGTAAGGGCACCCACCCTTTGGGGTCCTTCGATGGCCTTTTCCTTAAGAGTCTCTCGCAGTTTTTTTCTTTATCGGACTATTCATCAGGCTTTCTTGTGGACAATTCCTGCGAGTATTTTCCCTGGGCTTTCTCTGCAGACAAATTCCCATGAACAAAAAGTCTAGGGACAAATTCTCACAGACAAAAATTCCACAGAAATTTCCTGCCTTTGTAAAATCCTTCAGGTTTTCCTACACCCGCATCCAGTTCTTGAATTCTTTCAGACTTTTTGTCCGAAGGAATTCCTTCGGACAAAAAGTTTGAAGGAATTTATGCCTTTATCTGCCTTAGTCTTTTTTGAATTCTGAAAGAATTACCTTTACAGCCTTTTTTGAAAATGATCCTTTCAAAGGCTACTTTCGTTGACCAAGTGCCCTCTGTAAGGGCACTTGTCCTTCAGGAGGCTTCTTTGAACTAGGTTGATGATCCCTTTGATTGAACCAAATGTTGAATCGCTCCATTGAATCAAGTTGATGAACCGCTTGGTTGAACCAAACGTTGAACCAATTGAATCAAACGAAGCCTTTAAACCATGTGTTTGAACTCGCCTTTGAACCAAAAGACGTTGAACCAAGCTTTGGTTCAACGGTTCAAACAAAGCCTTGAACTGATTGACGAACCGTTTGATTGAACCAAAGGATGAATCAAAGCATTGAAACAAAGCGGATGAACCAAATGAGTGAAATAAAGCATTGAACCACTTGATTGAACCTACCTTTGAACCATTTGACGTTGAACCAAAGGATGAACCAAACGTTGAACCTGTTACTGATGCTTGTCGATGGAGATTTTTGTTTGAACCAAAACACTGCAAAGTCTGTAGAAACCAAGTCCATAGTTTTCTCTAACCTTGAGAGAGTCCGTAGATTTCTCTTCTTGCTGAGTCCATAGATTCAAGCCTGCAGAGTCCATAGATTTAAGCCTGCAGAGTCTATAGATTCTAGCCTGTAGAGTCTGTAGATTCCTGAGAAGCTTGAAAAATGAGGAATTTGAATGCCCAGGACAAATTTTGAAAAGGGAAGAGACAATTTTGGTCTGTAGGACCAAAATATTTCAAATGTTGTCCCAAAAATGAGTGATATTTTTGGGGGACAACACTATCTACCATATACATGACAAAGAATCAAATGGAGATAATCCATCTCTAGTCAAAGCTTCATACTCTTAGTATGAAACAAGGCAAAAAGGTTGAGAAAGTATTATTCTAGGTAGTAGAACTACAAGCTAAATTAATTGCACTTAGAGAAATGATTGAGGATAAGTTGTTAGTTTTGATCATGTTTAGAGCTCTCCCATCTCAATTTTTCATGTTCATCATGACACTAAACATCACAAAGCTTCATTCAAAGTATTTTCTGCCTTCAGTGGTAATAGTTCACCATCATCCCAAAAAATCTTAAGTGTGGAGATATATGAAAGAGAGAGCAAATAAAAAGCAAAATCAAAGCAAGTAGTGTCTTTTGAAGAACTGGTGAATATGCTTCAACAACAAGAAGCCATCCAGTCTGTGCAAGAAGAGTTCATGGATAAAGCCCTAATTTCTAAGCAACATGGTTTAAAATTCTCAAGAGGACCACCAAAGCAAACATAGCACTAGCATAAATCTGAAAAGGCAAAAAGATGGTGTCATATTTGTTGCACCAATATACATGATATTGATAGTTATTGGTGTAATGTCTTGACACAAGGCTCATCCAATCAAGAGGTCACATCCAGTAGAGATGAGTCACATAAATCCAAAATAAATCCTCAATAATAGAAGCAACACAGACATGTAGTGACACAACATCAATAGGATGATGAATCTAAAGAGGAAGTACCCAAAAAAGTAAAATGTAGTGGCACATATAAGGACATTATTCTTGTCTCCCAAACTTCATCACACATGAGAAAAATTTCGTTGATTGACTCTGGCACTATCAAACATATGTTAGGATGTAAGGAACTATTTAATTCATTGACAACTCAACCCACTAGAGATCTAGTTTAAATTATATACAATAAAGAGTATATTTCAAAATAAATTGGCACTATCACCATTCTTCTTAGGACTAGAACGTATACTCTCACTAAGGTATTGTATGTCCTTGGCTTGACAACAAATCTCTTATCTATAAGTCAGTGCTTGAATCATAAGGTTAAGGTAGAGTTCATGATCAAGAATTGCATAAAATCATGTCTCCTCTCACAAGATGGTCAGGTCATTACTAGAGAATTTTTTAAGGATTGATTATTTACTCTATATGCAGTTTCATCTGATGTTGTTGCTCTCTCTATCTCTACAATAAAATCTATAGCATTATAGCATTATGGATATGGGCACCTTTTTGTGGGTTCTTTATACTAGTTCAAATATAAGGCCATGGGCTGCAAACTTCCTCAGCTATCTCATTCATTACCTATATGCCCTGAATGCCTTGCCAGCAAATAACATAGGGTTCCATTTGATTTGAGTTCCTCACAAGCCAAGGATCATCTCAATGTGATACATATTGATCTGTGTGGACCCCTATTTGCTTATTTCTAAGGATTTAAGTACTTTCAGTTGTTCGTTGATGATTTCTCTCATAATACATGGGTGTTCTTTCTAAAGAAGAAGTATGAAGCCTTTACACATTTTAAGGTCTTCTACCAGTTTGTTGTCATGCAGTCAGAAAAGCTTCTTTGACTCCTCTACTCAGATCAAAGGGGGGAATTCACATACAAAAAATCTTGGAATTCTTGAAGCAACATGACATCAAACAACACTTGACTTCTCCCTATACGCCACAATAAAATGGAATAGTAAATTGACAAAATCATGTAATCATGGAAATGGATCATTGCATGCTTTCCACTGTGAAGTTTGATGCGCCATTCTGGATAGAAGTAGTTTAGACAACTATATATCTTCTCAATAGGGCACCTATAAATATCTTACATGACATGACACTAGAAGAGGTATGGAGTGGTCATAAACCTTTGATCTCTCATCTTAGAGTATTTAGTTGTACATCATAGATGCATGTCCCTACTAAAAAGAGGAAGAAGATCAAACCAAAGACAAACCAGTGCCTTCTATTGGGGTATAATACTACCTCAAAAACAAATCATCTCATGGATTTTGAGACATAGAAGATATATGAAAGTTGAGATGTGGTTTTTGATGAGTCATCATTCAACTCATTACCATAGAAGGAGTCAAAACATACCACCTCGCATAGATTGTTCCTATAACTAGATGATGAGAATGAAGAACCTTCTCACAAAGAATGTGAGCTTCAAGGCAAGTTGTTAGTTCATCTTGGAAATCTAGAAGATAATTCTTCATTGAAATAGCAGCATTATCGATGCCCAAAATGGGTAGAAAGCACCATCAATGACTCACACCTAAACTTTAATCTAGATACTACATCAAGAGTTCATACCAAAAGACAAGTGAAACATGAAGTTAATCTTGCACTGATGAGTAGTTGACAGCACCAAACCATAGATAATTTGAGTGGCTTTATGTCAACTTCAGTGGAATAAGGCCATGGATGATGAATATGATACCCTCATGAAAAATGGGATGTGAGAAATTGTCAATCTGCCTACAACAAAGAAATCCATTGGTTTTAAGTGGATTTTCAAGACAAATTACAAGGTAAATGGATCTATCAACCAATATAAAGCACAACTTGTTGTAAAGGGATATGCTTAGCAAGAAGGATTTTACTATGAGGAGACCTTTGTACCCATTAGTAAGATCAATACCATTAGATTTATTTGTGCACTCGTAGCACAAAATAGATGGAAACCTCAGTCGATGGACATGAAAAGTGCATTTCTAAAAGGTGATCTCAAAAAAGAAGTGTACATGACCCAACTAGAAGGTTTCATTGACAAACAACATCCACATAAGGTATGTCATCTAATTAAGTCACTTTATGGACTTAATTAAGCACCAAAGGCATGGTACATTAAGATTGATGATCATCTATTGCAGCATAGAATCAATTGTAGCCCTTTAGATACAAATTTGTATATCAAGAAGTAAGCATAAAGATTATCATTCTTGTTTTGTATGTGGATGATCTTGTGATCACAATAATTTTAAATGAACTTGTTGAAGAAGTAAATAATGACTTGAAGAAATCCTTCAACATGATAGATCTGGGGCTACTTCATTATTGCCTTGACTTGGAGATATGGTAAAAGTAGAATCATATCTTTATCTCATAGACGAAATATGCCAAGACACTCCTTGAGAAATACAAGATGACAGATTGTAAACCAATGTCAACTCTGATTAAAAAGGTTTGCAACTATCTCAATTTTAGGATTCACCTTAAGTGGATGAAACTCACTACAGGGAGTTTATTGGGAGTCTCATTTACTTGACTTATACCAGACCAGACATATGCATTGTTGTTAGCTATCTTTTTAGATTCATGCAAGCGTCAAAGAGATGTCATTGGGTTGTAGTGAAGCATGTTTTGAGATATATATGAGGTACAATTGATTATGGTTTAGAATACAAGAAGAACTCAAATTTCTTTTTACAAGGATACATAGACTCAGACTATGTTGGATCTATTGATGATAGGAAATCAACCTCAGGGTATATTTTTCATCTTGGATCTGGACCAATTTTTTGGATTATTAAGAAGAAATCTATTATTTCTCTCTAATCCATGAAAGCAAAATATTGTACCGCATGAGGAGATGTATGCAAGGAAATTTGGTTATGTCACATTGTGTTTGACATAGACATTCCTGAAGATCATCCACTAATTAATTTTTGTGATAATCAAGGTATGTTAAAGCTTGTCAAGAATCCAATATTTCATGAAAGGACCAAACATATTGAGGTCTAGTACCACTATATTCAAGAACAAGTCTTGAACCGCCACATTCAGTTCCAATATTACCCAATAGATTCATGGATAGCAGATATACTCACCAAGTCAGTTGTCAAGGTGGAATTTGATATGTTCTAGGGGTACATTTTTTTAAATGATGTAATAAAGTGGGTGATGTGAGCTTAGTTTTTTTTGTCTATTACATTGTTGTTAGCATATGTTAAGGTAGTATATGTATAACAAATTATAGTTAAGCAATTTGACAGTTTTGTATTAGTTGGAAAAACATTGTTGTGCTAACCATTCTCTATAAATGTATTTATAGACTTCACTCTAAATGAATAAAGCATCAAAAAGCATTTTCTTTTTCACAATACCATATCACCAAGTTTTAAAATTTTATCTCTTATCATAAAAGGAGAAACATCATTCTAAGTGTTTTGACAAAATCAAATGGTACACTTCTATTGTGACTCCAAATGATCGTAAATTTAGTGTAGGGGTTTTAAGGGTCAGGTTATATAACCAAATTTAATCATCCAATTCATATTGAAAAGGAAAAAACATTCTTTTAAGTATTTTGACAAAAATAGATGGTATGTTTCCGTAATGGCTCTAAATGGTCTGGAATTTGGTATAGAGGTTTTACAAGTTAGGGGCTATGACCTCACCAAATTTCATTATATAATTATTAATACAATTTAAGAACCATTTCCATGAAATGTTTGTGACTTAACAGTCCACACAAATTGACAAAAGTAAACAAAATATTATCTTCGCACTTTTCCTACAAAAAATAAATACTTTAGCAACATCATTCTAAGATGTTAAAAATCTCGCATCAATAAGACCACAACCCAAAAACTTAATAAAACACCACACTATTTTTTGGTTAATAACCATTGGATGTTTCTATATTAATTTTAATTGATAATATAGCTCACAATACTTTCCAAATACAACTCATAGTATAATAAGGAAATGCATATTTGTTATAACCCCTTATATACATATATTCCATGCTAGGCAATGGTAGGTTGGTAAGCGTGGATATTTTAATTTGTGGCTAGTAGTGTCAAGAAGGTTAAAAAATAGGTATAGATTTAAAAATAACAATGAAAAATGTTTATCAGATTTTATGCTTTCTATACAATACGTGAGACTTGGGTCATCAAAATGATATAGATCAGATGAAACGATAATCTTTTAGGCACATTGAGATGGTGAATGTGAGCCTTTCGATAGCAAGGAGGTCTATAATTGAAGGGTAGAGTGTTTATTGATATTTGTCTAATGTACAAGACTGAGATGCTATAAATATTCAATTTTAGTATCTACATCCCCATCTTTAATCCAGTAATGCATACCAATGAAATTACTAGGTTAAATGAAATAAATGCATATATGGGTGTGTATAACACACCTTGCCTTTACTTGATCCTACTTTGAGTGCTTCGCTAGTGTCTGAACTATAACCAAGAGCATGTTACAATATAAATCAGTGCATATAATTTGAAATTTGAAATAATTGAAAATGCTTGAAAATAAATAGAGTAAGGAAGGAGTACACATGTGTGTCAATGAAACCATGTTGCCTCTTGATGCTTTGACTTCATAAAGATGCTTTCTTATGAAGTATTGGATCTTGAAAATTTTCAAACCTGAACCTTGGAGCTTTGAAGAGGGAGATTGGAAAGTATTATACCCCTAACCTGGTGCAAAGATGAGTTGTGACCCGACCATTGAGATCAATATATCCCAATCATAGATACTGAGTAAGTGTATAAGTGTTTAGGTCACATCTTTGTGACATCCCCTCACTAAAATTTAGAAATATTAAAAAAGTGTATAAGTGTAGAGGTCATGTTTTTATGACATGGCCCCACTGATATGACCCCCTTTTAAGGTGAGAGAGATAGAAACTCATAGGTACCTCACCTCAAAATGTGAAGGTAGATGTATAATATATGTATGAATCATGTAATATATAGGGATAACATTTCTAACTAGATATATTAATTAGGATTTCACTATGTGATCACATCAAATCAAAAAGATGCATGCTTTAGATCATGGAAAATGTCTAGAGAGTAAAAGTACAAGCTCAACAAACAATCAAGTACACACATAAGAGCACTTAATGCAATGAAAATTAATGATCCAAATAGACCTCACATAAGGGGCATGTTCAAATGTTGCACAATTTAAAGGGATGACATATTTAAATGTCCAATCAGCATGGAATGACAAATTTAAATGTCTAATCAACATACAATGACACAGAGGCCAACATGCAAGGAACATATTCAAATGTTCTACAAGAAATATAACAAAAAACAAATAAATACACTCAAAGAAGTGAAAAATAGATTAAGCATAATCATATTATAGTAGTCCCTGCATATATGTGTTAGCAAAAAATGTTATGTATCATAGCATATCAAGTACATTGTGAAAGATACTAACATGGATATAGACATGTGTAAGCGTCAATATATAAGATCAAACATGATAATGTAAAATTGATCATAAAGGATGTGTATTTCTTATATCAATCATGATGTAATAAAACATTTGACCCCAACATACTATATCGCACATGTAGAGGAGAGTTCCAACATCTAGAAATGCATAGATCATGTGTCTAAGTATGTATGTATCACACTCAAAGATACATGAAACATATTTGTAAATATGAATGAAATGATATCCTATATACTAATATGAGGTAAACAACAAAGATGCAAAGGAGGTAATAAAACATGGGAATTCTAAATATTTTTATATTTTTGAATTATTGAATGTAATTGTATTTTCTATAATATTTGTTTTTTTTGTATTTTTGGAATGTTTTATACATAAAAGGATAGTTATGATCCCATCCAAGGGATGTTCATAGGTAGCTTTAAACTTGGAATATGGTACATCAAACTCTTGGTACTACCAAAGATCATGTATAGGTGTTTGTATTCTCCTAAAAGTGGTATTTGGATGCTTAAAGTGTTACTCGAATTAGCCTATTCATAGCTTAGCCCTAGACCTATCATAGAGCTGTTGCCACACTTTTTCAATCATTGTATTGACCAGAGATAGTTAAAGTCAACCAAAACACAGTCCTAAGATAGATTTCTTAGATCCCAACCCAATTTTCTTAGCAGTCTATCAAGTGGACATTAGCAACACATTTGAGACAGTATAGCCACATGGTGCTAGTGTCCTCAACTCAGCACTACTATCCTTTTCCCTAAATCTTGTGAATGAATACTTTTTTGAATGTGTGCCCATCCTAAGGTCAGCCTAAATACATTTTCTTATCTGCACAAGCTATAGATTTCTATAAATGTAAGTATATTTAACTTTTATTCACTAGATAGAAAATAGATGCAATAAGCCTATTCAAATAAAAAATAAGTTGAGCAAAATTAAGTTATTTGATCTCTATTCTTCCCTACTTCTACATACTACCATCTACAAAAGTCCTAAACCTATGTTTCAAAGATTTCAAAGTTCAAGTAAATTCAAGGCATCCAAGTCCACTCTCATTCTAGCATTCACTTGCACTTGCATCAAGCACTAGGTGGGAGAACTACATTAGGCTTGATCCCACTTCTGAGTATTGGTATGTATGAAACTCTCTTCATAGTGGGGTGTTGAAGGTGTCCAGCCTATCCTACTAGCAAACACATAATTATTACCCATACAATACTTACAAGGAGGATTAGGGTTTTCACACTAGATTAGGTTTTTCAAGCACAACACAGAGCTTCAGATTTCATGCATGAAGGAACAACACCTAAAAATATAGTTGCATGTGCTCCCAAAAAATAGGAACAATCCTATAAAGAGTAAATTAGCACCACTTTCAAGACACTACAGCAACATGGTGATACTATCTAGGTGGGGTGATACTATCCAATGATCAAACAGATCCTAAGACCCCATTGACGACACTCAAACCTATCTAGAACTCAGTTTTCAAAACCCAGATCATCTGTGACAGTCACTTTCTAGATAAGTCTCTATTTAATCATATTTATTACCATTTTTAGAAATTCAAATAAGGTCAAAAGCTATAATAAATTAGTACTTAATTATTGCATATTATTTGACTGATTTGGACATCTAAACCCTTTAATCTAAACATAGGATTTACATAGTAAAACCCTAAAGGTTAAATCATTTAGTGAACCCGTCTTACTTCAAATATTGCTTCAAACCCTAGCTTGCATTAATCTAAATTTTTTTGCAATAAATTAGAGCTATATATTTCTAATTTTCTTATTTTTCTTAAACAACCTAGCTAAATTAAATCAATTTTTATATTATGGTTTCAATTTATTTACATATAATTTAAATTATTGCAAAGAAACCCTAGATTCAAAAAACCCTAGCCCTAGATGCTCTTAATGTTTGTATCATTTTTTCTCCTATTTTCATTAGATGCTATTAATTTTTTAGATTTCATCTATTCTATTTTAGTAGTTATATTTTAGTTTGTTTACTATATTAATCTATCTCTCTTCCATTAAGGAGTGCTAGACTAGTGGTAATCATGTAGAGCATATTCATATTCTTGATATTTGAGCCTATAAAAAGGACAATAAACCTATTACAACTTTAGATATGAATCCTTTACACCCTAAGTATGTGAAATTTAATGATAATGCACCCAAAGATAAATAATATAACCAACTGCAAGATGAGGTACACTTTGAGAATCATGACACACTCCCTCCATTTAACAATAATGACATAATTATGAATAAAGATGAAGTATTACAAGGATTCAAAGATAAAATTCATGAAGAGACCCTTGATCATGCATAGATCCTATAGGCCATATTGGAAATCAAGAATAAAACAAACAATGGTCAATATTCAACGCCTCCAGTTAATAATGTTATTATACCTCCAGTGGGGCCAACTTAACCAACTCAGATAGCACAACTAAGATTTTTATTCAACCATCAGTGATAGCTACACCACTTGTGGTTAGTTCTTATAATCCAAATGTATAATACTTTATGCATGAGATTCATACTCTGCAATCTAAGGTGTTACATATTGAGAAGGGAGCAACTAAGCCATCACATGCCTTAGATTCCAACATTATCTTGCATATGCCTTTGGCACATCACATAGTGGCAACTCCTTTTCCATTTGGTTTCATGGCACCCAAGATTAGATTATAAGATGGTAAGGGTGACCCAAATCACCACCTCAAAGCCTTTCACACAACATACTTGGACTATGTGTCCAACCACATGCCATCAAGGAGGTAGGTGATGTTAAATTTTTGTGTGAAGTTATGTGTATAGTGATCTATTTTAGCATAGCAATTCATATAGAAGTAAAGTGATGTAAAACATATGGCCATAATTGAAGTGACTTGTGTGTACAGAATTATATATATATATATATATATATATATATATATATTCATATATTTATTTACCTAAAATATATTCTCAACGAGTTGTGGTATATACCACTATAAACATTACATATATTACCTTTACTGTATATAATGTGGTATATAATGTTCTCTATTTACTGTATATATTTATACCATATTAAAGATTTTTTGTATATTTTTATAATGTAGCATATAATGAACAATCATTTATTGTATATTAAATTTGTAATAAGAAATCTATGAATGTATGCAGTGAACTGTGAGAACTATGTGACCGTAGGATTTTGTAGGTTCGATCTGTATATTAAGAATGATATGAGGTTAGTAGATATAGTTATTATAATATTCATATATCTTGTATAGTGATATGATTACAATTATTATTAAAAAAACATCAATTATTTAGTGATATATTTTCCATGATATGGAAATTGTAGGTATCACTTATATTTAATCTTTGTAACATATGGGTATATTTCTTGTTACATTCCAAAATATTTAATCCAGTGGATCTAAATACCATTGGATCCAAGCTACAGTAGGTATGGAAGTCAGTATTTAATATGTCATATAAGTGGAAGTCAGTATTCTCCATAAATTCAATATGTTAACATATTGAATCTTGAAATATTAGTGGATCCACTTAGTTATGGAAGTGACAGGTATATTTGTCATGATATATTTAATCTAATATATTATCCTAAATTATCAAATATGCCTTAGATATCACTTACAATTTACCTCAATAACAAGTAGTATAGTGATATATCCTTGCCATATTATGTTAAATATGTATATAGCGATATATATAATGATACGGTGAATATGCTATATAGTATTAAATAACATAGCGATATATAGAGATATATTTAAGTGTGAAGTCAATTGTGTCAAACCAAAAAGAATATATAAGCACTGGTTGTGCCTTATATTCTTATTTGATCCACTAGTGCCAAGCAAACACATCCATACAACCACTGCAGGCTTAACTAGCATTTTGATGAAAAATTATTTAAAGGTCAACTATGCATTTATATTTTCATCACCTTGAATCCTCATTCTCCAAAGTATATTTGGGTAATTGATTAGTACCTGATATTCTAAACCAGTAAACTATGTGTTTGAGATTTAAAACAACAATCTACTATATTATTTAGTCATAGTTATTAAGTAGATTAACTAATTATATATAAGTGGTACCATATAATTTTGTACCTATGGTTGGCAATATATAGCTATTTCAGGTACATTATGAGTGAATTATATACAAGTGGTTGGTATTTAGTGGCTACGAGTGGTATAGGTATAGAATTAATTATATCCACTATATATATAATTTGTTATGGTCGAATTGTGAAATATAATGATCTACTAATTCACTAATTTAGTGATGTTTAGTTATCTACATGAATAGAGGTATCGTATGTGGTATTATAAATGAAATATGAGTAAAATAATTGAAATGCAAATTATGCTAATAATGGAATCTATCCATGTTATATAGTAGCATAATGAAACTCTTTATGGGTATCTATTATGATGGTAATGCAATAATAATACATATGGACATGCGTTGATGGAATAAATATTATAACTAGTGCTATAGAGGATCACATCATGGTAATGGAATAATAATTAAAGGAATACATAATCATTATTATATAATGAATATTGGAATGGATATTGTAGTGGATATATTATAATACTATGTTTAGTTACATTATGACTTTCTAATTATACTTTATATATGTATATAACATATAAAGGTGTGCCTACATTCATTATAAATAGTAATAAGTCATAGAACATTGTCTATATATGCATACCAGCCTTCTAATATAACAAGATGTTTAAACAAAATATTATGTTTTATAATAATTGACTTTCTTTATTATGACTTGATGTTGGAATCTGAGTAGTGTATACATGAAAATAATGAACTGTGATATTATTTCTTAACATAGAATATACTCTATATTTAAATCTACTTATAGAAAATAGATTATGCAATCTAAACATAGATTATACCCAGTTGGTATAAAGTATGTTTTTTATGTTTGCTATTATTTATGTGATAAATAATATTATAGAGATTCATGCATACATTTGAAAGACTAAATGTATGCAGTTTGATTATTCTTATGTTTAGCATGTTTTATGCCTGCTAATAGTAAGTAATATATATGAATCTATTGGTTATATTTATATTAACCAAATCTCATATTGTTGGTACTGAGTAAGTAGTGAGACAAACTTCATTATCTTACTAGCATCACAATACCAGATGAAAGTAATCTGATCAAGTGGTGTGTATAATTTTGAGTGATCTTAGAGATTAATAACTATTAAAAGCTTTGGTCAAAGTAATGGTAGTTAAACATTGTCATTTCATATGTATAATTTACATGTTTGTGCGATATCATGTTAAAACAAAAAAAATTATGTTATATTGCATGTTCTTAAAAATCATTCAACATACAGATACTAGCTTGTCTCTTTGAATTCTTGCACCGTCATTATCTACTCATCTGTGAAGGGAGGGACATTCCCTAATGAGGGATTGTGATTGGGATAGATGGTCCATGGTTGGTGTGTAAAATTTCTTGGATGATGATGTCCCTCCCCACAACAATACTTCTTTGGAGATAACACTTGAGATTTCCATAGATACTAGATTTTAGAAAACTCTTGCTCCATGGAGCCTTGTATCTTATATTTTGTATTTGTATTTATTATTATTGAAACATTATCTCTAAGGTGATGTAATTATTTACTTATTATACATTGATAGTAGTGGATTTATGTTTGTACCAACCATGGCTGGACATCTATAATTACTTTCTATATTTAGTTATGATGTGTTTTATTTGATGATAGTGATCAGTGACACATAGATGTCACATACTTATTTTATAGTTATCTTACTTGAATTTTTTATTCAGATCACTAATTATATTCTTATGGTGAAATGTAATGAAATAATGTATTAATTAAATTTAAAAAAATCATGTTATTCTATGTAGATCCTAGTGGGGATGTTACATGTGGTGTCAGAGTTGTAACTCAAACTCTAAGACCTAATGAATCCAATAATATTTTTATATCCTTCTTGTTACCAGAAAGGAGATTGGTGAAAATTAGAGTATCAGAGAGGGTCCTTCTAATGTTAATTATAATAACCCTCCATTTGACCTTAACCAATTTTCCACTAAGCAATTAGCAAGTTAGATTAGATTTTTATAGCCATGAATGAAACTAGGGATCAAATTTCAGCCCTGGAGTAGGAAATTAATGGCCATGAAGAGGAAGTACACCAAAATGAACCTAAAGAGAATCCCACTAAGCAATAAAACTCTTAAGATGCAATAACATAGGTAGTTGTAGAGTTGGCTAGAGATATGAAAAATGTGAATATACTTAAATTCAATGAAACTATTTTAGGTAATGGAGCTAAAGCATGGTTGACTAAGATGGAGATTCAAAACTACTCTGAGGTCACTAAAGCATTATTTTATTTAATATCTACATAAGTAAGAATATATTTTATTTGATTATTACATCAATGGATAGGACATTTTGTATCCATGTATGGAGAATCTAGTGACATGTAGTATTGTACTGGTTAAGTGAAGTGTATTTTAGACTTGTAGTGCCTCAGTGAAGAATCATGCTACACCATGATTGGATTTGTGAGATTTAGTATATCCTCGTGTATGGATTGATGACTATTTTAGGTAATAGACATCCATGACTCTTGGAATTATGTTTACATATGTGGATGAATTCTACATTTGATCAAATAACTTAATCTCTTAGGACTATATTTTGTATTTTGACTCCTTGAGCAAGGTCTTCCCTCCTCTTTTGTTAGGTAGGCATTGATTTTCTTACGAGTTGAACTGAAAATCAACTAGCCTTTATTAAAGATCTTAGGTCTGATTTGCCTAAGAAACTATTTCACTGAATTATCTGATGTGTGGAACATTAAGATAATAGAAAGGAATTTTAGAAAGGATAAAGCATAATCATATGTGACCTATTTAATGAAGTGGCAAGGATTGATAGTTGATTCCATGAAAAAAATTCTTTAAACATGAAATGTTTTGTGGTACATTGAGTGTGTACCTTTAGGAGCACTCGTACCCTCTTAGAGTTGTTAAATGATTGGTTTATCGAATGTATCTATAGTGTTGGTTGTATACAATGTTTGGGTAGGGGAATGCATAGCATAGTTCATGAGTCATAAACAAGATAATCCTACAATATTTTTGATCACTTAGATTTAACACCTCGAGAATAATTACATCCTTACTTAGTAATCAAGTCACCTTTGTCACTTGTGTTTTGTATTATGAGTGTTAAAAAAGTATGGGATGCTTTTCAATTAAGAATATGTGCATTTTAGATAGAGTTTTATGGCTTATGTACATTAATCATAGGGTATAGAATCCTAAAAGACTACTTATGGATTAGCACCACCTAGTGCGGTGGGAGTTCTCCTTGTAGTAGAATGTAGTTATCTTTGTTGAGGATTCCTATGTGTTAGGAGATTGCTTATGGATTGGCACCCCATATGTTTATGTGGATTTGGAAGAGGTGTCATCTCACATATTTATTTTAGAGGTGAATTGTTACTCTTTCACCCTCCTTTGACATCATTATAAGCCCACTAAGTGGATTCATATTTTCATGAGGTTGATTAAGTGTTCCTTTAATTAGAAACTTGTTTCTGAAATGTTATTTGGACAATATTCCTTGGAGTTCATGGGATAGTGTCTTATACTTCTTGTTGATAGAGAAGTTTTAGGAATAGAATGGATTGATGCATCTATGTGGTTAATATTTTTCCTTCCAGTTGTGGAAATAGGTTATGATACTACATTTATAGGTTTGGTAAGTGTGTAGTGATTTTGGCAACTTGGGTTGTCATGTTTTCTTCATACCATGTGAGGGTATTTAAGAGTTATTTTGTTGATGTCTTAGTTCACTCCTTTTCACTTGTGGATGTTTAGAGTCACACTTTCCAGTGCTACTTTATCTAAACTTGTGAACTTTGACCACGTAGAGTGGCAAACCTTGAATTTATATTGGTTCGAGATTAAGATTCATAAGTTGATTATAATCATTATGTTATGATTCACCCTTGATTAGATTGGTATTATTTTCATATCACTTAAAACATGTTGTTTTAATGAGTCATTTATATACCTTTCACCTAGAGTGAGTACAAAATAGGATGTGTGGAACATCTTGTTAGTCTAAGGGGCTTGAGATAAGCCTATAACTTATTTTTTAACTAGTCGAGTAAGTGGGGAGGCATTGTCTTGCTTGCTCCTTTTTTAAGGTTGTAAAGATGGTGTGATCCTTGGCCCTTGTTTGTTATGTTAATTTCAACATTATTTCCTCCTAATTATGACTATAACATAGATGGATTAAGCTAAGAAATTTGATACTAGTTATGTTTGGCTAATCGAAACTTAATGTAATTATGGAATTTTTGTATGATTTTTTTCTTATAATAGATATTGATACATCTTAAATTATTTAGTATATATCATTTCACTCTAGAATTTGCTAGTATGGATTTGTGATTCATTGAACCATGTGCACATTTTAGAGATCATTAGGTTGTGAAGACCTAAGGGATAAGTGGTGAATTAAGAATGTGAATACTAAGATATGGGGGTGGATCCTAGTTAGTCTCACATTGATTCAGTAGTTACTGAGTTTGGATCCAACAAGGGGAGCTTGTCGAATCTAAGATTTGGTAATGGGGGACTTATCAAATTCAATCATATGGCCATACACATGTATATTGATGAATGTTTATTCCTTAATTTTGTATACATTATAAATATATTATTTCTAGTTCCTATTCATCATCATATTTTTCAGGAGCTAGGTGGAGTAGCAATAGTATTGACATGTCATACTTATCAGGAGCTACGCATAGTAGTAATAGTATTGACATGTCATACTTATTAAGAGCTACATGGAGTAGCAATGGTATTGATTTATACACATCATTATTGTCAAGTTCTCTAAATATTTTTCTCAAGAATGAAAAAAACACTCTCTAAGTTAGAGAAGTGTGTAGAGGGGTTGGAAGGCTTTGTGTAACTCTCCCTAGCCTTTTTTTTTCTTTTATGATGATTTCATGTGTTTATGGTTGAAGATTAAATTTAGAAATATGGTAAAATTATCATTAAGATATGTGGGACCCTTTAAGGTGTTAGAAGTGGTAAATCATGTAGTGTATAGACTTACATTGCCACCAGTCTTAGCTGTATTACATAATGTCTTCAATATTTCTTATATTGAAAAGTATATAGCTGGTCCTTCACATGTATTAGATTAGAATGTTTTGCAAGTTATAGACCCTTGAGTGGTCATGGTAAAACCAATCAGAGTAATTAACACTCACAATTTTTATTTATGTAATAGAGATATGTCATAGTGCAAGGTCTTGTGTGACCAATACTCTAAAGATAGTGCTATTTGGGAGGACTATGATGAGTTCTATCTGTTATTTCTATATTTATTTGCTTGATTTGATGTTTTATACTATGTTATCTTCTATTGAATAATGTTTTAATTTAGAACTTATGTTTGAATGAGTGTCATAAGGGTGATTACCATCTTTAGGAAGGACAAATGTTACATATTGATTCCTCGCTAATCAAATGTACTTGATATCCATAGATATTTATAGCTAGTAATTTGACTTGAGTATTATTAACTAAGCTATAACTCATTTACTATTATGGGATAGTTATATGTTGCTTTGATGATTTAATTGATATGAGTTTAGTTGTTTTGTATATCTTTTACATTGTGATCATGTTGATTTATTATCTCAATAGTATTTTATGAGATATGTCACGATGTTATGGACTAACTACATGCTTGTTGTGAGCTGGATGTAGGAGAGATTCATTTCTCAGAATATGATGGAGGGAGAGCATCATCAAAGAGGGTGACATATATGGAGGTTTTGAGGGATGACATTGGAACATCTAGAACATTGCACACACCATATTAGATAGTACATGTTGTATATATTGTTTGAATTATTAACATGAGTACATTCTTTATGTTATTTGCATTTGTATAATTGTTTATGCATATTAGTTATGTGATAGTTTAGTTTAATGCTTATGTAAAATTAATCTTGTGTGATCATGTTGTGATTATTATAAATAGATTGGATGAATAATGTTACTATGAATTTATGATGTATTATTGTATTCATGATTGCTAATGATTTCAAAAATGTAAATTTGCATGAATTGTGTTGCTACTATTATATGTAGGCTAATTAGATTGTCTTAGTAATATTATCCAATTATCTTTATGATATCAGGAATAGCATTATGTGACTTAACAGATGACAAAAGAACATAGATAACCTAGATAGCGTAGTGATAACAATTAATACATTGTTATAACTTGAATTTAAATAATAATGCATTATTTACCATTTTGATTAAAATAATATTATTGACCTTATATTGGTTAAGTCATTATGATTATTTATTTATAGTAAGACATTACTACTAGGTTATTTGAAAAATATAATATTATTTTGATTAAAATAATAGTATAGACCTTATATTGGTTAAGACATTATGATTATTTATTTATATTAAGACATTACTACTAGGTTATTTGAAAAATATAAATAAATAAATTGCTTAATAATTAGAAAAAGTTGGCGACTTGGGAGTTTTTAGAAAAATATATTTAGGAAAAAAGAAAATAAAAACAAAAAGATTAAAATAAAAGAAAAATAATTGAATAAAAGAAATAAAAGAAAGGAAGGTAGCTTTAAATAAAGTGCCTTATTCATGCAATGGAAAAAGGAAAGATAAAAATTTTGTGTGAATTTTTGTGTATAGTGATATGTTTTAGCATAGCGATACATATAGAAGTAAAGTGATGTAAAATATATGACTTTGTAATTGAAGCGACCTGTTTGTAGAAAATTTTATATATATATACCTACAGTATGTTCTTTGTGAACTGTGATATATACCACTATGAACATTAAATATATTACCATAAATGTATATAATGTTATCTATTTGTTGTATATATATATTACCTTTATTGTGTGTGTGTGTACCACATTAAAGGTTTGTTGTATATTGTATATAATGTAGCATATAGAGAAAAATCATTTATTGTATTTTAAATCTATAATGAGAAATCTACGGATGTATGTAGTGAACCATGAGAACTATGTGACCTTAGGATTATGTAGGTTTGATCTATCTATTAAGAATGAGCTGAGGTTAGTAGATATAGTTTTTCTAATATTTAGATATCTTTTATGCTGATATGATTACAATTTTTATCAAATAATAATGATTATATAGTGATATCTTTCCCATGATATGAAAGTGGCAAGTATCACTTATATTTAATCTTGGCAACATATTGATAGATTTCCTGTTACATTCTAAAATATTTAATCTAGTGGATGCAAATACCAGTGGATCCAAGCTACAACATGTATGGAAGTTAGTATTCAATATGTCATATAAGTGGAAGTCAATATTCTCTATAAAGTCAATATGTTAACATATTGAATCTTGAAATACTAGTGGATCCACTTAGTTATGGAAGTGGCAGGTATCTTTGCCACGATATATTTAATCTAATATAATATCCTGAATTATCATCTATGTCCCAAATATCACTTGTAATTTACCTCAATAGTAAGTAGTATAATGATAAATTCTTTCCATGTTATGTTAATTATGTATTAGCGATATATATAACGATACAGTGAATATACTATATAGTATCAAATAACATAGTGATATATAGTGATATATTTAAGTGTGAAGTTAATTGTATCGAACCAAAAATAATATATAAGAATTGGTTGCACCTTATATTCTTATTGGATCCACTAGTGCCAAGCAAACACATCCGTCCAACCACCATAGTCTTAACTAGAATTTTGATGAAAAAATATTTGAAGATCAACAATGCATTTATATTTTCAGTGCCTTCAATCCTCATTCTCATGGTGAAATATAATGAAAGAATGTGTTGATTAAATTTTTTTTAAATCACGTTATTCTAGGTAGATCCTAGTGGGTATGTTATAATTATTAATGTGGGCACACCCACAAAGGCATCAAAATAATAGAAAAAAGAGGCTAATGCACTAAATATATTTTTAGATCCTTTCCCAAAGCATACAGTGAACGAGGCATGGGGCACATCAATTGTTCACTATAAATACCAAGTGCATCCACCATTAGGTTCCTATCACACAGTTATAAAGGAGACACATCTACTACATAAGATTATTGGCATGTATCACACTACACTGCCACCTAGACCACTTATCACATTTTTAGAGCAAGAGATTGTAGATGATGACATAGATTTGCATGCTCTCTTTATACAATCATATATAGATCACCATCTTATTCATAATGTTATGGTTGATAATGGGTCAAGCATAAGCATGTGTACCATGACACTTTTATAATACATGGGCTACATAGAGCAAGATATATTTCCCACAAATAGTCATTAGTGGTTTTAGTGGCCATGTTCAAAGCTACATTAAAGATATTGTACTTATATTATAGGTTGGACTAGCACACATAGACATTCAGTTCCTAGAGTACCTAGTGCAGGTGTATTCGATATATTATTCGACAGGCGATGGTTATAGTATCTCTAAGCCATCCCATCTATAGTACATTGATGCCTAAAGTATATACATGCTATTTAGGTGGTTAAAGTTGAGGGTGTCCCATATGAGTATCTTCTACTCATTCTAGCTAAAGTTCTAGTATAAACACCTTTTACAATTCCAACACCATTACCATATATTACATAGTGATTGATTATGATAGAGATTACAGTTCCCATGCATACATCATAGTGTTTAGCAGAGTCATCAGTGTAGGTTAGGTCTAGCACTATGGTATCTACATGTACACATACTCTCTCATGTAGACCATTACTAGAGAGACCCCTACATTAGAGATACATCATAGATTATAGAGAATCTTCCTCTACAAATTTTACACTAAGATCATTTTTATTGGGTTCTAAGGGTTCTTAGCATAAGACACCTACATCACCTATAAATTTTTCTTCTACCAAATGGGTTCCTAATACCCTTATAGTTCACTGGGCATCATAGTTAGTGCCACAACATCATAGCATCACTACACAGGTAGCTTCAGACTTAGATTACACAACACAATATATCATGGGCTCATAGTTGCCCTTTCACAGTACACACACGATCATAGTTCCCCTATTCAACCTAGGTCATGGTGATAGTGAGTCTCCCATGAGACTCATTGGTTAGTATGGTTCCTAATCTTGTACATACTTCCTTCTCTCTCTTTCTCCTTGTACATAGTTTACTTTCATTTACTTGTAAATAGCTTATACTCAAAAAACACAAAAATAATATAACACATCAAAATACAAAAACATTTAAATATTTAAAAAATACAAAATGTATAGATTGTATGCATTATTATGTTTACATTTTTATTAATTGTCATATATTTCATATCGCTATCTATCCTAGTATATATTCAGTTTTATCATACACATATGCTGCACTTGAACTTATTGAGTGCTTGTAGATTACATACATGACCTCAGTCCACTACACTTATCCAAACTAGCTATCATCTATCCATTCGATGCATATAAACCAATCTAGGTTTATTCATTTGATACATCTGCCCAATAGGGGGCATCTCATACATAGTTTCTACTACCATGTTCTATCTTTACATGATATACATTCTAGTTTACGCATTGATAAATCTTGATATTGATCATTTCTACTCATTGCTCAGATTTTTTGCCAACTATCACTAGTTATACTTAATATATATGCATCCTAGCATCTACATAGATATGTACTACATAGTTATATATGCTTTCATTTCTAGTTTTACAAGATTAAATTTGATTGTATTTCCTATGATTCTTTCATCTTTAAGGGCATTTGAATATGTCATTATTCTTTAGCTCTATGTCACTTCTCTATTTGTATACCTTGGACATGTGCCCATGTCCCTTGTGTGTGCTTTCTCATTTTTATATGCGAGCATTTGAATATGTCCTTCTATGTTGCTCTAAGGCAAATTGCTTTTTGCTTACGTATGTGGACATTTGAACATGTCCTTGTATGTCTTCATTATTAGATTTAGTGCCATGTGCCCATGTTCATTTATATTATGGCACCTTGGCCTACCTTTGCATGTCTCATGTTGTATGTATGCTTATTTATATGCTTCTTCACCATGACACATATACTTGCTTGTTACACACACACTAGTTTTCAAATTAATGATGGAACTCATGCATCTACCCTTCCTACTTGGGTGTCATGATGGACATCATGCCCCATCGATATAGGTAGTTATTCATATTTTCTGATATACACATTAAGTACATCTATCTTGACACCCTTGTGCAATCCTAGATGACAGCATACATCTTACATTACCTACTTATGCTTAGATTCATTTATATTTCGATGTTATGTTTGTACATTGTATTAGAATATCATGAATATCATTACATTACTGACTTGTAAGGAGGATTAGGATTTTCACACTAAATCAAGTTTTCCAAAAATAACACAGAGCTCTAGATTTCATGTGTGTAGGAATAAAACCTAAAAACATAGGTGCAGGTGCTCTTAGAAAATAAGAACAACCCTACAAAAAGGACACTAGTGTCACTATGAGTACACTGCATTAACATGGTGCTACTATCCAGATGGGGATCTACTATCCATTGAGAAAATAAATCTTGAGACCATGTTGACAACACTCCAACCTATCCATAACTTAGTTTTTAGAACCCAAATAATCCACGATAGTCACTTTCCAGATAAGTTTATATTTAAGCATATTTATTATTATTTTTATAAAGTCAAATAAGGTCAAAAGCCATAATAAATTAGTACTTAATTATTTCATATTATTTGACTGATTTAGACATCTCAGTCCTTTAATCTAAACATAAGATTTAAATAGTAAAACCCTAAAAAGTTAAAACAATGTCATATCTAGATCTGTAGCATATGTGGTATTCTATGTATGTATAATAGGTCTTTTGGGTCATGAAGAAATAATAAGAGAGTTTCATGGAACCCATCATTGAGTATTCTTTTGTTTCTTTAAATTAGTAGTAATTGGAATGTGTTTAGTCACTCTAGGTAATTTAGTACGTTGTGTAGGATTAGATGAGGACTTCATGTAATCCATTATATATCTCTAATGCAAAGGCCTCTCAAGTATGGGATGCCTAGGAAATGGGATTGCTTGTTACTTACCATTTCATAGAAGATTAACCTTATTAAGTCTGATAATTAGTTATCTCAGAATAAACTTCTCTTGTTCAAGTGGATATTCATATGAAATTTTAGAAACTGTGACTACCCTATTGGTATGAATGTATTTGATATACCCATGCACTGTGGAAGGTACTACACAAAGTTTATGTATCTAATGTCTTTCCAATAATATATCAAAGACTCATGTGTATGGTATAATTGAGAAATTAGTAAGTGCATGTGCTAGAGCAACCTATAAATGTAAATCAATCTTAACAATAATATGTTGTGATGTCCCATTGAATGCTCTAATTATTTTGGTCAAAGGATATAAATCATCATTTCTATATCACAAATGTGTGAGTAGTGTCATGTTACATACATTCTCAGTAGCACCATTATCAATCATAACACTATGTACAAGTTAATGCTCAAGGTATGGAGAAATAAATAATGAATGAATATCTATGTTATCATCCACTATTTCGCTATCATCAAATGTAATATAAGGTCTCTTAATCATAGGAGGTATTGTGTATAAGTTCCAATAATCCCATCTAATGGGTGCCCATATTATGATAGATTAGGATGTACATTGTATGCCTTTTGCACTTTTGGATATTTTTTAGAATTATCTTGTAAAAGATTATCAAATATTTTTTTATTTTGGTGATCACTAGGTTATGATCTTGAATCCTTTGGATGATCATCAAAGATAATATTTTGGCCATCAATGAGGTCTTGAATATTATACTTAAAAGTATAACATCTATTTGTAAAATGCCTAGGGCCTTGGTGATAGTCACAATATGCATTAGCTTCATATCCTTTGGGTAGAGGTCGACTCATATCAACCTCTATGGGAGGAAGGAAAAATATGAGGTGACACTCTATAATATTCTTAAATAAATAAGTTATAGACTTAGGTAAGCATATAAATTATCTCTTGGATGCATTAGATAAGATGAGTTGATTAGGTTAATCTAACACAACATTAACCATTGTAGTTATTTCCTTTCTAGGTTATGTAGCTTTTACTTTATAACTTGGTTTGATATGAAACTTGATATTAGATTTAGTCAGTGTGTTTGCTACATACTTAAGTTTTTTCAAGAAAATAATTTTCATTTCATAATCTTGAACAATATGGTATAAGGCATAAAAATATTTGAACTTTTTTAAAACAATGGACTCTTGTAATGGGGTAAGTAATCTTTACTGGAAGATTTCTTATAGTTCTTTATCTATCATTAGATTTGTCATTTTGGCTAACATTATTTTATAGATCAAAACATATTCATTGATGGGTTCATTTGTTCCTTGTTTGATCTATTCAATTTGAGCATATGACATCTTTTCAATGATGTTTATAGAGAAATGTGTTATAAATTTATCCCTTACAGGTTTGAATTCTCTCATTAATTGGATTATTAAATCATAGAACCATCAGGTAGATGCAAGATAATGGGCGTATAAAGTGACATTTTTTTATTAAAAATAACAATAGTTAAACTTGGAAAAAATGTTAGAGACACTTCAAAAAAGAATTTGACAATGACATAAAAACATGAATTATGGAATTTTGAATGTAGTTTCTAAATATACAATTTTTTCCAATACCCAGATGATAAAAGTGTGTTAAATAGATGCATTTATAATAATAGGTTGGTCATTTTTCGTAAAAAGATAAGGAAATTACATGCGTACAAACACATTTTTTTAGTAAACAATTGAATTTTTGTATGAAATTTCATATATAGATAGGTGAAATGTCTAAGATTTTTGAGAATATTTTTTATTAAATTTTTATTATATATATAATTTTTAAATAATTTTAAAAGTCAAGACAGCTAGAAAATTGAAACAACAAGTGTACGAACACAACTTTTTGATCTTAACTTTATGCAAATCAATTTTTTTTAAAGTATAGCTAACAATGTGTAGATTGTTAATATATAAGTTTTATAAACGTTTGATTAATATTCAAAAAGATATAAGGGAATTTGTGATGATATGTATATAGACTATAATGAGGTATGTTATGTAGAAATTAAGTAATAATTATAAATAATATTATAACATTAAAAAAAGTATATATTTGAAAAATACGCTTTTCCCTCTACAAACCCATATAATTTTCTTTTAATAATAAAATCTACATGATCAGACGTGTTAATAAAAAGTAAAAAAACCTCTAAATTTCTTATAAATCCCCTTGACTAGTCTATGACAGAGTTTGGCTAGGTTTAGGACCCCACAGGTCTAAAATCAAGAGAAAATTTGAGGGAAAATGGGAAAAATTTGTAGATATGAAAAGGGTGTACGCTCTTTACACAACTACTTTTGGGCTCTTAAATGTTTCTGCCCATTATTTCATGGATCCCAAATGGTGTACATGATTTTGAAAGCATGCATGTCCTTTATGATTCATGAATTCCTTTTGCCTTTCCCATGAAAATGAGTCATTTGTTTTATTCTTTCCAAATTACAAACTAGTTTTTCTACTGCAACTATGTGAAATTGGTGAATTGTTCATTTATTTTGTTTGAATCACTACAAATTTTTTAAATTTAAATCTACAATTATCTTATTTTGGTAAAGATAAATAATGGGGTTAAGAAGTCATCACAAAATACCAATCAAAGAGATAACAAATGAGGAAATTGAAGAGAAAAGACAAAAAGAAAAGAAAAAAGACAAGCAGATAAGAGAGCATAAAGATGAAGGTTCTTCTTCTACACCAGGTAATATTTTTAATGAAAATAACATGCCCAATTCTATAGAATTTAGTTTATATATGTCTTCAAATGAGATAAGAGAACCGAATCAATCTTTGTTGAAAAATGACATTTAAAATGCAGAGCATGTAAGTAATGAATTTGTAATGAATGATAAAACATATAGACCAACAAAATATAATGAAACATCCATTCATAATAAAAATTTTGAGTATGATGATAATCAATATCAAATAATGACCCTGAATCATGTTTCTCCTAATGAAGAAGAATTTAATTCACCTATAAGGTCTAATGTAGATAGTCAACCCTCCAGTGTCCCTACTATGGTTGAAGTGTTAACACTACCCAATTTAATACAAAATATAGCTCCTACACCCACACCTCTAAGGATAATAAGATGAAAACCAAAGTATTTGGTTGAAATAGATGAAAAAATAATAGAACTTATGGATGGTAAAATGTTATAAAGATCAATTTAACGTCATGCTCAATGTATGTGGAACTATGCATTTAAGAAAAAAAAACCATACAGAACGATGTCAACTATTTATTTAATTAATAAAAATACAAAAAATATGCTCTATGATGCATAATTTAAGGTTAATAATATTAAACATAGAGGGAATAAATAGTACATTAGTAAACAATATATTTAATGCATTTAAGGCAATAGGCAATAAAAGTCAGAATAAAGATAGTAATGTGGCAAGATGAGTAATAATGAAATCTATAGTGAGTAAGTTAACATCTAAATCTTGAATTATTACTGAAACAAGTAAATCTTTGAATTTAAATAGAAAAACTCTAATAAATGTCATAAAAATAAGAACAAGGCTTGATGATTGTTCACTCACAAATTATCGGGTGTTTAGTGGTAGACTCCCATGAAAAGATAAGCTATTAGTTGACGGAATAAAATAATTAATTGAAAATTTTTATCACGATAACACAAGGGTTTCATCTAATGTAAAAGATGTTAAAAGAAGAAAAGGCTCAAAAAATCATGAGCCACATGCAAAACATTTTTTATACATAACACAAACAAAATTTTATAAAAAGTTTATTGAATAATTTAATAGCCAATTGATAATTACCCAAAGATCATTTGAGATGTGCAAACCTTTTTATGTTAAAATCAACCAAACATGCACCACATGTTGTTGTAGGTCACATGTTTAATTTGCTATGCATTTTGATGTTTTTCATCATATACATTGTACTTTACACATTAACAAGATTTTGTAGGAATGTATGGTGTCTTCTCCACCTAAAACATCAAGAGAATTAATCCAAGGTCTTTTCTATCAAAAACCTGAGGGATAATTTATTTTTTTCCCAAACAATGTGATGGAACATGGAATAGTTTTGATGGTTTGTAAAATTTGAAGAGTTGTTTACATGAAGATATTTCACATGAATTTGGAAAGCAACTAATTGATTATAAGAAGTACAAATCTGTTAAGCATGTGTTAAAAGAGGAAAAAGAGTCATCAAGATATGAATTGGTTAAGACCAAAGTTTTTGTATATGATTTCATGTTTAAATTCAAAATGAATATTATCTACCAATATGCAAGACCCACGCACAAATCAAAATGGTTAGATAATCAATTCAAAGCATGAAAAGACAAATTCCTAGTTGACACCATTATTTTGGTTATGGATTTTGCTAAGAACTTCACATTAAAACCATAGAATGAGGTTAAAGCCCAATATTATAATTCAATTCAAGTTATAATTTTTGTTCATATTACATTTAGACATGCACCTGATAGCACAGGTGACATCAAAAAGTTTTTGAGGGGGTACCATTTTTATATGAGTGATAACAGATTGCATTCTTCAGAGTTATTCTAGGGTTGTTTTGAGATGTTTTACATGAATATGAATGAAAGAGAAATCATGTTTAATACATATAATATTTGGTTAAACAATTATGTAGGGTAGTTTAAGAATTCTTGAATATTTTACTGGTTAAGAAAAATGCATAAAAATAATGGCATTCGACATTTTTGGAGCTTCTTTGAGGCTAAGCATGGAAAAGGAAACATGATGGTGTTGGTGCATGTGTAAAAAGAGGCCTTAAAAGAGAGCAGGCAAAGCACAAAGATGGTGTTAATTTGATTGAATCTATAAGTATTGTGACTTGGTGTAATAAAAATATTTATCATGGATCAGATAAACATTCTCATTTATGAAGATTCTTTTGGTTAATAGAGGAACAACATAAGTCATTGTATGAATATTGCATTACAATACCTAGATCGAGTGTTTTCCACTCCACTCAAAGCTCAAATTCAAGTTCATGGACTATTTATACTAAGGATATGACATGTTTTTGTTCCTCATGTATGAAATTAATTGGAATGAATGTGAGTCAAAAGAATGGGTTGATGAATGGTATTATAGACCCATATCACTTATAAAGAGTAGTCATTCACTCCAACAATTGACAGATCATGAAATGGCATCATCATTTGACTTTGATCACATATCAGATCTTGTGCAAATAGGTATAATTTATTCTTTAATTACATATACAACCTTGGATATTAGTGATATTTTTATTTTTTCTTAAATGTGCTTACAATTTGATAATACTTTAAATACAGGGCATATTTTTACACTCATTGCCCCTGAGAATAATGATGAGGGAATAGACTACTACTTGTGTCGTTGTGTATAGGAAAAAATAATAATCACAAATGCTATGGATGGAGAAGAGCTAATTTATCCTACTAGATCCATAGTGATTACTAGACCATGGCTTCATAGGTACTATCATAAAAAAATTATTATTATTATTATTTGAGGATTTTGAAAAACATAGGGTGGTGTTTTATTATTTAAACCTAGTTATTGCTACAAATATTCAAATGATGAAATATCATGGAAAGCCTCACAATAGAACTTTGGGAAAAGTGAGTGAATATAACCATGAAAAGATTCTTGAAACACTTACAAATAAAGTTGATCTTGAAGGTACATTAGATTGAATTAGTAAGTTTATCTAGTGTTTCAAATTAATATAGTAAAGTTATTTGAGTTAATGTATTTTAATTTTTAACTACTTTATCATTATGTATTTATTTTTGTTTAAATGTTTTACTAATAATTTAAATGTATGTTAGTGGCAACAGATGAGCTTCCACCTTCATGTGGTTGGTGTCGTGAGTAAAGAAGATTATCTTCTTGAAACGAAGAGAAGCCAAAATAATTTATATTAATTTCATCTACCTTAAACAAATATTTTTTCACCTTCTCTCTATTTATATTTTCAAGAAACACAAAAATAGTAGTATCTATGCTCCCTTAGAGGACTCATCTGTGCACATGTAAGAGTTGACGGTTCATCTCTAGCCCTCATAGTTCTCCTGCAACATGTGATATAAGTTCACTCTTTTTGCACACTTGGGGATGAGTGGATTCTCTTAAGGGATGCCACTGATCAAATTTAACCTTCATTATCTAGGGCCCATTGAGATTGTACAATGATTATTTTAGCTTAAAAATGCATATCCCAATGTGCTTGAACAGACAGTTTATTGGTTGGGTTGATGAGTCAAAATATACGGCCCTCACTAACCAACTTTTGTCATGTTTTGAGAGATTTGGTTGTGAGATAAACCTCATTTTTGCATCTCATCTATCTCAAGTTAGATAAAATCCTCCTGGGCTTTCTTATAGAACTCATTCCTGCATGTATAGGAGTTGACGGGTTACTCTAGCCCTCATGGTTCTCTTTCAATATGCGATAGAAGTTTGCTCATTTTGCACATTCAAGGATGAGTTAATTATCTTAAGGGATGCCTTTGACCAATTTAAACTTTTATTCTTAGGGCTTGATCGAGACCAAATAAAGGTCATTCTTTTATTGGGTTGATGAGTCAGATTATACAGCCCTCGTTGATCAACTTTTGGCCCATTCTGAAAGATTTGGCCACAAGAAAACCTCATTACTACATCTCATCCATCTCAATTTAGATAAAATCCTCTTGGGCTTTCTTATAGGACTCGTCCTTGCACATGTAGGAGTTGATGGTTTATCTTTATCCTTCATAGTTCTCCTACAATGCATGACATAAGTTCTCTCATTTTGCACATTTGGAGACGAGTGAATTCTCTTAAGGGATGCCTCTGATCAACTACAACTTTCACTCTTTGAGCCTAATTGAGACCTAAAAAATGTTGTTCTAGCCTTAAAATGTCCATTTGGATGTGTTCGCATAGATGGTTCATCGATTGGGTTGATGAGTCAAATTATATAACCCTTAGTGACTATTTTTTGGGTTCTAAAAGATTTAGCCATGAGAGCAACCTCATTACTACATTTCAGTCATCTTAATTTAGATAAAATCATCCTTATATTTCTTATATGACACATCTTTACATGTGTAGGAGCTGATGGTTTATCTATATCCCTCATGGTTCTCCTACAATGCATGATGAAAGTTCACTCTTTTTGCACATTCGAGGATGAGTGAATTCTCTTAAGGGATGCCTCTAATCAACTGTAACTTTTTCTCTCAAAGCCCAACCAAGACTAGACAAAGGTTTTTCTAGCCTTAAAATTCCCATTCAGATGTGTCTACACAGATGGTTCATCGATTGGGTTGATGAGTCAAATTATATGGCCCCTACTGACTAACTTTTGGCCTATTCTAAGAGATTTGGCCATGAGAGAAACCTCATTTCTACATCTCATCCATCTCAAGTTAGATAAAATCCTCTTGGGATTTCTTAGAGGACTTATCCCTACACGTGTAGGAGTTGACTACTCATCTCTATCCCTCATGGTTTTTATGTAAGACATGACAAAAGTTTATTCATTTTGCACATTTGAGGACTAGTGAATTCTCTTAAGGGATGCCTCTGACCAACTGCAACTTTTTCTCTTGAGGCCTGACCAAGACTAAATAAAGGTCATTCTAGCCTTAAAGAATCCATCTAGAAGTGTTCACATAGATGGTTCATCGATTAGGCTAACAAATCAGATTATACGGCCCCCACTAACCAACTTTTGGCTCATTCTAAGAGATTTGTCCATGAGAAAAACCTCATTATTATGTCTCATCTATCTCAAGTTAGATAAAATCCTCCTAAACTTTATTAGAGGACTCATCCCTTCATGTGTAGGCACTGATGGTTTATCTCTAAGCCTCATGGTTCTCTTACAACACATGACATAAATCTCTCATTTTGCACATTTGAGGATAAGTGAATTCTCTTAAGTGATGCCTCTGATCAATTACAATTTTTGCTCCCAGATCCTGATCAAGATCAAATAAAGGTTGTTCTAAACTAAAAATACCCATTCATATGTGTCTACATAGATGGTTCATCAATTGGGCTGATGATTTAGATTATATGGCCCTTGCTAACCAACTTTTGGCATGTTTTGAGAGATTTAGCAATGAGAGAAACCTCATTACTTCATCTCATCTATCTTGAGTTATATAAAACACTCATGGGCTTTATTAAAATACTCATCCCTACATGTGTATGAGTGGACAGTTTATCTCTAACCCTCATGACTCTTGTGCAACACATGATGAAAGTTTGCTCATTTTGCACATTTGGGATGAGTGAATTCTCTTAAGGGATGCCTCTGATCAACTGTAAATTTCACTCCCAGATCATGATCAAGACTTCACAAAGGTTGTTCTAACCTAAAAATACCAATCTAGACATGTTCGCATAGATGGTTCATTAATTGGGCTGATGATTCAGATTCTACAGTGCTTGCTGACCAACTTTTAGCCCATTCTGAGATATTTGGACACGAAAGAAACCTCATTGATATGTCTCATCCATCTCAAGTTAGATAAAATCCTCTTGATATTTATTATAGGACTCATCCCTACACTTGTAGGATCTAATTTTTCATCTCTTTCCCTCACCATTCTCATGCATCAAGTGACTGAATTCTATTTATTTTGCATATTTGAGGACAAGTGAATTCTCTTTAGGGATGCCTCTAACCATCTATAACTTTCACTCTTAAGGCCCTACCAAGACTGGAGAAAGGTATTTATAGCCTTATAATGTCCATTCATATGTATCCATATAGATAGTTCATCGATTAGGCTGACAAGTTAGATTATACGGCCCCTGCTGACCAACTTTTGGCCCATTCTGAGAGATTTAGCCGTGAGAGAAACCTCATTGTTGCATCTCATCCATATTGAGTTACATAAAATACTTTTGTGATTTTTTATAGGACTCATCCTTACATGTGTAGGATCTGATAGTTCATATTTATCCCTCATGGTTCTCATGCAATGCATGATCAAAGTTCACTCATTTTGCACATTCGGGGATGAGTGAATTCTCTTAAGGGATGCCTCTGACCAACTATAACTTTCACTGTTGGGGCCCGACCAAGACCAAAAAAAGGTCTTTCTATCCTAAAAAATCCCATTGAAATGAGTTCATGTAGATGATTCATCGATTGGGCTGACAAGTCAGATTATACAACCCCCACTAACCAACTTTTGGCCCATTCTGAGAGATCTAGATATGAGAAAAATTTTATTGATGCATCGTATCCATCTTGAGTTAGATAAAATCCTCATGTTATTTATTATATGACTCATCCCTACACATGTATGAGTTGATGGTTCATCTCTACCTTCATGATTTTCATGCAATGCATGAGCGAAGTTCATTCATTTTGCACCCTTAGGGACAAGTGAATTCTCTTAAGTGATGCCTCTGACCAAGTTCAAATTTTTATCTCAGGGCCCGATCAAGACCAAACAAAGGTAATTATAACCTACAAATACCCATCTATATGTATTTTCATAGACAGTTCATTGATTGGGCTAACGAGTTAGATTATATGGCCCCCACTGATAAACTTTTAACCCATTTAGAGAGATTTGGCCATGAGAATAACCTCATTGATGTGTCTTTTCCATCTCAAGTTATATAATATCCTCTTAGTAATTCATAGAGGACTCATCCCTACATGTTTAGGAGTTGATGATTCATCTCTAGCCCTCACGGTTCTCATGCAATGCGCAACCAAAGTTTCCTCATTTTACACACTCAGGAACGAGTGAATTCTCTTAAGAGATGCCTCTGACCAACTATAAATTTCACTTCCAAATCCTAATTAATATCAAATAAATGTTGTTCTAGCCTAAAAACTCCCATTTGAATGTGTTCACATTGATGGTTCATCTATTAGGTTCCTCCAACCAATCGAATATGTGTAAGAGATACCCTATTTTTTGTGTTTATTTGACAATGAAGAGAGAGATTGGTTTAGAAACTTAAAAATTAATTCTAAAAAATCTAAATGAAGGTTGAAACACCTTTAATGCATCTGTACAGACCTCATAAAAGGATCATTTCTTGTAATAAAACTATATCTTGAGTTTTGACCTACTAGAGGGTAATTAGGCCTAATAGACAAAACATGATTTTATGAATTTCTGGGTAAAATATTAAAATTGAAAATCCAAACATTTTATATAAGCATTTATAATTCATAAAACACCTAAATACATATGTCTAATGTGTCTTGAAGTGCTAATTCAATGCATAATGGTTTTTGGCATGTTAGAGCAACATTAAAAGTAGTAAGTCTATGAGATGTTTTTGATAAAATTCTTCATAGCAGACCCTCTGAGGTGTTTAAAAAGTTGAGTCACCTACAAAATATTGTGATAAAGTATTTTAGATTGATTTATACCCCTATTTTTAAATATTTCTTGTTTTGATCCTTTTGAGGCATTTAGGCTTAATTAGCTTGTAGAGAGCTTTGAGTCTTTTGAGTTCAAATAAATAAAACAAATAGATGGATTGGTTTTCCATATTGAGATAAAGATTGAATATGTCTTTAAGGACCATAAGAATATAACCTCAAGTTTTATATACTAGTCTTCATTTGCTTAAGTTTTATATCGAAGTTGCTTAAGTCTCTTCATTTGTGTCTATAGTCTTGCCTTGCCAAGATTGTAATTTTATGGATAGTCTAGAGAGGGATATCAATATTGATATTAACCCATGTATAAGTAGGCCATATTGATTGTATAGACACATATAATTATCTTTGTTTGTTTTATGTACAAGTAGGAGTGAAAGACACACATAAGTACATCACTAGACCTCATAACATTTATGATCAAGTACAATTTATAATATTTGCATGTCCATGAAATTGATCCCAAGTCCACTTAAACATCACAATTGCAAATTGATATGCAATTAAATGTAAATAAAACAAATAAATATCAAATATCACTTGTAAATGTAAAATATACATAATGATTCAAGCACCTAACTTCGAGAATAATGTGAATTTTTTTAACCCCATATGAAGTAATAATTCAATCATTAACCAATAATATGTGTAAACATTAAATGATAAAAATGGAAAATACACATAAGTAGAGAAATCATATTGTCAAATAGTAAATATGTGATACATGCAGAGTTTTATGTCATAATTTAACATAAATAATATAACATATATCAAGAAAAAATGTAGACCATAACATGTACATAGACAAAATGTGCCATATAGGCTTACAATGTGGCTCATATTGGCATACAAAATTGATTGTGCATACAACTATGTACATAGACAAAATGCACCATATAGGCATATAATGTGGGTCATATCAGCATACAAAATAGATTGTGCCTACAACTAGATTCCTAACACAACAACTAGCTCTCCTGCTCCTCATTACCTCCAAATAAATTGCACTTTGTTGCCATACACATAGAGTCAGGGGTGTTGGATACCTCAATACGAGGAGATACTCTCCTCTCAGCATGATAATCATCCATTGTTTCATTGACAATCAATGAAAATTGTTGTCTCTGCACAACATATAAAAAATATAAATTAATGCACTAAAATTGTATATTGTAAATTTGATAAATTTTTCAAGAATGTAATTTTTTTTTAAATGATTCTATACTCACCATATTCCATCTAAATGGTTGTCTAGGGCTACGAGACCACATATATAACTATGATGGGGAATCCTATGGAGTATACATATATCCTTAGATCTAGATTTGCATATAATTATATAAATATGACATAAAATATCATTTCTTAAAGATAAAAATAATTAAACTATGTGTTATCACCAGTCTATGTCCCTGAATCATAACCTGTTATGGAGATAGTGAATTATCTGATGTATTAGAAACATCACCTAAACCTTTTTCTCATCCATGATGGGTACCCATAGCTTCCTTCATCATCTATAAAACCAATTAATGAATAATATGTGAATCCAATGAACGTGATAAAAAGCTATGACTATAATATATATTAAAATAGAGGTTTTTGTTCAAAAGACAATAAACATGTACATGAATAAATATGTAATTTAAAAATTTATAAACCTATGTGCAAAGTACACCCGTGCCAATTATGGCCTGTAAAATAGAGTCAATGCCTACTAAGGTGCCCAGAGTATCATTATTCAGCTATACAAGTAAAAAATAACAAGTTCAATCAATAAATTAGTCAATTAAGTAAACACATACTAGAAAATAAATTTAATATTATTTTACAAACATAAAAAAACTATAATTAAAATTAAACTTTTATATCAAATATAGATGGTGAAGTATCCTCTACAACAGGAGCCTGACGTATCCTGATAAGAATCATTGAAGCTACTACATCTCGTATAGTGTCTGAAATGTTAGTGTCATGCATTGTTGAAGCATCTACATGTGGCATATACTCTGGCATGCTAGTGTCTGGCATGCTAGTGTCTGGTACTAATGAAACATATATATATGGCATACATTTTGGCATTCTAGTCTCCATAAATGTACTTTGTGTATGTTGCACCTGAACAAGATGTCCCATACACTTCTTTCCACATGATGTGCAATGATACATAGGAACTATAACATGAGTAGAAAGAGGGATATTAGCACCTATACCAACACCAACAAAACCACTACCACTACCACCACCGCTACCATTAACACCACCTGTAGGCTAAGTAGAAGTATTCAAAGTATGCATACCATGCTCAATCATAACTTGTGTCAAACTAGTAACTATCTTAAGGGTGTATATCTATATGTTATGATGCAAAATTTTAGGAATAGAGGCATGTGATACTATTTTTTTTATTTTTTTGAAGTCGGTTGTAACAGTTTTGGTCTCACCTAGCACTAGGTCTATCAAATGAAGACCCTCCCCTACCTTGGGATCCCTTCATGTCAAAATAATTTGGAATCACTTACAACATAAACTCACAATACAATTTTCTCAAAAAATATAATGAAACCTCATTATTGTTGCATAGAGGCTCATCAAACATATCCACCACCTATCCCAAAAAAAAAAATTAATTTCCTTATGAATACACCAATAAATACTAATGTGTTTGCAATTTATTGGTGGAGGTTGGTTGGTTCCAGGTTTAATAAATAAAACACATAAAGCTTCTTTTGTTATTTTTTTCTTCACATCTTTATATAACAATATGTCGAAATAAAATTATTTCATAGCCTCTCTTCGATGCAACATTGCATCTAGTTGTGAAGTCATATTTCCCACTTCATTAAAAAATAGTCTCTAATGTATTGGTAAGTAAAATATGTGTACTACCAGTTGAAGAGTGATGCAAACCATTGATGATTATTTGTAATTATTGACATTTAGAATTGTATTGCTCATACATTTTACTCAAGAAATGGATCCATTGAACTTGTGTATCTAAATTTAAATAAAAATATAAGTTTTTTTAGGCAATGTAAGAAATTCAATGCAAACTTAAATTCAAAACCCTACTTCAATAAATAAATAGAAATAGAAATGCAAAAATAACATACCTGATTTGAAGTGATCCAATGTTGAATCTTGTTGGTGGGATGAAACTCCAAAATGCGTGCATCAGTATACAAATTTAGAAAATAAAAAATCTCCTCAAACTCTTTTGGTTGTGGTTTTTCTCCTTCAACTGTGAAAAAAATAAAATTAGAGTAAGGGTATATGCCCTTTATGCTTTGTAAATGGCGTACGCCCTTTACAAAAGGTGTATGCCCCACCCTTTTTAAAGGGTATATTCCATTTGAAAAGGGCATACACCCTTTGAAAAGGGCGTACACCCTTGAAGTTTAAGTAAAAGCTTGAGCCTCAGTATTTTTGAAAAAAAGTGTACGCCCTTTGTAAAAAAATTATAAAATTGGGGGACTATCATGTTTTTTGTCCCCCAACTTTGTGCATTGACCCCATCATAAAGCATACTCCTTTAAGCTCCTTGAAAATAATTTAGTCAAAATTTTATTATTAAAGACATAATCAAGGCATGCCACATAGAAATATTAGAGATGTTGTTTAGGATCACCCTTGACATTATAAAATATGAACATGGGTGCAACAAACCTAGTTGGAAAAGAGTGCAAATATATTTTAGGTGCGTTAGGATTATGTAACACACCTTCTGAATCAATAGCATAAGGTGACTTCATAGATTTTTTTCTCAATGTTGGTAACCTTAGCTTGCAAATATTTTAAAGTTTGTACAATATCTTACACATTTTTATCACTAAGGTTTGAAGTTTGAGGAGTCATCAAAGGGGATGGTATCATAGTTTGAGTTGATATAGGCATTGAAACCTGTAATTGAGTTGAAGTGTTAATGGTTTCCATGGAGGATGTAGCAATGGTAGGATATTTTTTAGTGAACAATGGTGTAAACACATAACCTATGCCCCCATTCAATGTATGAAGTGATGATGTGCTCAAGGGGATGTCCATTGGTATTAAATCCATTGTAGTACCACCTAAGGATTCACCATCACTAGGTGAGGATGCCTTAGCCTTAGCATGTTTACTAATCTCATCTCTTGTAACATACAAAAATGTAGCCATTAAGGTTTTGTTATTATTGAGATGATTGACTAGAGATTCCTTATCTTTCATTTGAAAATGTTTTTTATGATTAACATTTTCCATTTCTTATAAATAAAAAATTTAGATTGTGAAACAATAATTTATAATAATTAGAAATCAAAAAATAGAAAACCCTAGGTCAATATAGGGTTTGGAGACCAAAGGTCAGGTTCAATAAATGTTTAACCTAAAATTTTAGATTGTGTGGGGATATGTTTAATAATATATAAATAATTCAAGCATAAGGGTGATAAAATAATCTATAGTAACCAATGAGATGTGGGTGAGTTGGTAAAGTGGCTTAGTTTTTTCAAGCTCCACCGATTTTCAAATCTCACTATGCTATCTAAGGATGGATATGGTCACCATTGGTATTCTCAGGTTGATTATGACTATTTTTAGTTTTTTTGGGCTAGTTGTGGTTGTTCGTTGGTATTCTTGGGCTGATTATGACTGATCTTTGGTATTATTGGGTCGATTATGGCCATTGTTGGTATTTTAGGCTGGTTATGGTTGTTCATTGATATTCTTGAGATGATTGTGGTTATTCATTGATATTATTAAGTCGGTTATTTCTATTTTTGGTATTCTCAACTTGGTTGTGACCATTATTGATGTAGACACTTAATTTTGACCACTTTCATGCCTAAACTAGCATTGAATTTAATTTCTAGCAAATGACATATTTTAAGCCTAAAAATCACTTGAATTTCCCAAATTCATTTGTGTAAGGCATTTATTTTCCCAAAAATGTGATGAAGATATCTTATTTGGTGTATTATCTATATGCATCACTAACCTAGTTCAGTTCTAACCCTAGTCAAATTATGACCTAGTAATTTGACACTTTTGGCATGTTAATCTATTAATTTATGACATTTAAATCAATTTCCAAAATTTGAAAAGCACTAAGTAAGACTAATTATATTACAAATATTAATTATCTTGCTTAAACAAAAATTTCAAATCAAATTAGTGAATTTCATTTACTAAAAATGAAATTTTAGTCAATTATCTCATAAATGTTTAAAAATATGAGTCACACCTCACAAATATCTAAAATGAGTTGTCATGCCTCACAAATATCATAAATTGAGGTGTTAAGAGTTTTTTCACTTTTTGTTTATTTTCTTTATTAGCTAAATTTCAAAGTTCTTAGCTTAGTTTCTATGTTTGTGGTAAACTATGAACTATTACATGTATGCTTTCCCCTTGCCTCCTTTACATAGTTTGGATGACCAAAAGTGCTTAGTTTATTGCCTTTGTTTGAAAGTTGTGTCAGAAAGAATGTCATGTATGAACTTATGATATGTATGTGTTGGAGTATATGTGTCATAAATCTAACAAAAAATGTTTCAAATATATGTAAAATTGATGTAATGTATAGGATTCTGACCCAAGTGTATATTTGAATCATGGAATTGAATTAGAATTTGTGTAAGTATGGAGGTCAAGTATTGGTGACATGCCCCCACTAAAGTCTAGAGATATTGAGTAAGTGTATAAGTGTGCAGGTCATGTTTTTGTGACATCCCCTCATTAAAATTTGGAAATAATGAAAAAGTGTATAAGTATGGAGGTCATGTTTTTATGACATAACCCCATTGAAATTTGGAAACTATGAAAAATTTGGAGGTTATGTTTCTATGACATGACCCCACTGATATTACCACCCTTTTAAGGTGAGGAAGATACAAACTGGTAGGTACCTCACCTTAGAATGAGAAGGTAACTATATAATTTATGTATAAATCATGTAACATATAGGAATAACATTTTTAAGTAGATATATCAATTAGGTTCACACTATGTGATTACATTAAGTCAAGAAGATGCATGATATAGATCATGACAATGTCTAGAGAGCAATACAAACTCAATAAAAAATAAAGTGCACACATATAATATAAATTAATGGCAATATATTAAGCGTAAGCATATTATACTAGTCCCTACATATGTGTGTTAGCAAAAAATGTTATGTAGCATAACATATCAAGTACACTGTGAATGATGCTAGCATGGATATAGACATGTAAGTGTCAGTATATAAACTCAAACATGATAATGTAAAAATGATCATAAAGGCTATGTAGTTCTTATATCAATCATGATCAAATAAAGAATATGCCCCCAACATACTATATGGCATAGGTAGAGGAGAGGTCCAACATTTATAAATGCATAGATCATGTGTTTGGGTATGCTTATATCACACTCAAAGATACGTGAAGCATATGTGTATATAATAATGAAATGATATGATGTATACTAACATGAGGCAAACAATATAGATGCAAAGGAGCTAATAAAACATGAGAATACTGAATATTTTTGAATTTTTGAATTATTTGAATGTATTTGTATTTTCTATATTTTATTTTTTTGTATTTTTAGAATGTTTTGTAAATAAAAAGACAATTATGATTGAATCCAAGGGATGCTCATAGGTAGATTCAAACTCAGAATATGGTACATCAAATTGGTGGTACTACCAAGGATCATGTATAGGTTATGTAATCACCTAAAAGTGGTATTTAGATGCTAAGATTGTTGTTTGAGTTAGCCTATTCCTAGCTTATCTCTAGACGTATCCTAGAGCCTTTGCCGCACTTTTTCAAACATTATCTAGACTAAAAATAGTTACAGTCAGCCCAAACATATTTCTAAGATAGTTTTCTCATATCCCAACCTAGTTTGTCCAATAGTCTACTAGGTGGACATTAGCACCACATTTGGGACACTACATCCACATGGAACTAGTGTCCCCAACTGGGTGATACTATCCTTTTCTTCAACTCTTCTAAACGAATACTTTTTCAAACATGTGCCCTTCCTAAGGTCATCCTAAGTACATTTTATTATCTACACAAGATATAAATCTCTATAAATACAAGTCTATTTGACCTTTTTTCACCAGATGAAAAATAGATGCAATAAGCTTATTCAAACAAAAGACAAGTTGAGAAAAATTAAAACATTTGATCCTTATTTGCCCTACTTCTACATAATACCATCCATAGTATCCCTAAACCCATATTTCAAAGATTTCAAAGTTCAAATGCACTCAAGGCATCCAAGTCCACTCTCATTCTAGAATTCACTTGCACTTACATCAAACACTAGGTGAGAGAACTACATCAAGCTTGATCCCTCTTCAGAGTATTGGTATGTAGGCAACTCTCTTCACAGCGAGGTGTAGAAGATGTCTAGCCTATCTTACTAATGAACACAATTATTTCTCATTCTATACTTTCAAATAAGATTAGGGTTTGTACATTAAATAAGGTTTTCCATGCACAACACAGAGCTCTAAATTTCATGTGTGCAGGAACATAATTACATGACAAATAGATACATTAGTCTAAAGCACAAGATAAGATCTCATTGAGTTTAACATTATTATTACATCATGATTCCTAGCTAAGCAAATATATTTGATATCCGTGGATCGTTATAGCTAGTAAATTGATTTGATTATTAGTAACTAAGTTGTAAGTCATATGTTTTTATGGGTAAGTTGTATGTTGCTTTGATGATTTCATTGTTATGATTTTAGCTTTATTGTATATCTTTTACATTGTGATCGTGTTGATTTATTATTTCAATAGTATTTTATGAGATATGACATGCTATGGACTAACTACATGTTTTTTGTAAATTAGATGCAGGAGAGATTCATCTCTCAGAACATGATGGAGGTAGAGCATCATCGGAGAGGGTGACATAGATGGAGGTGTTAAGGGATGGAATAGCTAGAACCTTACACACACCACATTATATAGTACATGTTATATGTATTTTTAAATCAATAACATGAGTACATTAATTATGTTATCTGCATTTACATAATCATTTATGCATATTAGTTATGTGTGTTATTTCAATTTAATGCTTATGTAGAATTAATCTTGTGTGCTCACGTTGTGATTGTTATAAGTAGATTGGATGTATAGTGTTATTGTGTGTTTATGATTTGTTATTGCATTTATGAATGTTAATGTTTTTGAAAATGTAAATTTACATGAATTATGTTGGTACTACTGTATTTAGGCTAACTAACTTGTCTTAGTAATATTAGTCAGTTATCTTTATGATATCAAAATTATCATTGTGTGACTTAACAGATGAAAAAATGGCATAGATAACCTAGATAGCATAGTGATAACAACAAATATGTTGTTATAATTCAGATTTAGATAATAATGTGTTTTTTACCATTTCAATAAAAAGAACAGGAATAGAGTAGAAAAAGAATAAGAGAGCACAACTTGAGGGGATAGCACAATTTGAGGAGAGAGCACAACTTGAGGAGAGAGCACAAAGTGGAGAAGGAAGAGCCGAACAAAGGAATAAGAGACAAAAGCAAAGCAATGGGAAGAAAAGGCATCATCCATCTAGTTCTAACTAGATGCCATCAAGGAGGTTGGTGATGTTATTAAAGTTTTGTGTGAATTTCTATGTATAGTGATATGTTTTAGCATAGCGATTCATATAGAAGTAAAGTGATGTAAAGTTTATGAATATGTAATTGAAGTGATCTATGTGTAGCTTATTATATATATTCATGTATGTATTTACCTATAGTATATTCTCAATGAACCGTGGTCTATACCAATGAGAGCATTACATATATTACCTTTAAAGTATATAATGTGGTAAATAATGTTCTCTATTTGTTGTATATATATTACCTTTATTGTATGTATATAAATACCACATTAAAGGTTGGATGTATATTGTATATAATGTAGCATATAGAGAACAATCATTTGTTGTATGTTAAACCTGTAATAAGAAATCTACGAATGTATGCAGTGAACCATGAGAACTATGCGACAATAGGATTATGTAAGTTCAATATGTGTATTAAGAACAATCTGAGGTTAGTAGATATAGTTATTCTAATATTTAGATATCTTGTATAGCGATATGATTACAATTATTATTAAAGAATAATGATTATATAGAGATATCTTTACCACAATATGGAAATGGCAGGTATTAGTTATATTTATTCTCTGAAACATATTGATAGATTTTTTGTTATATTCCAAAATATTTAATCCGGTGGATCCAAATACAAGTGGATCTAACCTACGACAGGTATGGAAGTCAGTATTCAATATGGCATATAAGTGGAAGTCGATATTCTCTATAAATTCAATAAGTTAACATATTGAATCTCAAAATACTAATGGATCCACTTAGTTATGTAAGTGGCACGTATCTTTACCATGATATATTTAATCTAATATAATAACCTAAATTATCAGATATGTCCCAGATATCACTTGTAATTGACCTCAACAGCGAGTAGTATAGTGATATATCCTTGCCAAATTATGTTAATTATGTATATGTATATAGAGATATATATATAATGGTACAGTGAATATACTATATAGTATCAAATAACATAATGATAAATAGTGATATATTTAAGTGTGAAGTCCACTATGTCAAACCAAAAATAATATATAAGAACTAGTGCACCTTATATTCTTATTTGATCCTCTAGTGCCAAACAAACACATCCATACAACCATTGCATGATTAACTAGCATTTTGATGAAAAATTATTTGAAGATCAACTATGCATTTATATTTTTAGTGCGTTGAATCCTCGTTATCTAGAGTAGATTTGGGTAATTGATTAGTGTCTAATATTCTAAACCAGCAAACTGTGTGCTTGAGATTTAAAATAACAATCTACTATATTATTTAGTCATAGTTATTAAGTAGATTAACTAATTGTATACAAGTGGTACCATCTAATTGTGTACCTATGGTTGGTAATATATAGATATTTTAGGTGCATTATGAGTGAATTATATACAAGTGGTTGGTATTTAGTGGCTATGAGTGGTATTAGTATATAACTAATGATATCCACTATATATAATTTGTTATGGTCAAACTGTGAAATATAACCATCTATTTATTCACTAATTTAGTGACTTTTAGTGATCTACATGAATAGAGGTATCCTATGTGGTATTACATACGAAATATGAGTAGAATGATCGAAATGCAAATTATGGGAATAATGGAATCTATCCATGTTATATAGTAACATAATGAAACTTTTTATCAATATGTATTATGATGGTGATGGAATAATAATACATTTGGACATGCATTAATGGAATAAATATTAGAACTAGTGTTATAGAGGATCACATTATGGTAATGGAATAATAATTAATGGAATACAGACTCACCATTATATAATGAATATTACAACGGATATTGTAGTGAATATTTATAATATTATAACTAATTATATTATGACTTTATAATTATACTTTATATTTGTATACAACATATACAGGTGTGCCTACATTCATTATAAATAATAATAAGTCATAGATTCTTGAAGGATAGGACACTATCTATATATGCATATTAGCCTTTTAATATAACAAGATGTTTAGAAAAAATATTACGTTTTGTAAGAATTATGACTTTCTTTATTATGACTGATTGTTTGAAGTTGAATAGTATAGACATGAAAATGATGGATTGTGATATTATTGCTTGACATAAAATATACTATGTATTTAAATATATTTATAGGAAATAGATTATGCAATCTAAACATAGATTATACCTAGTTGGTATAAATTGTACTTGTTATGCTTGTTATTATTTATGTGATAAATAATATTGTGGAGATACATTTGATGGACTAAATATATGTAGTTTGATTATTCATGTGTTTATCATGTTTTATGCCTGCTAGTAGGAAGTAATATATATGAATCTATTGGTTATATTTATATTAACCAAATCTTGCGTTGATGGTATTGAGTAAGTAGTGAGACGGACTTTACTAGCTTACTAGCATCATAATAATATATGATCATAATTTGATCAAGTGGTGTGTATGAATTTGACTAATCCTAGAGATGTTAGAATGGAATTTTATGGTACACTTCATGTTCTTAGAAATCATATAGCAAACTGGTACTAGTTTATCTTTTTGGATTCTTACATCATCACTATCTACTCATCCATGAAGGGAGGGTCATTCCCTTATGGGGGATTGTGATAGGGATTGATGGTCTATGGTTGGTGTTTAAAAACTCTTAGATGATGCCCTCCCTCCCCACATCAGTACTTCTTTGAAGACAACACTTGAGATTGCCATAGATATTGGAGTTCAGGAAACTCTTGCTCCATGGAGCTTTATATCTTATATTTTGTATTTGTATTTATTATTATTGAAACATTATTCTTGAGGTGATGTAATTATTTACTCATTATATATTGACAGTAGTGGTTGCATGTTTGTACCAACCATGGCTAGACATATGTAATTACTTTATATATTTAGTTATGATGTGTTTCAGATGATGATAGTGATCAGTGATAGATAGATGTCACATATTTATTTTACAGTTATCTTACTTGAGTGTTTTATTTGAATCACTAATTAGATTCTCATGGTGAAATATAATGAAAGAATGTGTTGATTAAATTAAAATATATATAATGTTATTCTAGGTAGATCTTAGTGGGGATGTTACATTTGGTATCAGAGTTATGGCTCGAACTCTAGGACCTAATGAGTCTTATTTTCGTATCTTTCCAGTTACCAAAAAGGAGATTGGTGAAAGATAGAGTATTAGAGAGGGTCCTTCTAATGTCAATTATAATAACCCTCCATTTAATTTTAACTTATTTATCACTGAGTAAGCAATGAGTTAGATTAGATTATCGAAGCCATGAATAAAACTAGGGATTGAATTTCAACATTGGAGTAGGAACTTCATGGCCATGAAGAAGTACACCAGGATGAACCTAAAAATCATCTCATTGAGTAGAAAAATCCTTAGGATGCGAGAGCACAGGTAGTTGTGGAGTTGGTTAGAGATATGAAAAAGGTGAATCCACCTAAGTTCAATGGAACTATTTTGGGTGATAAAACTGAAGCATGGTTGACTAAGATGGAGATTCAAAACTACTCTGAGGTCACTAAAGCATTATTTTATTTGATATCTACTTAAGACTATATTTTATTTTATTTTTACATCATTGGATAGGACATGTTGTACCCATGTATGGAGAACCTAGTGACATGTAGTATTGTACTGGTTAAGTGAAGTGTATTTTGGACTTGTAGTGCCTTAGTGTAGAATCATGCTACACCATGATTGGAGTTGTGAGATTTAGTAGATCCTTGTGTATGGCTTGATGACTATTGTAGGTAATAGACAGCCATGATTCTTGGAATTATGTTTACCTATGTGGATGAATTCTACATTTGATCAAATTATTTAATCTCTTAGGAGTGTATTTTATATTTTGACTTCTTGATCAAGGTCTTCCCTTCTCCTTTGCTAGGTAGGCATTGATTTTTTTATGAGTTGCACTAAAAATAAACTAGCCTCTATTAAAGATATTAGGTCTACTTTACCTAAGAACCTATTTAACTAAATTATCTAATGTGTGGAACATCAGAATAATAGAAGGGACTTATGGAAAGGATAAGGCATAATCATATGTGACCTATTTTATGAAGTGATGAGGATTGATAGTTGATTCCATTCAAAAAAATTAAAACATGAAATGTTATGTGGTATATTGAGTGTGTACCCTTAGCATCATGATGAAAATGGATCAACACAATCTATCTTAATGGCATGAAAATAAAAAAACATTTACACATTGACTCTATTCTCTGCTCAACAATCTAACTCTAACTCTGGTTTGTTTTAGTCTAGCTCTTAATCTTAACCTTGTCAATTTATCCTAAACCTTAGATTACACAAATTATATAACTATGATTTCAAATACCCTATCTTTATTTAATACTATTCATGCACGATATCATGCTTAACCTCAATCAACTTCACACTCTTAGCAAATTGACAATTTTTCATATCTTGTTCTTGTTTATGCTAAGATCACATAGATCTCAAAGCACAAATCAAAACTTCTAAGACTTACACATATTATTGGTTTCTTAGGAATATTCATCTTATAATTTTAAGACCCTTTGTCACACTCACAAACTTCTCATTACACCCTTTAAAATTATTACCCCTTCTGCTCTGTCAACAAGCTCTTGTTAGTAAACTTTTTTTGTTGATTTCTTGCTTGTACGATATAGTACAGATCCAATTCAAGAAACAAAATATATTATTAAATACCCTCTAATGTCTTCCTCATTTATAAAAAATATTAAGACATATTTCGTCCATTTGATGTCTTTTCTAACCTCTTCAATCTCAAATTAGCTCTATTAGGTCACTGTTTGCTTTCTCAACACACAGTCCTTTGTAAAAGTACAAAAATGTATGATATCACTCCAAAAAACCAAAATTTTATTTACTTGCCATAATTTCATTTGTAATACCAAGTTTTAGACCTTTTTGATGATGGGATATCCTATTATCCACATTTTAATGTTGAAACACTAACTGCAAGGTTGTGTGCAGGTTTTATAACCCGAAAAGGGTTATTTACCAATTTTGTGTTTTACAAAGAGTTTCAATCCACTATAAATGTATAACTAAGTATATACTCAACCAATACACCTTATCCAAGTTTTTATACATTAATACAATACCATTATTCACATTTTTATTTGAGATCTTCAATTGACTGTGTAAGTTAGCATGATTGTATTGACCTAGTGAGCACAACTTGAGATCTTAGAAGAGGTTAAGGACTTCAAATCAATTTATGAGTTTATTAAATTTTATACCAATTCAATCCAATCTAAAAAATCAATTTTTAACCTATATATCACCTCTACAATATATTTCTAAAGATTTATGTGATTGTCTATGTGCACACTCTAGGACTGGGTAAGAAGATAACACAATGTAATGACTATTAAATCTCAATAAAATTATAAATAAAAGTTACCAATGTGTGTCATTTATTTCCAACTCAAAATATTGCATGAATTTCCTCTCCAAATTATATACTTAGAGTTACTACTTACATCAAATAGAATAGTATGGGGTATGTTCCCTACCCTCTGACAAAACCTTTATCCAAATCACAAGAAATAGTAGTTAATGGTTATTTACAACTTTAAATAATGTTTCCATTTCAATCACACAATATAAAACATTCATTAACCAAGCCTTCAGTTCAAATTTTCATGCTCTCAATCTAGCAAACACAAAGTATAAAGAATTCAAGGTACACAGACTAGTCTTGGAGTTACTTCTCCATATGCGTGAAAACAATGACAAAGAATATTTAAGGAAATTTAAATAAAAATAATACATTCAAAATTAACACAATAAATTTCAAAACTTATCTTTTTTTTGTCTATCCTTCATATACTTTGTTTTTCTATTTACTTCATCATTACTATTGCATATAGGGAAGATACATGTTATGTCTTGTCTTTCTTGACTTCAACTGAATAAAAGCCTTTCTTATTCACTTATCTGGGGTTTTTATACACTCTTCTCTACAAATATAACCATCTACTTTATCTTACATTGAATGAATCATTATACAAAAACCAATATCTATTTTAAGACTTTAAAACCCATAACTAACTTGACAACTACCCTTGTACTTTGGAGAACCAACTCAACTACACAAAAAAATGACTCAACATGGGTGTTTTTAACCCTTTATTGGAACCTAACCACCTATAAATAGGTGGAGACCTTTATAATGCTCTTTTAGACCTCAATCGCATCATTATTATATCTCTAATTCAAATGTTAACAAGTTTTAACACCTCAAAATGACTCCTAGAGGTCTAACATGATCGAAAAAACTCCAACCAACTCCAAAACATTACATTTGACTTATATATATAATGTGGTAGTGATGTTCCTGCATCATACTATCGAGGAGCAAAAAGTTTTCCCATGAAAGTCATAAGTGATGTTGACTTTGAAATCCTTTGCAGCATCCTTCTCCAAGTGCTCATCTACCTAGGTCCCAAGGCCTATTTGTGATACCTAGGCCTTTGTAACACTTTCTTGTGTTGGCTTTTCTTTACTTCACTCCTCTCTTGTTCTTCCTCTTGTTTTGCTTCTTCAATATATTCATGGGCAGTTGTTGCACATTTATTTTTCTCCAATAACCTACACATGGAACAAACATGTCAATCAAAATCACCTATGTCTTGATATCTTAGAGTTCACCTTGTTCCTCTTCAGTTGCTTTCTCTTTGGTTTCCAAATCTCCTTTTTCATCTTAACTCAATATTTCTCTCAATTCCAACTCAACTACCATGATGTTTTCTTGGTATCTTATGAGACTCAAATCCTTTGATCCTTTCATTATTTACTACCATATATCATTCTCCTTTGTTTTATATTCATCCTCATCACCTTCATCTTCCATTAGTGCCAAACAAATCACCCCAACCTACTATAACTCAATCTTGTCAAGAACTCCAACTTGTGCTTCTTCCTCATATCCTCTTGTTACCACCTCATAAGTATCTTCATGCATATCAAGCACTTCATTTATCGTTGTTGTGCCTTCTTTTCCTTCAAATATCACATTCATTATTTCCAATGTGCTCTCATCAAAATCATCTTCAACAACATCTATATTAACACACTCATCAAAAGTGACATTGAAATAAATACCTTGTATTTTTGGAATCTCCTCCATTCTTTCCTTGCTACTATCTTCTTCCTTCTTGCTTATCATGAGGCATGAGACTGTTGCAACTTCTCTCTTGAGTTGTTTGCATAACAACTTCTTTTTCCTTCTCTCCTCTCTCTTTGCTTGCATTTTTCTTTTCTTTACATGTTATTTGATTAGCCACTTGAGTGATTTCTTCCTCATGACCCATCCAATATGTGGGTTCAAAATCTCTATGTTTCTCTATCTCAGTCAAAATCTCATCTATTTGTTGCCTCATCTCACTTATCTCTTTCTCCACCTCAATCCTCTTGGTGTCTTCATGCACCATCTTCTCTTTGTGGTGGATTTTCTCAACCTTTCCCTTTTCCCTCTTCTCTCTCTCTCTCTCATCATCTCAACTAAGATGCCCATCAATTCTTTGGTCTCATCTGGACCTTTTTTTCTTTCTGACAAGTCTTACATCTTATCCTCTTGACCATTCACTTTTCTTTTGTCCTCACCTAGGACTATTCTTCTCTTGTCCTACCTATAGGACTTGTATCTCTATCTCAATATCACCTATGAGATTCTCTCTTGAGATCTAGCTCCCTTCCTTATTTAATCCTTATTGGCTAAGGGATATTCCACCTATCTTCTTTTCTTACACTTTTCTCTCACATATACTTCTACCTCTCCATACCTGTAGCCTCTTCACCTTATTCTTGCATTCTTCGTTAGCCACTTCAAAATAACATTTCACAACAACATCTTCTCAAAATAACATTAAAAATAATATTAACACAATATAAAAACTAAATCAACAAACTTCAATCATACCTTTTTAATAGAATCTACCTGCTCTGATAGGCTCAACATAATCTATCTTAATGGCATGAACATAAGAAAACATTCACACACTAACTCTTACCTCTACTCAGCAATCTAACTCTAACTCTGGTTTGATTTAGTTTAGATCTTGATCTTGACCTTGTAAATTTTTCCTAAACCTTAGATTACACAAATTCTTTAACTTTGATTTCAAATACCATCTTTATATGATACTATTCATGCACAATCACATGGTTAACCTCAATCAACTTCACACCCTTAACAATTTGATAATTTTTCATATCTTATTCTTGCTTACGCTAAGACCACATAGATCTCTTATTATCTAGTTTGAGACCTTTTTTATGGTGGAATATCCTATTATCCACATTTTAATGTTGAAACCCTAAATGTAGGGTTGTGTGCAGGTTTTATAACCCAAGAAGGGTAATTTTCTAGTTTTGTGTTTTAAAAAGAGTTTCAATCCAATGTAAAGGTAGAACTAAGTATGTACTCAACTAATACACCTTATCCAAGTTTTGGGACCTTAATCTAATACTGATATTCACATTTTTATTTGAGATCTTCAGTTGACTGTGTAAGTTAGCATGAATGTATTCACCTAGTGAGCACAACTTGAGATCTTAAATTAGGTTAAGGGATTAAAATAAATTTAAGAGTTTATTAACCTCTGTATCAACATAATCCAACCTACCAAATAAATTTTCAACCTCTATATCACCTCTGCAACATATTTCTAAAGACTTATGTGATTGTCTATGTGCACAATCTAAGACTGTATTGAGTTTTCAACAACATGGTAAGAAGATAACACAATGTAATGACTATGGAATCTCAATAAAATTATAAATACAGGTTATCATTTTATTTCATTGAGTTAAAACTCAAACTCTTTCTTGACTTTCCTCTCAAAAGTATATACTTAGAGTTACTACTTATATCAAACATAATAGTATGGGGTATGTACCCTACCCTCTTACAAAACCTTTATCCAAATCACAAGAAACAATAGTTAATGATTCTTTACAACTTTAAATTATGTTTCCATTTCAATCACACAATACAAAATGTTCATTAACTAATCCTTCACTTCAAATTTTCTTGCTCTCAATCTAGCAGACACAAAGTATAAAAAATTCAAGGTACACAGACCAGTCTTGGAGTTGCTTATCCATATTCATGAAAACAATGCCAAATAATATTTAATTAACTTTAAAGAACAATAATACATTCAACATTAACAAAATAAATGTCAAAACTTATCTCTTTTCTGTCTATCCTTCATATACTCTATTTTTTTGTTTACTTCATCATTACTATTGCATATATGGAATATACAGGGTTTGTCTTGTCTTTCTTGACTTCAACTGAGTAAAACCCTTTCTTATTCACTTTTATGGGGTTTTTATACATTCTTATCTAAAAAAAATAACCCCTCTACTTTTTTTTGCATCGAATGACTCATTATACAAAAACCAACATATATTTTAAGACTTCAAAACCCATAACTAACTTGACAACTGCCCTTGTATGTTGGAGAACCAACTCAACTACAGAACAAAATGAGTCAACATGGGTGTTTTTAACCCTTTATTGGAACCTAAACACCTATAAAAAAGTGGAGACTTATATCATGTTCTTTTATACCTCAATCACATCATTATTCTTTCTTTACAAATTTGAATTTTCAAACGAGGAAAAAAAAGGAGGGAAACTCACTAATTCAAATTTTGACAAGTTATAACACCTAAAAATGACTTATAGAGGTCTAACATGATTTAAACAACTCCAAAACATTACATTTGCCTTATATATATAATGTGGTAGTGATAATCTTGCATCATACTATCGAGGAGCAGAAAACTTTCCCATGAAAGTTATAAGTGATGTTGACTTTGAAATTATTTGCAACATCCTTTTCTAAGTGCACATCCACCTGGGTCCCAAGGCCTATTTTTGATACCTATTACTTTTTCATGCTTGCTTATGGTTGCTTCTCTTTGCTTCACTCCTCTCTTGCTCTTGCTCTTGCTTTGCTTTTTCAATCTATTCATTGGTAGTTGTTGCTCATTTATTTGCCTCCAATAATGTGCACATGGAAAAAACATGTCAATAAAAATCACCTCCTACTTGATCTCTTGGAGATCATCTTGTTCCTCTTCATCTACCTCCTCTTTGGATTTCAACTCTCCTTCTTCATCTTGACTCAATATTGCTCTCAATTCCAACTCAATTGCCATGATGTTCTCTTGGTCTCCTATGAGACTCAAATCCTTTGATCCTTCCATTATTTGCTGCCATATATCATTCTCCTATATTGTACATTCATACTCATCACCTTCATCTTCCATTAATGTCAAATAAATCACTCTAACTTGTTGTAACTCAATCTTGTCAAGCACTCCAAATTGTTCTTCTTCCTTATATCCTCTTATTGTTACCTCATAGGTCTCTTCATGCATATCAAGTACTTCATTTATTATTGATGTACCTTATTTTCCTTTAACTATCGCATTCATTAGTTCCAATTTACTCTCATATAAATCATCTTCAGCAACATCTATATCAACATACTCATCAAAAATGATATTGAAATAAATACCTTGTATTTTTGGAATCTCCTCCACTCTTTCTTCATTGTTATCTTCCTCCTACTTGCCTATCATGAGGCATGGTAATGTTAAAACTTCTCTTTTGATTTGTTTTCATAATAAATTCTTTTACCTTATCTACTATCTCTTTGCTTGTATTTTTATTTTCTGTACATGTTGTTTGATTGGCCACTTGAGTGGCTTCTTCCTCATGACCCATCCAATATGTGGGTTCACAATCTCTCTCAGTTGTTCTATCTTGGTTAGCATCTCATCTATTTAATGCCTCATCTCACTTATCACTTTCTTCATCTCAATCCTCTTGGTGTCTTCATGCACCATCTTCTCTTTTTGGTGGCTTTTCTCAACCTTACCCTTTTTCCTCTTCTCTCTCTCTCCTCATCTCAACTAAGATGCCTATCAATTATTTGGTCTCATCTGGACCTATTGTTCTGACAAGTCCTCCATCTTGTCCTTTTAACCATTCACATGGTCTTTCACTCTTCTTTTGTCCTCACTTAGGACTATTCTTCTCTTGTCCTACCCATAGGACTCGTATCTCTATCTCAAGCTTACCTATGAGCTCCTCTCTTGAGCTCTCACTGGATATCTTCCTTCTTTAAGCCTTCTTGGCTAAGGGTTATGCCTCTATCTTCTTTTATTTCACTTTTCTCTCACATATAATTATACCTCTCCATACCTGCAGCCTCTTCACCTTATTCCTACATTATTCATTAGCCACTTCATAATAACATCTCACAACAACATCTTATCAATATAACATTCAAAAAAATCTTAACACTATAGTCAAACTGAATCAACAAACTTCAAACATACCTTTTCAATAGAATCTTCCCACTCTAATATGCTCAACATAATATATCTTAATGGCATGAAAATAAGAAAACATTCACACACTAACTCTTACCTTTGCTCAACAATCTGACTCTAACTCTAGTTTGCTTTAGTTTAGCTCTCGATCTTGACCTTGTCAATTTGTCCTCAACCTTAGATTACACAAATTTTTAAACTCTACTTTCAAATACCCTATCTTTATCTGATAATATTCATGCACAAATCACATGGTTAACCTCAATCAACTTCACACTCTTAGTAATTTGACAATTTTTCATATCTTGTTCTTGTTTATGCTAAGACCACATAGATCTCAAAGCACAAATCAAAACTTCTCTAACTTTCACAAAGTATTTATGTCTTAGGCATGTTCGTCTTAGACTTTTATGACATTTATCACACTCGCAAACTTCTCATTACACCCTTTACAATACTTACCCCTTATGCTCTGTCAATAGGCTCTTGTTAGTAGCCTTCTTTTATTGATTTATTGCTTGTATGGTACAGTAAGGATCCAATTAAAAAAACCAAATATATTATTAGATACCCTCTAATATCTTCCTCCTTTTAAAAAAATCTTTATACATGTTTCCTCCATTTGATGTCCTTTCGAACCTCTTCAATGTCTCAATTTAACACTATTAGGTCATTATTTTCTTTCTCAACACACAGTCCTTTGTAAAAGTATGAAAATGTACAGTATCACTCTAGAAACCAAAAAATATCTTTAGTTTCCATAATTTCCTTCATAACACCAAGGTTGAGACCTTTTTGATGATGGAATATGCTATTAACCATATTTTAATCTTGAAACACTAACTACAGGGTTGTGTGCAGGTTCTATAACTTGAGAAGGGTTATTTGCCAATTTTGTGTTTTACAAAGAGTTTCAATCCACTATAAAGGTATAACTAAGTCTGTATTCAACCAATTCACCTTCTTCAAGTGTTATGACCTTAATCCAATACCATTATTCACCTTTGTATTCTAAACCTTCAATTGAATATGTAAATTAGCATGACTGTATACACCCAATGAGCACAACTTGATATCTTAGATTAGTTTAATGGCTTCAAATAAATTTATGAGTTTATTAACCTCTATACCAGTTTATTCCAACCTACCAAATCAATTTTCAACCTCTATATTACCTCTACAATATATTTCTAAAGACTTTTGTGATTGTCTGTGTGCACACTCCAAGACCGTATTAGGTTTTCAACAACATGGTAAGAAGATAGCACAATGTAATCACTATGGAATCTCAATATAATTATAAATACATGTTACTAATGTGTTTCATTGAGTTCTAACTCAAACTCTTTCATGACTTTCCTCTCAAATGTATATACTCAGAGTTACTACTTACATCAAATAGAATAGTATAAGGTTTGTACCCTACCCTCTTACAAAACCTTTATCCAAATCACAAGAAATAGTAGTTAATGGTTATTTAAAACTTTAAATAATGTTTCCATTTCAATCACACAATAAAAAACATTCATTAACCAAGCCTTCACTTCAAATTTTCTTGCTCTCAGTCTAGCAAACATAAAGTATAAACAATTCAGGGTACATAGACCAGTCTTGGAGTTACTTTTCCATATGCATGAAAATAATGCCAAAGAATATTTAAGGAACTTTAAAGAACAATAATACCTTCAAAATTAACACAAGAAATGTCAAAACTTATCTCTTTTGTGTTTATCCTTCATATACTTTATTTTTCTATTTACTTCATCATTACTATTGCATATATGGAATATACAGGGTCTATCTTGTCTTTTTTGACTTCAAATAAGAAAAACCTTTCTTATTCACTTATCTAGGGTTTTTCTACATTATTATCTAAAAATATAACCCTTCTACTTTCTCTTACATCGAATGACTTGTTATACAAAAACCAACATCTATTTTAAGACTTCAAAACCCATAACTAACTTGAAAACTGCCCTTATACATTGGAGAACCAACTCAACTACACAACAAAATGACTCAACATGAATGTTTTTAACCCTTTATTGGAACCTAACCACTTATCAATAGTTTTAGACCTATATCATTCTCTTTTAGACCTCAATCACATCATTATTCTATCTTTACAAATTTGAATTTTCAAATGAGGAAAAAAAAGGTGAAAAACTCTCTAATTCAAATTTTGACATGTTCTAACACCTCAAAATGACTCCTAGAGGTCTTTCATGATTTAAACAACCTCCAAACAACTCCAAAACATTACATTTGACTTATATACATAATGTGGTAGTGATGTTCCTACATCATACTACCGAGGAGTAGAAAACTTTCCCATGAAAGTTATAAGTGATGTTGACTTTGAAATCCTTTACAACATCCTTATCCAAGTGCACATCCACCTAGGTCCCAAGGCCTATTTGTGATACCTAGGCCTTTTTAATGCTTGATTATGTTAGCTTCTCTTTGCTTCACTCTTCTCTTGCTCTTCCTCTTGCTTTACTTCTTCAATCTATTCATGAGCAGTTGTTGCTCATTTCTTTGCTTCTAATAACCTGCACATGCAAAAAACATGTCAATAAAAATCACATATTTTTTGATCTCTTGGAGTTTGTCTTTTCCTCTTCAGTTGCTTTCTCTTTGGTTGCTAACTCTCCATCTTCATCTTAACTCAATATTGCTCTCAATTCCAACTCAACCACCATGATGTTTTCTTGGGCTCCTATGAGACTCAAATCCTTTGATCCTTCCATTACTTGCTTCCATATATCATTCTCATTTGATTTATATTCATTCTCATCACCTCCATTTTCCATTGGTTATAAACAAATCACCCCAACCTACTACAACTCAATCTTATCAAGAACTCCAACTTGTGTTTATTCCTCATATCTTCTTGTTGCCACCTCATAGGTCTCTTCATGCATATCAAGCACTTCATTTATTATTATTTTATCTTATTTTCCTTCAAATATCACATTAATTAGTTCTAATGTACTCTCATACAAATCATCCTCAGCAACATCTATATCAACATACTCAGCAAAAATGACATTGAAATAAATACCTTGTATTTTTGGAATCTCCTCCACTCTTTCTTCATTATTATCTTCCTCCTTTTTGGCTATCATGAGGCATGGAACTGCTTCAACTTATCTCTTGAGTTGTTTGCATAACTAATTATTTTGCCTTCTCTCCTCTCTCTTTGCTTGCATTTTTCTTTTCTTTACTTGTTATTTGATTGGCCACTTGAGTGCCTTCTTCGTCATAATCCATCCAAGATACGAGTTCATCTCAGATGCTCTATCTTTGTTAGCATATCATCTCTTTTTTGTTTCATCTCACTTATATCTTTATCCATCTCAATCCTCTTAGTGTCTTCATGCACCATATTCTCTTTGTGGTGGTTTTTCTCAACCTTTCCCTTTTTCCTCTTCTCTCTATGTCTTTCCTCATCTCAAATAAGATGCCCATCAATTATTTGGTCTCATATGGACCTATTCTTCCTTCTGATAAGTATTACATCTTGTCCTCTTGACCATTCACTTGGTATTTCACTCTTCTTTTGTACTCACCTGGGATTATTCTTCTCTTGTCCTACCTATAGGACTCATATCTCTATCTCAAGCTCACCTATGAGCTTCTCTCTTGAGCTTTCACTGACTATCTTCCTTCTTCATGCCTTCTTGGCTAAGGGTTATGCCATCTATCTTATTTTATTTCACTTTTCTCTCACATATACCTCTACTTCTACATACCTGTAGCCTTTTCACCTTATCCTACATTCTTCATTAGCCACTTCACAATAACATCTTCTCAAAATAATATTCAAAACAATCTTAACATAATATACAAACTAAATCAACAAACTTCAAACATAACTTTTCAATATAATATTCCCACTCTAATACCACATGATGTAGAGGGTTGAACATAATCTATATTAATGGCATGAAAATAATAAAACATTCACACACTAACTCTTACCTCTACTCAGCAATCTGACTCTAACTCTGGTTTACTTTAGTCTAGCTCTTGATCTTGAAATTATCAATTTTTCCTCAACCTTATATTACACAAATTCTTTAAATTTATTTTAAAATACCCTATATTTATCTAATACTACTCATGCACAATCACATAGTGAACCTCAATCAACTTCACACTCTTAACAATTTGACAATTTTTCATATCTTGTTCTTGTTTATGTTAAGACCACATAGATCTCAAAGCACAAATCAAAACTTATCTAACTAACATAAAGTATTGGTGTCTTAGGCATGTTTATCTTAGACTTTTAGGACCCTCTGTCACACTCATAAACTTCTCATTACACCCTTTACAATACTTACCCCTTCTACTCTGTCAACAGGCTCTTGCTAGTAGTTATTTTTGTTGATATATTGCTTGTACGTTACTATATGGATCCAATTAAAGAAACCAAATATATTATTATATAACCTCTAATCTCTTCCTCCTTTTCACAAAATATTAAGACATAGTTCCTCCATTTGATGTCTTTTCTAACCTCTTCAATGTCTCAAATTAGCCCTATTAGGTCATTGTTTGCTTTCTCAACACATAGTCCTTTGTAAACGTATGAAAACGTATGGTATCACTCTAAAAACCCAAAAATATTTTTACTTACCATAATTTCCTTTGTAACACCAATTTTGAGACCTTTTTAATGATAAAATCTCCTATTGTCCATGTTTTAATGTTGAAACCCTAATTGTAGATTGTGTACAGGTTTTATAACCTGAGAAGGGTTATTTACCAGTTTTGTGTTTTAAAAAGAGTTTCAATCCACTATAAAGGTAGAAATAAGTTTGTATCAACCAATACACCTTATCCAATTGTTGGGACCTTAATCCAATACCACTATTCACATTTTTATTCAAGATCTTCAATTGATTGTGTAAGTTAGCATGACTATATTCACCCAGTGAACATAACTTGAGATCTTAAATAGGTTAAGGGCTTCAAATAAATTTATGAGTTTATTGTTTTACCAATGTAATCCAACATACCAAATCAATTTTCAACCTCTATATCACCTCTACAATATATTTCTAAAGACTTATGTGATTGTATGTGTGCCCACTCCAAGACTATATTAGGTTTTCAACAACACGGTAAGAAGATAACATAATGTAATGACTATGTAATCTGAATACAATTATAAATACATGTTAAAAATGTGTGTCATTTAGTGCCAACTCAAAATCTTGCATGACTTTCCTCTCAAAAGTATATACTCAAAGTTACTACTTACATCAAACAAAACAATATGGGGTATGAACCCTACCCTCTTACAAAACCTTTATCCAAATCACAAGAAATAGTACAACTATAAATCATATTTCCATTTCAATCACATAACACAAAATGTTTATTAACCAAGCTTTCACTTCAAATTTTCTTTCTCTAAGTCTAGCAAACATAACGTATAAAGAATTCAGGGTATGTAGACTAGTCTTGGAGTTGCTTCTCTATATGCATGAAAACAATGCCAATGAATATTTAAGGAAATTTAAAGAACAATAATACATTCAACATTAACACAATAAATTTCAAAACTTATCTCTTTTGTGTCTATCCTTCATATGCTTTATTTTTCTATTTACTTCATCATTACTATTGCATCTATGGAAGATACAGGGTCTGTCTTGTCTTTCTTGACTTCAACTGAGTAAAATCCTTTCTTATTCACTTATATGGGGTTTATCTACATTATTCTCTAAAAATATAACCCCTCTACTTTCTCTTACATCAAATGACTCGTTATATAAAAACCAACATCTATTTTAAGACCTTAAAACCCATAACTAACTTGACAACTGCACTTGTATGTTGGAGAACCAACTCAACTACACAATAAAATGACTCAACATGGGTGTTGTTAACCCTTTATTAGAACCTAACCCATATCAATAGGTGGATACCTCTATCATGCTCTTTTATACCTCAGTCATATCATTATTCTATCTTTAAAATTTTGAATTTTCAAATGAGGAAAAAAATGTGGTAAACTCTCTAATTCAAATTTTGACAAGTTATAACACCTCAAAATGACTCCTAGAGGTCTAAAATGATCAAAAAAACCTTCAAACAACTCCAAAACATTAAATTTGACTTATATACAAATGTGTTAGTGATACTCCTACATCATAGCACTCATACCCTCTTAGAGTTGTTAAATGGTTGGTTTATCGAGTGTATCGATGGTGATGGTTGTATATGATGTTTGGGTAGGGGAATGCATAGCATAGTTCATTAGTCATGAACAAGAGATTCTTACAATATTTTTGATCACTTAGATTGAACACCTTGAGAATAATTATATCCTCACTTTGTAATCAAGTCATCTTTGTCAATTGTATTTTGTATTATGAGTGTTTAAAAAGCATGGGATGCTTATCACTTACGAATTTGTGCATTTTTTATATATTTTTGTGCCTTATGTACATTAATCTTGGGGGAGGTAATCTTAAAATAACTCTTATGGATTGGTACCACCAAGGGTGCTGGAAATTCTCCCTGTAGTAGAGTGTAGTTATCTTTGTTGTAGATTCTTATGTGTTATTAGTTTGTTTATGGACTAGCACCCCATATGTTTATGTGGATTGGGAAAAGGTATCATCCACATAGTTATCATAGAGGTGACTTGTTACTCTCTCACCCTCCTTTGACATCATTATAATCCCACTGAGTGGATTCATATTTTCATGAGGTTGATTAAGTGTTCCCTTAATCAAATTCTTGTTTCTGAAATGTCATTTTGACAATATTCCCTAGAGTTCATGGGATAGTTTCCTATACTTGTTATTGATAGAGAAGTTATAGAAATGGAATGGATTGATGCATCTCTGTGGTTAATATTTTTCTTTCCAGTTGTGGAAATAGGTTGTGATACTACATTTATAAGTTTTGTAAGTGTGTAGTGATTTTGGCAACTTGGGTTGTGGTGTTTTATTTATACAATGTGATGGTATATAAGAGTTTTTTTGTTGAGATGTTAGTTCACTACTTTCCACTTGTGGATTTTTAGAGTCACACTTCCCAGTAATACTTTATCTAAAATTGTGAACTTTGACCACATAGAGTGGTGAACCTTGAATTTATATTGGTTCTAGATTAAGATTTTTAAGTTGATTATAATCATTATGTTATGATTCACCCTTGATTAGATTGGTGTTATTCTCATCTTGCTTTAAAAATTTTGTTTTGATGAGTCATTTATGTACCTTTTTCCTAGAGTGAGTATGGAATAGGATGTGTGAAACATCTTGTTAGTCTAAGGGGGTTGAGATAGGCCTGTAACTTGTGTAACTAGTCAAGCAAGTGGGGAAGCATTGCCTCGTTTGTTCCCTTTTTAAGATTGTAAGGATAGTGTGATCCTTGACCTTTGTTTATTATGTTACTTTTAACATTATTTCCTCATAATTATGACTATAACAGAGATGGATTAAGCTATGAAATTTTTTATTAGTTATGTTTGGCTAATGGCAACTTAATATAATTATGAAATGTTTGTATGATTTTTTTTCTTGTAATGGATATTGATACATATTGAATTATTTAGTATATATCATTATACTCTGGGATCTATTGGTATGGATTTGTGATTCATTGAACCATGTGCATATTTTAGATACCATTAGGTCATGGAGACATAAGGGATGAGTGGTGAATTAGGAATGTGAGTACTAAGAGATGGGAGTGGATCCTAGTTAGTCTCACATTTACCTAATAGTTATTGAGTTTGGATCTAATAAGGGGAGCTTATCGAATCTAAGATTTGGTATGGGGGGACTTGTCAAATTTAGTCGTATGACCATACACATGTATATTAAGTAATATTTGCTCCTTAATTTTGTATACATTAGAAATGTATTATTTCTAGTTCTTATTCATCATCATACTTGTCAGGAACTACGTGGAGTAGAGGTAGTATTAACATGTCATACTTATTAGGAGCTACAGATAGTAGTGAAGGTCTTAACTTGTACACATCATTCTTTTCAGGTTCTTTAAACACTTTTCTCAAGAATGAGAAAAACACTCTATAGGTTAGAGAGGTGTGTAGTGGGGTTGGGAGGATTTGTGGAACGGCCATTTTTTTGGCTTTTATGATGATTTCATGAACTTATGGTTGAAGATTAAATTTAGAAAGTTACCTAAATTATTGTTGATGTACATGGGACCCTTCGAAGTGTTATAAGTGGTTAATATTGTAGCATATAGGATTGAATTGACACTAGCCCTAGATCTATTACATAATGTCTTCCATGTTTCTTATCTTAAAAACTATATGATTGGTCCTTCACATGTGTTGGATTGGAATGCTTTACAAATTTTGGACCTCGAGGTGGTTATGTTAGAACCAATCAAAGTAATTGATACTTGCAAACTTCATTTGTGTAATAGAGAGATTTCACAGTGCAAGGTCTTGTGGGACCAATACTCTGAGGATAGTTCTACTTAAAAGAATTATGATGAGCTCTACATGTGATTTCCACATTTATTTGCTTGATTTTATGCTTTATATTATGTTATCCTCTGTTGAATAATGTTTTAATTTATAAATTATGTTTAAATAAGTGTCATCAAGATGATGACCATCTTTAGGGGGAAGGATGTTACCTCCTGGTTTCTCACTAGAAAAATTTACTTGATATTCGTGGATATTTAGAACTAGTAATTTGATTTGATTATTATTAACTAAGTTGTCATTTATATGTTGTTATGGGATAGTTGTATATTGCTTTGACAATTTCATTGCTATGAGTTTAGTTGCATTGTATATCTTTTATATTGTGATCTTGTTGATTTATTATTTCAACAATATTTTATGAGATATATCATGATGTTATGGACTAACTACCTGATGTTGTGAGTTAAACACAGGAGAGATTCATCCCTCAAAACATGATAGAGTGAGAGCATCATCAGAGAGGGTGACGTATATGGAGGTGTTGAGGGATGACAAAGGAACGGCTAGAACGTTGCACACACCACATTAGATAGTACATGTTATATGCATTGTTTGAATTATTAACATGAGTATGTTCTTTATGTTATCTGCATTTGGATAATCATATATGCATATTAGTTGTGTGTGTTAGTTCATTTTAATGATTATGTAAAATTAATCTTGTATGATCATGTTGTGATTATTATAAGTAGATTGGATGAAGAATGTTACTATGCATTTATGATGTGTTATTGTATTCATGATTGTTAATGTTTTTAGAAATATAAATTTGTTTGAATTATGTTGGTACTATTATATGTAGGCTAACCATCTTGTCTTAGTAATATTAGTTAATTATCTTTATGATACCGAGAATATCATTGTGTGACTCAACGGATAACAAAAGGACATAAATAACCTATATAGCATAGTGATAACAATGAATACGTTGTTATAATTCCAATTTGGATAATAATTCAATATTTACCATTTTGATTTAAAATAATATTATTGACTTTATATTTTTCAAGTCATTATGATTATTTATTTATATTAATACATATTATTACTAAGTTATTTGAAAAATATAAATAAATCAATTGTTTTATAATTAGGAAAAGTTGGTGGCTTGGGAGTTTTAAAAAAAAAATAGGAAAAAATAAAATAAAAACAAAAAGAATAAAACAAAGGAAAATCATTGAATAAAAGAGATAAAAGAAAGGAAGGCAACTTTAAAGAAAGTGCCTTATTCATGCAATGGAAAAAGGAAAGATAAAAATAATAAGAGAGCATGAGTTGAGGAGAGAGCACAAAGTGGAGAAGGAGGAGCAGTGGGAAAGAAAGGCATAATCCATCTGGCTCCAACTGAATGCCATCAAGGAGGTTGGTGATGTTATTAACGTTTTGTGTGAATTTCTATGTATAGTGATATGTTTTATCATAGCAATTCATATAGAAGTAAAGTGATGTAAAACATATGACTATGTAATTGAAATGACCTATGTGTAGCGAATTATATATATTCATGTATATATTTATCTACAGTATTGTTGTTCCCAAAATCTGTTACTCATTTTTTGGGACAACATATGAACTATTTTGGTCCTGTGTCACTGTAGCATCTCATAGCAGCCGCCATCTGCAGTAAGAGTCCATAGAACCAAACCTGTAGAGTCTATAGAAACAAGCTTGCAGAGTCCGTAGAAACTAGTCTGCAGAGTCTGTAGAACCAGCCTGCAGAGTCTATAGAAACAAGCCTATAGATTCTATAGAAGTAAGCCTGCAGAGTTCGTAGAAGCAAGCCTATAGAGTCCGTAGTTATGTTGGATGGAGAACAAAATGATCGCACCTTCGGTATTCACTTAAAATAATGTTCATTCCATTACTGGAGTATTTACTTTTTCAGCTAAGGGACTCGCAGGTTCAATGACTTCAACAGGCGAGCTCTCATAAAGGAACAAGTTCCCAACACTTAGGCAATTTCAAGGTTGGTTCAATGCTGAGGTTCAACCAAAAGGTCCATCGGTAAGCTTCAAACAAAGGATTGAACCATTGAACCATTGAACCCCACTTCTAAAGGTTTAAAGCTTCAACGGCTTCAAAGGTTCAATGGCATCGGTAGACTCAAAGAGTTAAGCACTTCAAAGGTTCAAAGTTTAACCGCTTCAAAAAGTTCAATGGCTTCAAAGGACTTAAAAAAAAGAAGGCTTCGAAGAGTAAAGGTTGAACCATTGAACCTTGAACCAAAATGGTTCAATGAGTTCAATAAGATCAAAAGACTTAATCAAAAGAAGACTTCAAAGAAGAAAGATTGAACCGTTGAACCTTGAACCAAAATGGTTCAAAGGTTCAACAAGTTCAATAAAGTTCAAGAGACTTAGAAAAATAAAGGATTCAAAGAACAAAGAATGAACCATCGAACCGTTGAACCTTGAACCAAAAGAGTTCAAAGTTCAAAAGTTCAACGAGTTCAACACAAAAAAAAAAGATCTAGAAACTTCGAAGGACCAAAGGATTCAAAGAAAGAGAATGAACCGTTGAACCTTGAACCAAAATGGTTCAAAGTTCAAAGGTTCAAGGAAGCTTCGAGCAAAGGAAGGAAGTAGAAGATTCCAGAGACAAGTTCAAAGAGATGGTTCAATCGAAGAGGAAAGAAAGTGATTGAACCAAGGAAGCGATTGAACCAAGGAGCTGATAAGACTACTCGAACCATTGAACCATTAAACCAATAAACTCTCAAAGGTTCAAAGGTTCAAGGTTCAACATGGTTCAAATGACCAGTGACCAATGACGTCCCTGTGGATGTCAAATTTAAGGTAATGAAATGCCCATTTATTTTCAAATATGGCACGGAACCTGAAAACAAACTCAGTGACAAGCTGAAGGAGTTGAAAGAGCTAGCAAAAAGTGAGAAGATAGCTTGAGAGCTCAGATTTTCAAGAAAAGGACAAAATACAACAAGACGTGGCGAGGAAAGAGGGAACGATGCAGAAAAACCAAAAATATTTGGTCGAAGTTATTCCAGTAGGTGAAATAGTCTACCAAGTAGCATCTAAGCATGCAAGCACTCAAAGACGCGGCTTGATTTTCTCCATGGAGTAAAGACAAATTGGACAGCTATGAAAATATTAGGAAAATAGACCAGATGACCCATGTTGAGGAGAAGACTTTTGAGATGATTCTGCACACCACAATTAAGGTCGATGCTCTATTCCAGCATGGCCCCTTGACAGAACTAAAAATGCATTCAAGGCATTGAATATAGCATGGGCCATTTTATGAAACAAAGTGCCCAAGTCTTTCTTGGAGCACTATATATTGTAATCTCTTATTTTATGCAAGGGAGATCTCTTGAAACTCTACCCAAATTGAAAGGCATTTCCTAAGACGTTGAGCTCATATTGTTAATCATATACAAGGCAGAGCTTCTTTTTCTTCTGTTAGCAGAGCTTTGCCCATACATAACCCACCAATATTTGTTATCCCCCCTTTCCATAGTCATATAATGGTAGTTCAAGGCCCTTAGGGTAACTTTTTTGGTCCATTAAATCTAACTCCACCTCTACATGAGCTACCTCACAATTCCAAGAAGAATTTCACTAAATTCTATAGTGATGGGAGAGTTCATCCTGATGAACATATTATAGCCTTCAGCATAGCCTGTGGCGTGATAGGTGTGGAGTATGAAGACATAGTAGTTAGGCTGTTTGTAGAGACATTACAAGGTGCTGCTACAAAATGGTTCTACCATCTACAGGCTCAGTCAGTGACTGACTGGAACACTCTCAAAGCTAAATTTGAAGCTAGGTTCAAGCTTGTAGAAGATGTGCATGCCCTGCTGGCCCAACTCACACAAATGAAGAAAGAGCCTTATGAACCTATGAGGGACTTCATTGTCAAATTTGACAAGCTGAGGAATAGGATTCCCATAATTTCTCAGCCAATAGCTGAGAATCTCAAATGTTTCTTCATCAATTTGTAGTTGCATGAAGTGAGTTTTTTATTGAGACAGGCTAGCCACATGGACCTTGTTGCAGCTCAAGATTTGGCCACTGAGGTGGAAGATGATCTCATCTTAGTAGGGAAGATAAGAAGAGATCCTAACAGAGGTAAATCTTCTTCATCCTCTGAATATTCATCTACAGGCACCACTGATTCAATGGTGCAAAAGCTAGAAAATGAGTTGTTAGCTCTCAAAAAGAAAATGGCACAAGGTATGTCTGCTCCTCCTTATCGATATATGCCAAGGAGGACATTTTAGAACTAGTCATATTAAGGCAATGCTATCAGGAATCAAGGGCAGCCAAATCATCTTCCTCCCCCTCAGGGGAAACTTGCTATTAAAGCACCTCCAACTAATTCAGCAGTTGGATATCTTGAAACATAATTTGATTTTTCCTTCCAGCCTGAGTTAAACCTAGAAGATGATGTTGATCTCTTTACAGCAGACCAAGAAGAATCGATTGGCGAATCCATCATTGGTTTCTTGAATTACCAAGATGAACCCAGAAGTAAAGGTGAAGCATTTGATGGATCATATGCTATATTCACCTAGTCCCAGAACCAGTCAGCCCAGCAAGCTGATAAGGGATAAACAGGGGAAAGATCTCAGCCTACAATTTCAATTGCCAAATGAGGAACTTCTCTGCCTTTCCAGCCAAAGGACCCAGTGAGTAATAAAAAAGTAAGTACCTCAAGTACACCTTCACTTTCAACTTTAATTTTGCAAATCAGTACCCCCTCCTAAAAACTAGAAGGATGAACTTCCTTCCTCTATTCTTAGTCTATTTCAGTCATTTGACATAATCGACCATACTAAGAAGACCAAAATTCAAATGACTAAGTTTGAATATTTACAAGCCAACCCTGAGTAGTTGGACAGGTTGGTTGAGTGTGTGAAGAATAAATCCATCCCTATAAGACAAGATGTTAAGAAGTTAATTCATGATCTCCCAAGGAACATGTCCACCCCAAACAATCTTGTCATTACTCCTCCTGTTGCCCCTAGGAAAATAGAGCCTTTCTTTTTTTTCCTATTGATAAACGGTCACAAGCTGAGCAACTACATCATTGATTCTAGAGCTTCAGATAATGTCATGCCTATCAAAGTGGCAGAATCTCTTGATCTCACACTGACCAAGACATTTGGGAGGTGTTTCTCCATGGAAAACAAATAAGTGCCTTTGCTGGTACAAATCAAGGATGCTCAATTTGTATTTGCGACATTTCTAGAAAAAAATTAAAATGATAGTCCTGGTGGCCGATGTCTCAGCCTCATACGGCATCCTTCTTGGATGAAATTTTTGCAAGGACGTTGGTGGAAAATTAAGCATGGCCCTATCCGAGGCAAGGATCCCTGTCAAAGGTGTCATGCAAAGGCTACTCCCTGAAAAGGAGAAAAAATATGTTGTCGCTCAAACATCAGAACTTGAAGCCCAAATTTTGTTTGAGTCTTTAGGAAGGGTTAACTTTTTCCTATCTACAGAGGATGTCCCTGTTTCATCTGATGAAATTCCTATAGGTGATAATCCAAAAAGTTTAGACAGGACAGTAGGAGAATTGGTAGAGCAAAGTTCAGATGCAAAAGAATACTCCCTCCCTGACCAGGAGGAATCTAAAAAAATATCAATTTCTGATAATGGCATATGGATTTTGGAATTTGATGGTAGTTATTCTTCTACTGGTGTTGAATCTGGAATTGTTCTAATATCTCCTCAAAGAGATATTTTTCCTTCTTCATACAAGTTGCAGTTCAGCAACACCAACAACACTGTTGAGTATGAATCTCTGTTACTCGAGTTGAAGGCTGCTCAAGACAAAGGTGTCAAGCTCCTTCATGCCAAAGGAGATGCTGAGTTGATGGTTTGTTAGGTGAGGAACCTATGTCAAACCGAGAATAAAAGATTACACCATTATAGTAATCTAGTATAGGACTGTATTGAAAGTTTTGATGTTTTCAATATTTTTGTAGTGCCCAGAGAGCTTCATAATCATGCAGATTCATTGGTTGTCTCTGTAACCCTCATGGTTCCTCACAAAGACTTTGAAGAGCACAGTTACACTATCAAAATGGTCTTTTGACCAAGTGTGCTTGATGAAGCTAACCATTCACAGGTGTTTGATGCTGACAATCAAATCATGTGCTTTACTAGACCAGAAGAGCAATAAGCTATGGTAGTGGACCATACTACTACGCGCCAAAGTCAGGAAAAATAACTCTTCACCAAGAGAGCAAGGATTTATGGTTTTCAGATTGGATACCACGTCTTGCCATGGGTTAAGAAGAGAGAACCAAAAGGAGTGTACAGAAAATGTGATTCCTGGTGGAGAGTTCCATTCACCCATCACCAATTCTGGGGAGAAAATGGTTTCTTGCTAGTTTATCAAGATAGAACGCCATTTTTATTGTCTCATAGTGGGTAGCATCTGAAGCACTTCAATATTTGAAGTATCAGATAAGATCAGCTTGTACATATGTATAATTTTTGTATAGTCTTTAGTTCTATTTGGTGCTTTTCATTTTTGTTTCTTTTTGGCACCTTTCTTTTTTAGGTAACATGACTCCATAGCCCAATGGCATACTTAAAGGCTTTGGAGATTCTATATTCTACTCCCTTTGATTATTTTTATAATCAATGGAAGTTCCCCAACTAGAGCCAGCTTTTGTTCCCAAAATCTGTTACTCATTTTTTGGGACAACATATAAACTATTTTGGTCCTGTGCCACTGTAGCAGCTCATAGCAGCCACTGTAGCATCTACAATAAGCAGCCGCCATTTGAATCAAGCTTACAGAGTCGGGAGAAACCAGCTTGCAGAGTCCGTAGAAGCAACCCTGCGGAGTCCGTAGAAACAACTCTGTGGAGTCCGTAGAAACCAATCCTGCAGAGTCCGTAGAAACAAGCCTGTGGAGTCCGTAGAAAGCCAGTCTGCAGAGTCCGTATAAGCAACCCTGCAGAGTCCGTAGTTCTGCTGGACATGGAGAACGAAATGATCACACCTTCGGTATTCACTGGGGATATTCGCTTGAAACAATGTTCATTCCATTACTGGAGTATTTACTTTTTCAGCTAAAGGACTCGCAGGGTCAACGACTTCAATAGGAGAGCTCTAACAAAGAAACAAGTTCCCAACACTTAGGCAATTTCAAGGCTGGTTCAACGCCGAAGTTCAATCAAAAGACTCCATCGGCAGGCTTCAAACAAAAGATTGAACCATTGAACCCCACTTCCAACCCCGCCTAAATATTCAAGGGTTCAAAGGTTCAACGACATCGAGTAGACTTGAAGAGTTAAGCGCTTCAAAGGTTCAAAGTTTAACTCGCTTCGGAAAGTTCAACGGCTTCAAATGACTTAAAGAAAAGAAGGCTTCAAAGAGTAAAGGTTGAACTGTTGAACCATTGAACCTTGAACCAAAATAGTTCAACGAGTTCAAATGTTCAACGAGTTCAATAAGATCAAAAGACTTAATCAAAAGGAGACTTCAAAGAAGAAAGATTGAACCGTTGAAACTTGAACCAAAATGGTTCAAAGGTTCAACAAGTTCAATAAAGTTTGAGAGACTTAGAAAAACGAAGGATTCGAAGAACAAAGAATGAACCATTGAACTATTGAACCTTGAACCAAAAGAGTTCAAAGTTCAAAGGTTCAATGAGTTCAACAGAAAAAAAAAAGATCCAAAAACTTCAAAGGACCAAAAGATTCAGAGAAAGAGAGTGAATCGTTGAACCTTGAACCAAAATGGTTCAAAGTTCAAAGGTTCAAAGGTTCAAGGCAGCTTCAAGCGAAGGAAGGAAACGAGAAGATTTCAGAGACAAGTTCGAAGAGATGGTTCAACTGAAGAGGAAAGAAAATCGAATCAAGGAAGCGATTGAACCAAAGAAGTGATTGAACCAAAGAAGTGATTAAACCAAGGAGCCGATAGGACAGCTCGAACCATTGAACTATTGAACCAATGAACTCTCAAAGGTTCAAAGGTTCAAGGTTCAACTGTGGTTCAAATGACCATTGACCAATGACGTCCCCGTGGACGTCAAATTCAGAGGTAATGAAATGTCCTATTTATTTTCAAATATGGCGTGGAAATTGAAGACAAAAACTCAGTGACCATAGCTGAAGAAAAAGTCTGAAAGAGCCAGAAGAAAGGGAAGAAGATAGCCCGAGAGCTCAGATCATGAAGAAAAGGACAAAATACAACAAGACGTGGCGAGGAAAGAGGGAATGATGCAAAAAGACCAAAAATATCTGTAGGAAGTTATTCCAGTAGGTGAAACAGTCCACCAAGTAGTATCTAAGCGGGCAAGCACTCAAGGATGTGGCCTAATTTTCTCCATGGAGTAAAGACAAACTAGACAGCTATGCAAATATCAAGAAAATAGACCAAATGACCCATGCTGAGGAGAAGATTTTTGAGATGATTCTGCATGCCACAATTAAGGTTGATGCTCTGTTCCAGCATGGCCCCTTGATAGAACTGAAAATGCATTCAAGGCATTGAATGTAGCATGGGTTGTTTTATGAAACAAAGTGCCCAAGTCTTTCTTGGAGTGATATATATTGTAATCTCTTATTTTATGCAAGGGAGATCTCTTGGTTATAGAAGTGAAACTCTGCCCAAATTGAAAGGCATTTACTGAGACTTTGAGCTCAGATTGTTAATCATATTTCTGTTATATGAATGAGAAAGCAGGTTACTTTTCAGACTTTGTGCTAGTAATAACTTATGTTATTTAGGGGATTGTTCTTATGTCTGTTATTTCCTGAATGCGTTTTTGTCCATTTAATTAAATAAGCAGAATTAGTGGAAGTAATCAGGGAGGTGTCCTGAAGCCGATTGTGGAGAGACTTTGTGTTGCCATAGTTGTCTTTAGTGTGTTTATTTTCTATTTCTGTTTAAAAGATCTTGGGATGACTTTGTGCCCCCATTATCCTTCGTATTTCACTCTTTGGTCCAGTTGAGGGGGAGACTTTCTGCGACACCTCATTCTACTTGTTACTGCGTCCAGTTACTGTTACCTTCTAGAAAGAATTTGTGTTGTTTGCTACAGACCACTTCTGAAAGAAGAGAAGTTCCTTCTGTCATTTCACCAAGATTTCTCCTTTGTCTGTGAACATCATCTCTGACAAAAGAGAGATGGATGGTGTTATCCTACCCCTGAGTATTATTTTCTACTTATATATATATATATATATATATATATATATATAGTATATAGCGCCTCATATTTATAGAGAACCTCCCCTTGATGAGAGGAGAGATTTGTCCCCTTTTGATGTGGTAAACCTGCACATTTGGCTGACTAATCTCCCTATGCTATGGTTGAAACAACCTATTTTTCTCATCAGTTAGCTGGTGACAAAATATTTACCCAACAAGTATATTCTCCATGAACTATGGTATATACCACTACAAACATTAAATATCTTACCTTTAATGTATATAATGTGGTATATAATGTTCTCTATTTGTTGTATATATATTACCTTTATTGTATATATAAATACCAAATTAAAGGTTTTTTGTATATTGTATATAATGTAGCATATAGCGAACAATCATTTATTGTATATTAAATCTATAATAAGAAATCTATGAATGTATGTAGCGAACCATGAGAACTATGTGACCTTAAGATTTTGTAGGTTTGATCTGTGTATTAAGAATGATCTAAGGTTAGTAGATATAGTTCTTCTAATATTTATATATCTTGTATAGCCATATGATTATAATTATTATTTAAGAATGGTGATTATATAGCAATATCTTTGGCATGATATGGAAGTGGCAGGTATCACTTATATTTAATCTTTACAACATATTGATAGATTTCCTATTACATTCCAAAATATTTAATCCTGTGGTCCAATCTACGGTAGGTATGGAAGTTAGTATTTAATATGTCATATAAGTGGAAGTCAGTAATCTCTATAAATTTAATATGTTAACATATTAAATCTCAAAATACCAATGGATCCACTTAGCTATGGAAGTGGTAGGTATCTTTGCCACAATATATTTAATCTAATATAATATCCTAAATTATCAAATATGTTCTAGATATCACTTGTAATTTGCCTCAACAGCGAATAATATAGTGATATATCCTTGCCACATCATGTTAATTCTATATATAGCGATATATATAATGATACAATGAATATACTATATAGTATCAAATAACATAGCAATATATAATGATATATATAAGTATGAAGTCAACTATGTCGAACTAAAAAGAATATATAAGAATTGGTTGTGCCTTATATTCTTATTTGATCCAATATTTCCAAGTAAACACATCCATACAACCACCACATGCTTAACTGGCATTTTGATGAAAAATTATTTGAAGATCAATTATGCATTTATATTTTCAGTGCCTTGAATCCTCATCCTATGGAGTAGATTTGAGTAATTTATTAGTGTCTGATATTCTAAACCAGCGAACTGTGTGCTTGAGATTTAAAGCAATGATCTACTATATTATTTAGTCATAGTTATTAAATAGATTAACTAATTATATAAAAGTGCTACCATCTAATTTTGTACCTATGGTCGGTAATATATATCTATTTCAAGTACATTATGACTGAATTATATACGAGTGGTTGGTATTTAGTGGCTACGAGAGGTACAAGTATATAACTAATTATATTTGCTATATATAATTCGCTATGGTTGAACTATGAAATATAATGATCTACCAATTCATTAATTTAGTGATGTATAGAAATCTACAAGAACATGGTATTGTATGTGGTATTACATACAAAATATGAGTAGAATGATCAAAATGCAAATTATGGGAATAATGGAATTTATCCATGTTATATAGTAACATAATGAAGCTCTTTATCGATATGTATTATGATGGTAATGGAATGATAATAATACATCTGGACATGCATTAATGGAATAAATATTATAACTAGTGTTATAGAGGATCACATCATGATAATGGAATAATAACTAATGGAATACGAACTCACCATTGTATAATGAATGTTGTAGCAGATATCATGGCAGATATATTATAATACTATATCTAGTTACATTATGACTTTTTAATCATACTTATATGTGTATACAACATATAAAGGTGTGCCTACAGTCATTATAATTTATAATAAGTCGTAGATTCCTGAAGGATATGACACTCTTTATATATGCATACCAACCTTCTAATATAATACGATATTTAAACAAAAGATTATGTTTTGTAAGAATTATGACTTTCTTTTTTATGACTGGTTGTTTGAAGCTAAATAGTGTATACATGAAAATGATGGAATGTGATATTATTTCTTGACATAGAATATACTATGTATCTAAATCTACTTATGGAAAATAAATTATGCATTCTAAACATAAATTATACTTGGTTGGTATAAATTGTACTTGTTTATGTTTTTTATTATTTGTGTGATAAATAATATTATGGAGATTCATTAATACATTTGACAGACTAAATGTATGCAATTTGATTATTCTTGTGTTTAGCATGTTTTATGCTCCTAGTAAAAAGTAATCTCTATGAATCTATTGGTTACATTTATATTAACTAAATCTTACATTGTTGGTACTAAATAAGTAGTGAGACAGACTTCACTAGATTTATAGCATCACAATACCAGATGGAGGTAATTTGATCAAGTGGTGTGTTTGAATTTGATTGATCTTAGAGATCAATAACTATTGAAAACTTTTGACAAAGTAATGTTGGTTAAACATTGTCATTTCATATGTATGATTTATATATTTTTGCGATATCATGTTAGAATGGATTTTTTTATGGTACACAGCATGTTCTTAGAAATCATACAACACACGGGTACTAGCTTGTCTCTCTAGATTCCTGCACCATCACTATCTACTCATCCATGAAGGGAGGGACGTTTCCTAATGGGGGATTAAGCTAGGGATCGATGGTCCATGGTTGGTGTGGAAAAATACTTGGATGATGCTCTCCCTCTCCACAACAGTACTTCTTTGGAGATGACAATTGAGATTGCCATAGATACTGGAGTTTGGGGAATTTTTGCTCCATGGAGCCTTGTATCTTATATTTTATATTTGTATCTATTATTATTGAAACATTATCCCTGAGGTGATGTAATTATTTACTCATTATACATTGACTGCAGTGGTTATTTATTTGTACCAGTCATGGCTGGACATCTATAATTACTTTTTAAATTTAATTATGATGTGTTTCATATGATGATTATGATCAATGATGGATATATGTCACATGTTTATTTTATAGTTATCTTACTTGAGTGTTTTATTCAAATCACTAATTAAATTATCATGGTGAAATTTAATGAAAGAATGTGTTGATTAAATTTAAATCAAAATCATGTTATTCTAGGTAGATATAATGGGGATGTTACAATTATTAACGTGGCCACACCCACAAAGGCACCAAAACAATAGCAAATAGAGGCTAAGACACTAAAAATATTTTTAGATCCTTTCCCAAAGCATATAAAAAATGAGGCAGCGAGTACATCAAGTGTTTACTATAAATACCAGGTGCATCCACCACTAGGTTCCTATCACACAGTTATAGAGGAGACACATCCACCACATAACATTATTAGCATGTATCACACTACACTACTACCTAAACCACTTATCACATTTTTAGATCAAGAGATTGTGGATGATGACACAAATTTACATGTGCTCTTCATATGAGCATACTTAGACCACCATCTTATTCATAATATTATGGTTGATAACGGGTCAAGCATAAACATGTGTACCATGACACTCTTACAATAGTTGGGATACATAGAGAATGATATATTCCCCATAGATATAATAATTAATGGTTTTAGTGGCCATGTTCAGAGATCCATCAAAGATATTTTGCTTCCATTATAGGTTGGACTAGCACACATAGCCATTCGATTCCTAATAGTACCTAGTATAGGTGTATCTGATATTTTATTGGGCAGACCATGCTTACAGTAGCTCCAAGCCATCCCATTTATATTACACTAATGCTTGAAGTATATACATGCCAATTATGTGGTTAAAGTTGAGGGTATCCCATATGAGTATCCTCTACCCATTCCAGCTATAGTTCTGACATAGACACCCATTACAATTCCAAAACCATTACCATATATTATATGGTTATTAGTTATAACAAAGAATACAACTCCCATGCATACATAGAAATTTTTTATCAGAGTCATCAGTGCAGGCTAGGTTTATCACTATGGTATCTACACATACGCATACTCTCCCATGGATACCGTTACTAGAGAGACCCCTGCATCAGAGATACATCACAGATTATAGAGGACCTTCCTCTACTTAGTTTACACTTAGATCATTTTTATTGGGATCTAAGGGTTCTTAGCATAGGTCACCTATATCACCTACAGGTTCTTCTACTAGATGGGTTCTTAAGACCCCTATAATTCACTGGGCATCAGAATCAATGCCACAACATCATAACATCACTACAAAGGTAGCTTCAGACTCAAATTACATAGAACAATATATCATGGGCTCATAGTTACCCTTTCATAATGCACACATGATCATAGGTCCCCTATTAAACATAGGTCATGGTGATAGTGAGTCTCTCATGAGACTCATTGCTTAGTATGGTTCATAATCTTGTACATACTTCCTTCTCTCTCTCACTCCTTGGACATAGTTTATTTTCATTTTCTTATACATAGATTATACTCAAAAAACACAAAAATAATATAACACATTAAAATACAAAAACATTCAAATATTTTTAAAATACAAAATTTATAGATTTTATGCATTATTATGTTTACATTTCTGTTACTTGCAAGATATTGCATATTTCTAGCTATCCTAGTATAGTCAGTTTTATAATACACATATACTTCACTTGAACTTATCAAGTGCTTGCAGATTACATGCAGGACCTCAATCTACCATACTAATCTAGATTAGATATCATCTACCCATTAAGGGCATATAACCAATCCAAGTTTATTCATTTGATACATATGCCCACTCATGGGCATCTCATACATAGTTTTTACTACCATGTTCTACCTTTACATACTATATATTCTTGTTTATGAATTAATACATATTGATATTGATAATTGATACTCATTGCTTAGATTTTTTTCCAACTATCACTAGTTATACTCAGTATATATGCATCTTCATATCTACATAGATTTGTACTACATAGTTATACATGCTTTCATTTCTAGTTTTCCTAGATTAAACTTGATTGTGTTTCCTATGCTTCTTCCATATTCGAGGACATTTGAATATGCCATTTTTCTTTATCTCTATTCCACTTCTCTATTTGTATGCCTTAGACATGTGCCCATGTCCCTTGTGTGTGCTTTCTTGTTTCTATATACAGACATTTGAACATGTCTTTCTGTGTGGCTCTAAGCCAAATTGTTTGTTGCTTGTGTATGTGGACATTTGAACATATCCTTGTATGTCTTCAGTCTTAGATTTAGTGAAATGTGCCATGTCCCTTGTATTGTGACCCCTTGGACTATCTTTGAGTGACTCATGTGTTATATGTATGCTTCTTCACCATGGCACTTGTATTTGCTTGTTACACACACAATAGTTTTTGATGTCATGAGGGACCTTATGCATCTACCATTCCTACTTGGATGTCATGATGTACATCATACCACATTCCCCTAGGTAGTTACTATGATTTTTTTCTATACACATTGATTACATATATCTTAACACCCTTGTGCAATGTTAGATTACAACATACATCTTACATTACCTACTTATGGTCAGATTTATTTATATTTTGATGTTATGTTTATACATTGTATTGAAATATTATGCATATGCTCTGGCTAACACATTTTGCAAAGCTACTTATTTTGAGGACAGTTCTTACATAGGTTTCATAACTACCCTCAAAAGAGGAGGCATTCATAGGGGTTTATCACAGATATCAGGCTCCTACTTTGATATTCATAGAAAAAAATTAGCACACATACTTAGTTTTAGAAATCAAACACTAGACAGACACAAAAAAAATAGAGACTCATAAAATAGTTTAGATCACCCAAATTTTAGACCAGGCAGACATTAGCACCTAGATTTGGACACTAGCACCATAGGGCACTATTGTCCACTATAAATTACTATTGTCTAGTAACCCCAACTTCAAGGCAGTCTAAATTAGCCACACCAATACAGCAAGTACAATATAGATTTGCACATATATAGTCATAGATTTGATAGTTATGTTCAAATTTTGTTTAGATACACTCATTCCATTTTAGATTTATACCATTTAATCAAATTTGGGGGCATCATGCATGGCATGATCACTCCCACATTTAGTTTAATTACACATATTCAATTATTACATACTCAATTAAAATTTAGTATACTCAGATACCAGATTGGGGGCATGTGTGCTGCATATAGTTTCCATATACTCAGCTACACACAAGTTGTTCATATGGAATGGAAAACTCCATGTCATTCTCTACATTGTATACACTTTCTATCACATTCTAGGTTGTCACCAGATTCATGCCTTACTCCATTTATAGTGGTTGGCATTCTTAAGTGGCTAGAGTCACCAAATATAACTGAGTGGCCGTGGAGATAATGTACATAATTAGATATACTTAGTTATATAATTTTGTCACTTTGCATAATTTAATTTTAGATACATCTACTTCACACAAGTGGAAATGATGGAGTCATAGCCTACTTGAGTTATTAATCCACCCACATTAGAGGGTTAGACACACTTACATTCTTATGCAAGCTATTCACAAATCAAGATCCATTGAGTAGGGGTGGGTAATGATGGAGTTAAAACTAAATTGAGTTCTTGAGCCACCCATATGAAGATTGAATAAAGCATCAACTCAGTCCAAGATATTCAAATATATGATCACTATGTACACTCAACACATAGGTTATCACCAATTTCATGCATTAGTTCACATACCCAATGAAGTTTATTCATTCCTTTTCCCTCTCTTTACTCATCTTTACTCAGTTACTTTAATTCAACATAGTCTTTTGTTTTTTATCATCTCTTCTGTAAGGACTAATTTTTGCATGTTTCATTGCAAGTCATTGCTTTGGATCATGTTTCATAGACGTAGACCTAGGTTCACATACTTAGACTTGGCTACACATGCTTCACTTCTAAGGTAAGTCCAAACTTAAAAGTGAAATTTGGATGCTAAGAGTCTTTCTTGAGTTAGCTTATTCCTAACTTAGCCGTAGATGTATCCTAGAGACTTTTCCACACTTTTCTAATCATTATACAGACCATAGATAGTTAAAATAAGCCAAAACATAGTCTTAGGATAGCTTTCTTAGATCCCATCCCAGTTTTTCTATTAGTCTGATTGATGGAAATTAGTGCCAAATTTGGGACACTACAACCACATGGTGCTAGTGTCCCCAAATGGGTGCCACTATCCTTTTCCCTAACTCTCCTGAACAGATACTTTTTCAAATGTGTGCCCCTTTTAAGGTTCGGCTAACTATATTTTCTTATCTGCAAAAGCTATAGATCTTTATAAATACAAGTCTATTTGACTTTTATTCACTAAATGGAAAATATATGCAATAATCCTATTCAAACAAAAGACAAGTTGAGAAAAATTAAGGTATTTGATCCCTATTCTACCCTACTTTTGAATACTACCATCTACAGCAGCCCTAAACCCATATTTCAAATATTTAAAAGTTTGAGCACATTCAAGGCATCGAAGTCTACTCTCATTCTATAATTTACTTGCACTTGAATCAAGCACTAAGTGGGAGAACTACATCAGGCTTGATCCCTCTTTAGAGTATTAGTCTGTAGGTGACTCTCTTTATAGTGGGGTGTTGAGGATGTCTAGCCTATCTTACTAACAAACACAAAATTATTATTCATGCAATACTTGTAAAGAGGATTAGGGTTTTCACACTAATTCAAGTTTTCCCGACACAACATAGACCTCTAGATTTCATACACGCAAGAACATAACCTAAAAACATAGGTGCAGATACTCCCAAAAAATAGGAATAATCCTACCAAAAGGACATTAGTGCCTTTGTGAGGATACTATAGTAACATGGTGCTACTATCCAGGTGGGGTGATACTTTCCAATGAGCAAATAGATCTTGAAACCCTATTGATGACATTCAAAGCTATCTACTACTTAGTTTTCAGAACCCAAATCATCCATGATAGTCACTTTATAGATAAGTCTATATTTAAGCATATTTATTACTATTTTTATAAAATTAAAGAAGGTCAAAATCCATAATAAATCAATACTTAATTATTGCCTATTATTTGATTGATTTAGACATCTCAGTTTTTTAATCTAAACATATGATTTACATAGTAAAATCGTAAAAGGTTAAATTAGTGTCATATATAGATCTGTAGCATATATGGTATTATATGTATGTATAATAGGACTTTTTGATCATGAAGAAACAATAGAAGTAGGGGTTCATGGAACCGATCATTGAGTTTTTTTTTTTTTTTTAAGTAGCAGTAATTAGAACATGTTTAGTTACTCTAGGTAATTGAGTATGTTGTGTAGGAGTAAATGAGGTGTTTATGGAATCCATTATATATCTCTAGTGCAAAGGCCTCACAAGTTCATGGAAGGTTAACCTTATTAGGTCTAATAATTAGATGTCTCAGAATAAACTTCTCTTGTTCAAGTGGATGTTCATATGGAATTCTAGAAACTATAATTACCCTATTGGTATGAATGTATTTAATATACCCATGCATTATGAAAGGAACTACACAAATTTTATGTATCTAAGGTCTTCCCAATAACATATCAAAGACTCATGTGTATAGTATAACTGATAAGGTAGTAACCACATGTGATGGACCAACCTATAAAGGTGAATTAATCTTAGTAATAACATGTGATGTTCCATCGAATGTTGTAATTATTCTGGTCAAAGGGTAGAAATCATCATTTGTATATCCCAAATGTGTGAGTAGTTTCATGGTACATACATTCTCACTAACACTATTATCGATAATAACACTATGTATAAGTTGATGGTCAAGGTATGGAGAAATAAATAATGAATGAAGATCTACGTTATCATCCACTATTTTATTGTCATCAAATGTAATAGAAGATCTTTGAATCATAAGAGGTATTATGTATAAGTTTCACTAATCCCATCTAATGGGTACCCATACTGTGATGGATGAGGATGCACATTGGATGCCATTTGCACTTATGGATCTTTTTTGCAATGATCTTATAAAGGATTATTAAATATTTTTTTTATTTTGGTGATCACTAGGTTGTGAACCTGAATCCTTTGGAGGATCATCAAAGGTAATATTTTGGTCATTAATGAGGTCTTGAATCATATACTTAAAAGTATAAAATATATTCATAAAATGCCTAAGGCCTTGGTGATAGTCACAATATGCATTTGCTTCATATCCTATAGGTAGAGGTCAACCCATATCAACCTCTATGGGAGGCAGGAAAGATATGAGGTGAAATTCTATAAGATTATGAAGTAAAGAAGTTGTAGACTTAGGTAATCATATAAATTATCTCTTGGATGCGTTAGATAAGATGAGTTGATTAGGTTTATCTAACACAAAATTAACCATTGTAGTTATTTCCTGTAAGGTTCTGTAGCTTTTATTTTGTAACTTGGTTTGATATGAAACTTGGTAGTAGATGTAGTCAGTGTGTTTGCTACATACTTAAGCTTGTTCAAGAAAATAAGTTTCATTTCACAATCTTGAACAATATGGCATAAAGCATAAAAATATTTGAACTTTTTAAAAATAATTGACTCATGTAATAGGGTAAACAAGCTTTACTTGAAGATTTTTTGTAGTTGTTTATCTGTCATTAGATTTTTCATTTTGGTTAACATTATTTTATATCTCAAAACATATTCATTGGTAGGTTCATTTGTTCCTTGTTTGATCTATTCAATTTAAGCATATGACATCTTTTCAATGATGTTTATAAATTGATCCATTACAGGTTTGAATTATCTCACTAATTGGATTGGTAAATCATAGAACCATCATAAAGCATAGTCCTTTAAGCTCCTTGGATATAATTTAGTCAAAATTTTATCATTGGAGGCATAATCAAGGCATGCCACATAGAAATATCAAAGATATTGTTCAGGATCACCCTTGAAATTATAAAATTTGAACATTGGTGCAACAAAACTAGTTGGCAAAGGTTGAAAATATATTTTAGGTGTGTTAGGATTATGTAACACACCTAGTGAATCAATAGCATAAGGTGACTTCATAGAATTTTTCTCAATGTTGGTGACCTTAGCTTGCAAACATTTTATAGTTTGTATAATATATTACACATTTTGATCACTAAGGTTTAAAGTTTAAGAAGTCACCAAATGGGATGGTATCATGGTTTGAGTTGATATAAGCATTGAAACCTATAATTTAGTTGAAGTGTTAATGGTTCCCATGGAGGATGTAGCAATAGTAAGATATTTTTTGGTGAACAATGGTGTAAACACATAACCCTTGCCCCCATTAGATATATGAAGTGATTATGTGCTCAAGTGGATGTTTATTGATATGAAATACATTTTAGTACCACCAAAGGATTCACCATCACTAAGTGAGGATGCCTTATCCTTAGCATGTTTAATAATCTCATCTCTTATAACATATAAAAATGCATCCATTAAGGTTTTTTCGTTATTGAGATGATTGACTATGGGTTCCATATCTTTCATTTGAAAATGGTTTTTATGATTAACATTTTCCATTGCTTATAAATGAAAATTTTGGATTGTGAAACAATAATTTACAACAATAAAAAATTAGAAAATAGAAACCCCTAGGCCAATCTAGGGTTTGGAGACCAAAGGTCAGGTTCACCAAATGTTTAACCCTAAATTTTAGATTGTGTGGGGATAGGTTTAATAATATAGAAATAGTTCAATCATAAGGGTGAAAAAATAATCTATAGTAACCAATGAGATGCGGGTGAGTTGGTAAAGTGACTTAGTTATTTCAAGCTTCACCAAGGTTCAAATCTCACAATGGTATTTGACGATGGATGTGGTTATCATTGGTATTAGTGGGTCAATTGTGACCATTATTGGTATTCTTGGGTCAGTTTTGGCCGTTCATTAGTATTTTTGGGGTGATTATGCTTAATATTGCATATTCTTGGGCCGATCATTGCTGTTGTTGGTATTTTCAAGTCGGTTATGGTTATTCATTGGTATTCTTGGGATGATTGTGGTTATTTGTTGATATTCTTAGGCTGGTTGTGGCTATTATTGCTATTCTTAGCCTATTTCTGACCATTTTTGGTGTAGACACTTAATTTTGGCCACTTTCATGCCTAAACTAACATTTCATTCAGTTTTTAGCAAATGACATATTTTATCCTAGAAATCACCTAAATTACCAAAATTCATCTATGTAAGGCATTTAATTTCTCAAAAATATGATGAGGCTAGCTTATTTAGTGTATTATCATGTATGCATCATTAATTTGGTTCAATTCTAACCCTGGTCAAATTCTGACCTAGTAATTTGACACTTTTCGCATGTCAATTTATTAACTCGTGACATTTAAATCAATTTCCAAAAGCAAAAAAATACTAAGTAAGACTAATTATATTGAAAATCCTAATTAGCTTGCCTAAACAAAAATTCCAAATTAAATTAGTAGATTTCATTTACTAAAAAATGAAATTTAGCCAAAAATGAAGTCAAAATTTCAAATGAGCTAATAAAGTGATTTATTATCTCATAAATATTCCAAAATATGACTCACACCTCACAAATATATCAAGTGAGTTGTCAAACCTCATAAATATCAGAAACTAAGGTGTCAAGATTTCATGAGTGTCTTAACCCACCCAGAGTTAGACTTACTTAAACAAGGTTAATTTAGACTCAATCCAAGTTAGAATTTAACCTAACCTACCCATGGTTAGAGTTAGTTCTTTAAGCTATAAATACAAGTGCTCACACTATTGATAAACAAGCTTTTGTGTGTAAGATTATTCTATTGGAATACCTTCTTGAATCCCTTTAAGAGTAATGTTATTATGCCAAAATTATGCCAAGCTTCACACCAAGACACAAGTGAAGAGATGCTACCACCTTATAAGAGCATTGCTAAAATACTACAATCGTCATAAGCTGCAAATGAACATTCTTATGCCAGAAATTAAGACTCTTATGTGACAAGGGAGGTAAGAAAATTATATTATCTTCATCTCTATATTGTGCTCTTGTTCATCATGTTATGCTCCCCCTAGTTCCTAGGCAAGAGGGTTTAGTCTTAGTGAATTGTTGCACTTGATGTTTTCTCATTTTGGAATAACAAGAGACTAATCGACATATTGTTTCCTATTAAAACTCTTAAGGTAAATAATGGCACACCTGGAGGGACCAAACATCCCATATGGCCAAGGAGATTAATATGCTAGCATTAGTTTTTCTAATATATGAATTAGAATATTCAAGTTTCAAGTTTTAGCTTAGAATTTTACATCTTTTTTAACAAGGATGTAGGGATCAATGTCATTTTTTAGATCAATGTTGATTATAGGAATCAACCATGATATCTGCATAGAAAATAACGCAAGGAAAGAACATAGATAACATTGATTTTTCTTGACTTTCCTTGCCTTTTTTTGTGTTTGATACCCTATTTGTTATCTATGTAACCTTTTTCTTGTAGAATTTGTGAGAATTTTGTGTCCTGAACTTGTTTTTTGACCATTTTTCCTTCGAAATAAAATTGTTTTTGTGCATTTGTAGGATCGATGGTCTAACTGAATCAACATCTATTTTAGGGATCGATATCATTTTTGTGTGATCACTGTCAATTTTCTCTGAGACAAAATAAAAACCCAAGAGCTCAAATTAAATTATTGTTTACTCACTTGATTTTGGGATTCTAAGTAGGCAAACCCTCTAACAATTTATAAGTCCTAAGGTGGAAATATCAAAGCTTAAGCATTGTTAAAATATTACATGCATTTTGTTTGGTGATTAAAATCCACTTAGTTGATATTTATCTCTTAGTTGTTTTTGAAAATTTTACAAGTGCAAACAAGGCCAAGGGGCCAAACTTTCAATCACACTTTGATTTGGAGATATTAAAAGGAACATGCATCTTAGTTAGTTTTGGCATCCTAGGTTGCACCCTAACTGAGCAAAGGGATTGTTCAAGTCCTCTTTCTCAAACCTAATCCAACATGGGAATGACCCTAGGTTGTGGGTCACCTAATCTTGGGTTAGACCTCCAGAGAAGTGTAACTTCCTTTTGGGTCTATCACCTATGCTTAAACCTAAACTAGCTTCTTGCTAGGAAAAGGGGAGAGAGATTAACAATAATCTATGAAAGCATATAAAAAGGAGGTGATGCACCAAATGTTTTGATCCTTATACTTGCACAAGACACTATAGGACACATTCAAGATTGTATAAGATTAGTTCATTCACTCTTTGATCAGCTTCAACATAAGTATTTCATGATAAAACATTGACTAGCTATCAACCTAGCATGGTAGGGCAATTGTCCACTTCCAAGCTAACCAATAGATTATATATGCAGTTAAAATGACATGTGAGAACCAACAAAACACTACATGAAGGTGAGAAAACTCAGATAGAGGTAAATAAAACATGCATTCACTTAATCACATCAATGAATTCATGAGACACACTTCAATTCATCTTGTAAATGGAGGAATTCAATCTTTTATTGCATCAAATACGTATTACAATATAAATCTTGGTAGAGTCTATTCATGCCAAAGACAGGGATCCTTTTCAAGGCTTAAAAGCATGCATCTATAGGAGAATGGGATGAGAAAGATGGGGATCATGCATATAATGATGGAAAAGGGAACATAATGACCCAAATTTCCAACCATCTAGTGTTGATTCAGTTACAAAGATCATAATGTCTAAGACTACTTCTAGAAAATAGATACAACAATCAGATTAGTCCCTTTCTATCCATTTCTGGTCTATATTGATGTTCCTTATGGTTACAATGGTGAGATCAAGTCGTTTAAAATTGAATTCTAGCAGTGAAATAATTATAATAGCTAGATCAATCTATTATGATCTTGTTCTAGCGTGGATTAATCCCTACTAGTTCATCTTTGGCATTTAAGAGTGGAGAAAAGGGTCATACTCTACTACTAGCTTTGGTGAGAAACCCATCAAAATTGATGTGTCTACCTTTGTGACCTTTGTGGCCTTTTTTTGAAACATTTACTCTAGTTCACCTCGATCATATTTAGCTTTAACTTTTGATATTGTCCCTTTATTTTGATCTCGATTTCTAAAAATGTGTCATTTGCTAGCTATGCATCCCTTCCTAGAATCTTATTATCATCTCCATCTGCTTTTGTGTTTGTGCCATATGGTTCACATTCAATATGAGATCCTTATCTTACATACCATCGATCTTCTTTTACATGGCTCAAACATGTACCATTGGTTTATCTAATAGTTGTTGTGGTTTCAATACTTGGTAGGAACTCATTCATCCTTGAGATCTTTTGACCTTTTGACCCTTACTCATCGTCGATCTACTTTGGTATGATTAAATGTACTCTATTGATCTATTTGGGCCCACTAGCCTTGTCAATTGATGCATACTATTATATCTATATTCAAGTACCTAAGATCTTGAAACTTGTCATTGATGCCTTTATGCTAACTTTTTGACTTGATGCTCATTGTTGATCTTTGATGCATGATCAAACATACATTGTTAGATCTTCAGGACCCACTACCTCATTAGATCATCACTTGTCATTGGATATTGACTTAGCTTCTGAGATTTGGACACTTTTCATTTTCATGTTCAACCTTATAACATTTGAATTTAAATGGCTATTTGTCATAGCTTTAACTTGGCATCCCTATTAACGTCTCACTCTATAATTCTAACTTTAACGGATTACATCTCGAGATAGCAAGCTTGTCAAGATACCAATTTTTTAGAGAATGTTCAACGCATGAAGAACATCATGTCTATGTAATATTTTAGCCTGGGAGGATCCCCAAGTGTATTTATTAAATGTGAAACTAGATTGACCCATTTATTCTTGCAAGACATGCCATGACGGTCTGATTGTCTAAAATCATCACATTCACATTTTAAGCTTGCTTAAAATGTTTCAAAAGCTTGTAAATAACAAGTGATATTCTCCAAGAATCTATCTAATTTTAGGGCCATTGGACCACTCTTCAATTAGAAAATTGTTCAGCTTCTCAGTCTGGATTAGACAGATTTTGGTATGTAGGCCAAATTTGGCCAACATCTTTGGCAACTTAGCTAGGCAGCATGCCTGCTATGCTTAAGAACTTAGACCATTTACATGACTTTTAGACTCAAAAAATAATGACAAATTTCATTCATGACTATAAACAACCCTTTGACTTGAAAATATAATGAATTCTACCAAATAGGGAAGGAAACAAACAAAATAGGGAAGCTAATGAAGAAAAATGCAAATAAACTAATGTGTTAGGATAACACCTGGAGGAAATCCAAAACAACTATGCACAAGGAACTCAACCTTTAATAGTAATGTTTCAAGTGTATCCCATTAACTGGGATAGGAAAATCTAGCCTACAGTTCTCTCAATCACCTAAAGGTCTACACAACCCCAATATATGCAGGTATTAATACCATGGTTCATTTCAATTCACCAACTTTTAGAAAACACACAATTACTCTTGTTTTTGGACTGTAACTTCACTCTTTGGTCCAAACCTGCAACCTTTGCAAACAATAAAAATTCATGGCCTCAAATTCCTTTTAAGACAACTTGGATTATAGAAACAAATCTATATTGAAATGAGAACATACAATCACAAACTTTCCTTTATTCTTTGGGAAGAAATAAATATTACAATTTCAATCCAAACCTAGACTTGTCATCATTCATGAGGGTTTTAAACATTCTCCCCATTCTATGATCTTTCTCCCTCTTCTTGGAGAGCTCTCTTTCCCTATTCTCACATGTCTCACATTCTCCTACACTGTATAATGGCATACAACTTCCCTTTCAACCAAAGCCAATGTTGGTTAAGGTGGTTACAAGTGAAAACTTCCTTACATGACAACTTCCACGTGAGGTTTTGAGAGTTACATTCTTCTATTTGATTCTTGATGATTGTCACCCTAATGACTTAGCATTTGATGACTTCAAAACATGCCCAATATGACTCTTTGAACCAACTTCACTGACCTAACCATTCCATACATGCATTTGGCTCTCTTAGCCTTAGTTACAATATTTGAATTGTCAAATTCCTTATTTTGGAGGGAAAACTCCTATAAGCTATATAACACACCTTGAGAACTCCAAATGGACTCTAAGACAATAAATGGACCTTGAACAGTCCCACACTCACATTGACACCTAAAATTGACCAACTTTGACCAGTTATCAACAATAGTTCAAAAATGATGTATTCTATCTTGATGTTTCTGCATCAAACCCTATGTTGTTAAAGGGTTAGAATAATAAATCATGGAATAAATATGAAACAAATACATCCATTGATTTTTACAATAATTGACCTACTCTAATTATTCTAAAAATATAAATAAACTACACAAAGATGTACTTAGATGGAAATTGACTGAGATGGGTGAATGCTATACTAAAACTTGGTATAGGAGTTGTGCAGAGTGTCACAAACTATAAATAGGTCTCATAAATCTTGTTGTACAGTAACATGGTCCTTTGGACAATAGTGCACCATGCTAGTGTCCTCAAGGGTGCAATAGTGTCCACTTACATAAAATAGTATGAAGTTATGGGTATGCCTTTATTTGAGTCTGATATGCCTATGCTTGTGCAGAAAACCCCTGATTCATTGTTTATGACATGTTTTTGACTAATTTGGAAGTGAAACCATAGATCTCCATGTTGTTAGGGTATTTGAAGAGCACAAGTAGAAAAAAGTGTGATGTTAGTTGGATAGGCTGGATGTGACCTCAACACCTCGATGTGCTGAGAGTTGCCTACATACCAATACCTCAAGAGGAGATCAAGCCCGATGTAGTTCTCCTAATCTAAGTGTTGGTGTAAGTGTAAGTGAATATTATTATGTGTATTGACTTGAGTGCTTTGAGTTTGACTTGAGATTAAAAATCTAAGTAATCTAAGCTTAGGATTACTGTAGATGATTGTATGCATAAGTAGGGTAGAATAGGGATTAATTGGCTTTGATTTACACCACTTATTTCTAAGCTTGTTTGTGTGTATATGTATATGATTTCCATCTAGTGGGTAAATGGATAAAAGTGGTCTATATATACTAATTTGGTGCTTTTCAAGATGTGGAATAGGTCTAGGCTAACCCTAAGGTGTCTTAAGAAATGGAAATATGTTTGTTGGAGGAGAAAAGAGGTAAGGGAAAGTAGCAAGGTCCCTAGGTCACTAGCATAATGTACTAGTGTCTAAAGGGTTGTGCTAGTGTCTAGGTGGTAGAATTTGGTACACTAGGGGCTTAGATGCCTAGGAGATGGTCTAGGACTACTTTTGGTGTAATTGGGCATGGGTTAGACCTACATGAAAGCTGGATAAGGATTGAAAAGGGCCCTAAGATAGGTCTAGGGCTAAGCTAGGGATATGGTGCTCTCAAGTGACACTCATTACACTCAAGTGACATTTTACATGACTAAATTCCCCCCCCCCCCCGCTTTAATTTAGAAATGTAGTAAATTGAAATGACAAGGATAAAGGAAACATAAGCATACCTAGACTTACCTATGAGGTGAAGCTTGTGAATCTAGGTCTAACTTTGTGAAGCATGCTCCATTGCATATCCTAAAAATAAAACATGGATGAATCATTCCTTAATAAATATCAAAATTAAAGACAAAATTGAGTAAATATATAAGAGAGATAGGAAAGGAATGAATACACCTCATTGGATATGTGAACCAATGCAAAAACCTGGTGACATCTTGTGTGTGTAAGTGGTGATCAAATCAGTGAATATCTTGGACTGAGATGATGGCTTGCTTAATCCCCATGTGTGGGTGGCTCAAAAACTCAATCTAATTTTGAATCCATCATTTCTCACCCCTATTTGGTGGATCATAATCTATGAATAAATTGTATTGGACTGATGCCTTGTCCAACCCTTCTATGTAGGTGGCTCAAGAACTCAAGTAGGATATGACTCCATCATTGCCTACCCATGTGTAGTAGATGCATCTATGAGTGAAACTATATGATGTCATGAAATTATATAAGATGGATATGGTTCACTCAAGAACTTTGAACTCTAGATGGCTTAGGGGACACTCAAAAATCTAACTCAGGGACTACTCAAAAATGCCAACCACTACAAACAAAATGTGACACCATTATGGTGTGAACTTGGTGTGTAATTAGTGAAAATGGTGTCTGGATTATACAATGTGGAGACTGGCATGGAGTTTTCAATTATATCTAATCAACTAGTGAATAATTGAGAAAATAGAAATAATGTGTCACGCACATACTCCTAGTTCTAATATATGTGCATATGGATTCTAGACTGAGTTATAATAATTTATATCTGATCATACTTGAAACTGAAATGGAAGTGATCATGTTGCACATGATGCCCCCAATCTAAGAAAAATGGTATGATTCTATGCAAAACTAGAAATAAACTGAGCATAACTAATAATTTATGACTAAAAATGTGCAAACTTGAATTGTACTTTGTGTACTTTTCTAGCCAATCTAGATTTTCTTATTTCTATGGCTACTAGATGGTAGCACGGTCTCTTGGATAGTAGTGCATTGTGATAGTGTTCTCTATGTCATGCTAGTGTCATGTGCTTTTTCTATGCCAAACTAAAATCAATCTGTGTATTACTATTTTCCATTATGTTTTCCTAATTTTGAGCTCTATAATCTATGTCTGCATGTTGAAAAGTGTGTTCTAAGTGTAATCAAATGGTCTGATCTCTATGACAAACCCTTGTGAATGCCCCCTCTTTTGATGGGAGTTTTTAAACCTATGCAATAATTGTCCTCAAAATAAAATATGTGCATCATGTGTGTTAGATTGAAAATATTATATATCTATGTTATAAACCAATATAATATGTATACATGACATCGGAATGTAAAATTGATTGAGCATAGGTTGACAATGTATGGTGTATGTTAGATCTAAAATTCACAAGGTTGTCAAGATAGATGTAATAATGTAAGAATGTATATGAACAACAAATTTGTATATAATGTATGTAAACTACTTAGGGGGAGATGGGGCATGATCCATAGAGAAGGACATGTTCAAATGTCCACATACACAATCGAGAAAACACACACAAGGAAATGGGCACATGCCCAAAGCATACATATAATAAAAAGGAGTGGCTTAAATCCCTAAAACAATGGCATATTTAAATGCCCTTAAATAGATTTATAATCAAAGAGACACAATCAAATCTAAACTAATAGAGCTGAAAATTAAAGTATGCATGATCATGTGGTGCAAATCTATATAAGAGCAAAGGTGTACATAACTTGAGTCCATAGTAGTAGTATGAAGAAAAAAATTAGTGTAGTATAGAATGACATAACCTGGTAAAGCAAAATTTGTGTATAGGATACCCCCAATGGGAAAATGTATCAATGTTGTGTCTATGTATCTATATATGTGCCCCGAATGGGTAGATAATAACAAATCTAGATCTATGTGATGGAATTGAACACTCAAAGAGAACAAGTGAAGCATGTATGTATGATAAAATTGACTACACTAACATATATAACATATGTAGTACCTGAAAATAAAAGGAATATAAATATGGCAATGCATACAATCTAAGTTTTTGTATTTTCTAAACAATATTTGAATGTTTTTATATTTTGAATATATTATATTATTTTTGTATTTTTTGAGTATAAGTTATGTACAAGATGAGAGATACTACTAATTGATTAGTATCGCAAGAGACTCACAATCATTGTGTCATGTATCAAAGAGAGGAAGAGTGATCATGTGCACTATGTGATGAGGTATCTGAGATAAGAGAATCAAATGTACTGAGTGATCTATAGTTTAACTATTTGTGGAGTGGGTTTATGAATTTAAGGAGGTGACTAAACAACCTTGTGCATTATGGAGTGCTTAGGAACCCATCTGGTAAAAGAAGTTGTAACTGGATTGGATGTTCTATGTTGTAATACTAATCTTTGTGGTAATGGGGTAAAGAGAGGCTCTATAGAATTTGTAACATGTCTCTGATGCAAGGGTCTCTCTAATAAAGGTCTCCATGGTAAATTATGCATACGTGGTAATGTTGTGGAAGTGGACCTCACCTGCACTAGTTGCTCAATTAATATCTGAGGTGTGCTAACAAACTTTGTGTTTGGAGTTGTAACTAGTGACTGTTATATAATTGGATGTGGAATAGGAAGAGGATACTCATATAGAAGGCCTTCAACTATTACCACCCAATTAGCATGTATATATTTAAGAAAGTTGTATATGGTGGATGAAATGGCTTAAAGTTGTTGTATTTAAGGCCTACCCAATAACATGTCAAATGTGTCAGAACTAGGTACGACTATGAATATGGTGGCCATATATGTTGGCCTAACCTATAATGGAATTACAATCTTCCCAATAGAACTCTTTACATGGCCACTAAAGCCACAAATAATTTTATCTGTCTAAGAAATATATTGATCTAAATAGCCCAAGTGATGTATAAGTATAATAATACACAAATTGATGCTTGATTCGTTGTCAACCATGACACTCTAAATAGGATGATGATCAATGTAGGCTCGTACAAAGAGTGCATATAAATATGCATCATCATCAATTATCTCATGCTCTAAGAAAGTGATGAGAGGTCTATCTAGCACTATAGTATGATACACACCAATGATATTATTTAAAGGGTGTGTGTCCATCATATGAGTATGGTAAGATGTTGATGGTGGATGTGCCTAAGAAGTATAATAGAACCCTAAAATCCCTATTGTCTCATTATTTGTATGTTTTTGCTTCTATTGATTGTGGTCTAGGTACCTCTATAAGAGTTTTGACATCAATAATATTAACATCTATCAAATCTTATATCTTATGTCGTAAAGTGATGCATCTATTTTTAGTATGGCCTGGGACCCTGTGATAGTCACAAAATACATTAGAATCATAGTTCTTTATAAGAGGCCTAGTTGTATCAACCTATTTAATGGGAGGGAGAGATCTAAAGTTGCATTCCAAGAGTTGATGGAGAACATGTCCTGGCAATTCAAGAAGATTCATAAAGGGTCTCTTTGGAAGAGATGATAAAATCATGCAAGGAATTGGCTCTAAGGTTGCATTAACTATTATCTTTAGATCATTATTATTTTTAGTGGGCCTCATATTGTAGTGGGGCTTATTGGAAATCTTCTAGTTGAATTTGATCTAATTATGTACTTTAACTTGCCCATAGAGAGAAGTTTGACTTCTCAATATTTCATTATATGGCATAGATATATGAATGATGGAAACTTATTGAATAGGATAGCTTCATACAATGCTGGTAATAAACTCTGATTGAATGTGTCTTGGAGTTATCTATCTTCCATGGGGATAGTCATCTTTGTTAATATATTTTTATATCACAAGACATATTTAGCTATTTGATCATTATATTTTTGTTTGAGTTAAGCAACTTGAGCATAAGAAACTTTAACACTAATGTCGATCGAAAAGTGTGCCAAAAACATAAATACTCGTAGATTGAATGTTGTGATGGACTGATTAGGGATATCATATAACCATTGTAATGTACCTTATTTTAAATTTCAAGAGAATAACTTAGTGAGGATCCAATCATTGGACACGTAGTCCAAACATGTTATGTGAAAAGCACATAGATGATGCTCTAGGTCACCCTTACCATCATATAAAGTAAGCTTGGGTGATACAAATATATATGTCAAATGAGTTGTCACTATATTTTATGCCAATGGTGTATGTAAGATAACATGAGAATCCAAAGCATGAGATGAGTTTTTGGTACCCTGCACAAGATGTAATATCTTGGCCTATAGATAATAGATCGCATGCATGAGGGATTGTACATCTATAGAGGAATAATGTGTACTAGCCATAGGAGGTGTTGTCACTAGTGAAGGTTGTCGGGTTATAAATGGTTATTGTAAAATCTGAATTGCCTCCATAGTAAGTGTAACAATATTGACATCTGTGGGGTTAGAAGATTGACCAATAGTGGAATTTTGAAGCTCTTCATGGACAATACATATAAGGTCATCTTGTATATCTGATTACCTGGATATGAAATTTTATAATTGTCTCTTATCAATCTCATCAAATCGAGTATTGAATTTTGCCATAGTAGGTTTAAAAGTAGGAAAATAAAATGTTGTATATTTTGAACCTTTTAATAAATTTAATCCATGAAAGATTACAAAAATAAAATAATAAATCAAATCTAAAATTTTGGAATTAATGTATAAGCATAGAAAACAGAAGGATGCAAACCCTAAGAGCATCTAGGTTTAGGGTTTGGGTAGTATTATAAGTAAGTTAGGTTCATCAAATGATTTAACTTTTTAGGGCATTATGGAGATTATGTTAGAGTATCTTATTACTCATGCTTGCTAGGCTCTAGGTATTTGTGTTTACCTAGTTTCGTTTTATGTGGGGGTTTGTCTCACATTGGCTAGTTTAGCTTGCATTCTATTTTACCTTGCCTATATAAGCAAGTTCTCTCGTTGTAATATACATGCTTCTTTATGTTTCATAATCTTTTATAGATCTCATTGAAGTATATAAATTATTTTGACAATTGGTTTCTTTTGAGTATATGTTGGAGCATCAATGGTTGTAGTAATGAGCCATTGGAGGATCTTGGATGAAGAGTTTTGATAAATCTTTCATGGTACCAAAGCCACTCTCCAATAGCCATTACTTATTTTGTAGGTTTCTTTCCATTATGTATCTATCATTACTTTCTTGACTCATGAATTCAAATATAGGTAATTGATTGGCAATGGATGTTTTTCTAGTGGAGAAATGCTCATGATCTATTTTGATCAGGTTGAAATTTTTTTAGTGGTAGATTGGGATCATTGTTTTATTGGGGTTTTTGGTTTTTATACCACAACCATGACACTAGACTACACTACCACTGCTTCACCATCTCTCCATAGCTACTCTAAACTAGGCCTCATTTAAGAAGGAGAGATGTTAGACCTGCACTAGCTGGAAAAAAGAAATTTTGCATTGTTTTTTCTTAGTCTTCTATGTTATTTTTTATGAGTTTGGACTGTATTGAATGAGGCATTGGATTTGTAGCTAAAAAAAGCATGGGAATTAAGAAAGGCATCACCATTTTAGAGATCTAACCTAGGCATCACCATTCTAGTCTTATCTATAGTGTTGAAGGAATTTGAGAGGCATTGGAAAAATAAACAGACCTGCATTGAATCTACCAAATTTGTTTTGACATCATCTTTTTATTTTATCTTCATGATAATATTCCTATCATCCTACGTTATTTTTTGTGGTGTGTTGGAAAGGATGAAAGTAGAGAAAGATTAGCATTTTTTTCTACAGCTGCATTGGAGGCATCCTTTCCTTTTATCTACGTGGAGATATTTATATTTTGACCTACATTCTATCTCTCAAAACCTGAGTAGTATTTGCTGATGGTTTTTACTATTGCATGGTCCTTACTTATTACCATTGGTATTTGGCATCAATTTCCAAATCTGCATGAAGATCCCTTTAGGCACCATCTACTTGTGATCATCATGAAACATTGGAGGTTCACTTTTTGTCAGCTCTCCTTTTGGTGATTTGGCAAAGTCACATTAATAGTGTTGTTCTCATTCCTAACATGGTCTTAGCCTAAGATTTTTTGGTATGCATTATTGGAGTTTTACCTAGACACTAGCTGCATTGGAAGCTTTTGAATCAGCTTTATCTAGAGCGACTATAGGGGGTGGTAACTAGGCCTACGTATGGGGGTCTGATAGAGTCGTGGAAACGTGCCATTAAAGGAGAGATGCCTATTGTGTTAAAACTGTGAAGTATGGACTATCAACTAAAGTTGAGTCACCGTGTTTGTCTTTGTATGCAACTACCCACCTCTTCATTTCCTTGCTAAAATCAATACATAATTTTGCCCTAACAACTATTTTTTATTCAATGAGCCCTAAAACAATTAAAGTTCTTTTAATTTAAATTGAAATAGATTTATTAGGCTTATTTTAAATCAGTTGTGTATTTACCTCTTAAATTGAAGATATTTATCACTTTAGAGCTTATAGGGGTGTATAAGGGCATGGTTTTTAACTTATGTTGATTTAAGGAAATTATTGGTTCTATGCCAGTTCTAACGAGTGGCTGGAAGGCTAGGTTCCTCTTAGCTGCAATGCTCTTTTTTAACCTTTAATGCAATTTTTTATTAAATAGGCCTTATTAATGGGAATGTAATTATTTAATAACTTTTGATTAGTAGCTCGAAATTGAGTACATTTTTTTATAAAAGTTCATGTTTTTCAATTTCCCATGCATTGGGACTATTTACATTTTAAATTACACTAAAATATAAAGTGATGCATTCTGGGGGGTCTCTTCACATTGATTGTGTTTTCTTGTGCATATAGTTTGTGGTGATATTTTAGTGGTGACACATTTGATGCGTTGTGAGAATTTGTTGGGATAATATTTCTTATTTTTCACATACCTTATCTATTTCATTTTTTAGAGATTAGAAGGTGAGGTCTGGTCTGACAGGAGGTCAAAACCCCTCACATGTAACACAAACTTCCTTCTTGCTTCTTCTGGATTACATTGTCATCATTTATTGCATTCATGGATGCATTTTAGACAGAGTCTAACATCCTATTATTTAGTATGCATTGTCATTACTAGGGGTTTTTTAATACTATAGGCCTTGCATTGTAGTTTGTACACACATTATTTTGATTGCATTTTTTGGCTGAGCCCAATGTCCTTTTACATGTACTTTGTAGTTATTATTTTTGTTTGTTGATTCCTTTTCTAGTATGTTTACATACATTATGGATCTTTATGCCATTTGTCACACTCTTCTATCATCCCATGATGTGCATTAGTACTGTGACACATTAATAGTTGTGCCATGTATCCTTGAGGCCCCTTTCTTAGCACCCTACCTTCTTCTATGGGGACACATTTTTTCACTCCTTCATTTTTGGAGCATCTCTCTTGATGGATTATTCAATAGGTCGACAATCTCCTTGTTTGGAGCTATTCTGGGAAGCCCAATGTTTTATTTTTTTTTCATTTGGTGTTTTTTGTGTATGGGTTATATTGTACTCACATTGATTTATAAAGTGTCATGGGGGGTTTGCTTATTCAACCTTGTCTACTTTCATGCGTTTGTGTGCTCTTTCTTGGGCACATTTTCACTTCATCAGTTGATTGCCTTTTCCATCACCATCATGGGCCATCATCTTTGAGAGACTTATATTTATTTTTGACACTTTTTTGATAGTTAACAATCTCCTTATTTGGAGTTATTATGGTGTATACATTGTCAACTTTTTTGGTGTTTGAGTAGTGGATTCATACCACTCGTCCAGACCTTTTTTCATCACTCCAACCAATCAGTAGTATGGGGGGATATGATGTACATTTTGATTCTTAGTGTTGAGCATTCTTTGCACATGCAATACTTTTTTATACTTTTGTCACCACTAATAGTCTTCTTGATTGAATCTATTCTGGTGAAGCTCAATGTCAATTGTTTTTGTGATTTGGACCACTCATGCAGATGCAGTTCCTTCATGACTTGTGATTAATTGAAGTGTAGACTTCTTCAACATCATCTTTGGGGGGCTCTCTAGCTCTCTCTTCTTCTTTTTTCTCTTTGGGGAGGGAGGGGGGTTTCCTATGGGTTTTCTCTCTTTTCTCCACTTCATGAGAGTTATGTATATGTTGCACTCTTTTGAGTGTTTTATGGATTACTTCTTTATATATGGGTATCTTATTTAGGAAATTTATTTACCAGAACCCGTATGAGGATTGTTACTTGACTCCACGACCTTCTTGGTGATTCTTATAGTGACACCAATGTGGTATTCCCACCAGTGACACTAGTGTGGCAACCCCATCCATCTTTGTGCTCACTTCTCACCATCATGTTGGAGGGTGTTCAAGCTATGCTTCCTCGAGTTCATCATTTTACCTAGTACTTTAGAACATAGTGTTTGTATTCAATGATCCTCGTAGTTAGCACCATTATAACTTCAACTTGGTGGTTACAATGACTCGACATCCATGTACTTTAGCATAATGGATTGGTCTCTATAAGGACATGTGACTTCACACTACATCATCTATTGTTAGCCCCTAGATTTACTTGAGGGGGGGTGTTAGAGTATTTTATTACCCATGTTTGTTAGGGTCTAGTTATTTATGTTTACCTAGTTTTGTCTTATGTGGGGGTTTGTCCCATATTGGCTAGTTTAGCTTGCATTCTATTTTTCCTTGCCCATATAAGCAAGTTCTCTCATTGTAATATACATGCTTCTTTATGTTTCAAAATCTTTTGCAGACCTCATTTGAGTATAACAATTGTTTTATCAATTGGTTTCTTCTGAGTATATGTTAAAGCATCAATGGTTGTAGTACTGAGCCATTAAAGAGATCTTGGATGAAGAGTTTTGATAACTCTTTGAGTTTAAAACCCTAGGTTGTTAAAGGACTAGAACAATAAATTGGGGAAGAAATATGTAATAAATACAGCCATTAATTTGTACAATAATTGACCCAATCTGATTATTCTAAAAAATAGTAATGATCTACACAAAGATGTACATAGCTAGAAACTGACTGAGATGGGTGAATGATGGGCTGAAACTTGGCACAGGAACTATGCAGAGTATCATAAACTAGAAATAGGTCTCATAAATATTATTGGATAGTAGTGTGATCCTTTAGGTAGTAATGCACTACGTTAGTGTCCTCAAGGGTGAAATAGTGTCCTCTTGTAGAAAATAGTATGAACTTTTAGATATACCTTTATCTAAGTATGATATGCCTATGTCAGTGCAGATGAACCCTGATTCATTGTTTATGACCTATTTTTGATTGATTTGGAATCAAAACCCTAGAACTCAATGTTTTTAGGGTATTTGAAGAACATAAGTAGAAAATAGTGTGATGTTAGCTAGATTGGCTAGATGTGACCTCAACACCCCATTGTATTGAGAATTGCCTACATACCAATACCTCGAGAGGGGATCAAGCCCAATATATTTCTCCCAATCTAAATGTTGGTGAAAGTGCAAGTGAATGCTAGTATGAGTGTTGGTTTGAGTGCTTTGAGTGTGACTTGAGATTATAAATCTAATTATTTTGAGATTAGGATTATTGTAGATGGATGTATGTAAAATTAGGAAAAAATAGGGATCAATTGACCTTGATTTGTACCACTTGTTTTTGAGCTTATTTGTGTGTATTTGCATCTAATTTTCATCTAGTGGGTAAAGAGATAAAAGTGATATATATATATATATATATATATATATATATATATATATATATATATATATATATATATATATATATATATATATATATATATATATATATATATTGATCTAGTGCTTTTCAAGATGTGGCATAAGTTTAGGTAGACCCTAAGGTGTCTTGATAAATGGATATATGTCTATTGGAGGAGATAAAAGGTAAGGGATAGTAGCACGGTCCTTAGGTCACTAGAATAGTGTGTTAGTGTTCTAAGGGTCATGCTATTGTTTAAAGGGTAGAATATGGTGCACTAGGGGCCTATATGCCTAAGAAATGATATAAGACTACTTTTGGTACAATTAGGGATGGGTTAGACCCACACAAAAGTTGGATAAGGATTGAAAGAAGCCCTAAGATAGGTCTAGGGCTAAACTAGGGATAAGGTGGTCTCAAGTGACACTCATTGCACTCAAGTGACATTTTATATGACTAAAACACTCATTTATATCTAATTAATGTCCATAAGATACCATTTATATAGGATGGAATGTCTTTCATCCACAAATTTTATTTCTTTGTCTTCATTTTCATTTAATTTCATTATTTTTGATAATGTTTTTCTTCATTGCATTGATCTCATATACTTTCATTTCTTTGTGATACTTTTAACGAAAAATAGATCTTGAGCTCTTTCATAGATATCTTTAGTGGTCTAGTAAACATTGCCTATGACTAAACTTAATAGTTTGAATGCATTGTGCATAATGATATATAAATCATAAGATGTATGGGTTTTAATATATATATATATATATATATATATATATATATATATATATAGAGAGAGAGAGAGAGAGAGAGAGAGAGAGAGAGAAATACTCTAAAATTCTACTCGATATTCGATCTTTATATTGATATTTTAACAATAAAGATGTTGTCATGTAACATGTAATGAATTTTACACGATGAATTATCATACCAATACATATCATGACCAAAGACATTATTTAGATATGAAACCCTATAGTATATGTCTCACTTTTAACTATATAATTATTGTTTCCAAGCCTCAAACAAAAAATAGAGTTACATAAGAGAGTCTCTTAAACCCCTAAACTCATTTTCAAGCTTATTCATAGAGTGACTTGAATTACAGTTGCATTTAGGATCAAAACATGACATAATTTGAGGCATACAAAATTTGAATTAGTAAAGCATAAGGAGTCAAGCCAATTTGAATAAATTACAATTACTAATGTTTTTAAAGATAATCACACTAAAGTCATCAAGTATATTAGATTTTAGAACCCTTAAAGATCACTAAATCGAACCAAATATGTTTGAAAAATAGTCTTAGCTAAAAATAACTCATAATAATATTAATAACATAGTTAAAAACAACTTGAACACAAAATTTACTTCAACTCGTGTATTGTTTACATAAGCAACTCAATAATATTGTTTCAGATGCCACAAGATTAGAATTAATGAATGCAAACAATTGATTACAGCTCCTCCAAGTTTAAATAGAGTTCAAAGTGCACTATAAAGTCACTCTCTTAATGAATTATAAGACTAAATACATTTATCATTGTAGTAGTAATATAAGTGGGTCATATAGCATTTTAAGATCCCAACATACAATAGATATAATTTCCCCACTCAACTAAGAAGAATATGTACTATGTCAAAAATGAAACATAAAAGATTCCCGTTAGAGAAGATAACTAACTTCAACATTTATTATTGTATATGCCAAGAATACAACAATCAATGAACATAAACAAGCCAATATCTCACTCAATGAAGAGTAGGCAATGTCTCGTTAAATAAGAACAAAAGAGTGTAATTAGTGATCACACCCTATTTTACCCATGTTGGATTTCAAAGGCACTTATCTATGATTGATAATATAGAGCATGATTAATGATGAGAATATTGATTTAATTTTTTATAATTAGAGATATTGCATTTTAATTAATGTATTATAGAACATATAATTATGTATTTCTTGCTTTGAATATTTAGATAATGGAATTAATTGTCATTTGTATAAATTAGCGTTATGTAATTTTGGGAATAATTAACATTGTATATCATTATTATTTTATTGTCCATATTAAATGGATGTGATATCATGAATTGGATAACTTTTGTTTAATCATCTGATTATGATGTAGGTGCATCCCTCCTCGTTATGAGGGGGAGTATCATAATAAAGAATGAACTAGATGTTGATTATGGATAATAATGAGAATCTTGTGGGATGGGGTATAATCATTATAGCTACATGAAAAATGGACGTATATTTCACAAGTAGTGACCAATTGATTTTAATGATTATTGATGTGTTTGTTAGTAAATTTTCTTCTACATTATACATTGGTGGAGGATGCATTGACTCTAAGAGGCCATAACAATGAATAAGCTAACATATATCATATTGAATGCATATAATGTCTTATTCCTTGGTTATTAATCAAATGCATGAAATTATAATTGTGTATTATCATACTCAAGATTTTGGTTATAGGGACCACATGTAATAGGTCATTGGGTTGGGAACCCAATGGACCTATATAGATTATCATGGTAAACGACAAATACCATGTGCGTCTTGTGTGATTTTTTTACCTTGTCACCAATCAAAGTTAATAAGAACAAGTTTTTTGGTTTTCTTTATGATGTGATTTCTCTTGAGTAGATGCTAATACGTAAATGGTGCATGGCAAAGTATTAGATCCATTGACAAGGAAAACATCTTTTCTAATAAGAATCAATATAATGTAAAGCATGAGAGCTACATTGTCGAGATATTTACATAGTATCCTAGTTTAGAAGTGGATACAATTATTAATATTTTAATGAATTTTTTACTAGGCAACTATCTAGCTATAAGTTCACTTGGTAAAAACCTTAGTGCAATATATCGTCACGTTTTCACCATTACCTCTTCAGCCCTTTGGAAAAATGCTTTTGAAATGAACATTGAGTGGAAGATTGATCTTGGTCCTTATGAGTAATGCATACCCTATTTCCCCAAAAAATCCTAATATCGTAGCTACTCTACCCTACAGCTTAGTTTAAATGCTTCGTCATGGTAGATTCCACCTTTAACTCTCTGTAAGCTAAACTCTAACATGTTTTTACCCAGGTCACATTACTAGCATGCCTTGGTATTTGGTGATGGGCCCTTATATTTGATTTGTTGAAGGGCCAAGCCCTGGGAGTAAGTGCCTTATAAAATTTAAAAAAATTAAATAAAAAAAATATGAAGCTACACAATGTAAAATCCAAGACAAAATATAAATAAAGTTAAAAATCCTAAATCTCTTGCCCTTTACTAACCTTCAAACTTAAGCCCTCACATCTTCCTATTTGTTTGGGGTTAGCATTTTGCGTAGATATCCTTACTCACCTATGTTTATCCTTTGGTGATGAGTCCTTTCTTTCTCCTAGTTGCATGGGGTTAAACATAGGGTGTCACATTAAGAAGCGAAATAATGTGAAAGTGTCAAAGCTAAAAATATTAAAGATCTTTCTTAGAAGCCTATGTGAAATATAGGACCTTGTACATACTAAAATCTAATTTTTATGGCATCTCGGTCTTGCATACTTGACAAATGCCTATAAAGGATCTACCCTTCAATTTTAAGCCTTCTTGCTATCAAAAAACTCACATTCACCATTCACTATGCTTAATTGTTTATCTTATGGTCCGACCCTATTATTTTTTATGACCCAGATCTCCTACACTGTATAAAAATCCTAAAAGCTAATATATATCATTCATTATCAGTTTCATATCCTCAACAAATTCTTAGCATATAGGGCATTTGCATCCCACATAGGGACACTTGGGTCGATGCAAGTGTCCATATTCTTATAATGTGTCAAGTCCTTAAAAGTTATCTAATTTGTAAATATTTTTAATCCCATAGGTTGGCCCATTTATTTTATTTAACCCTACCATGAGATATTTCTAAAAAGTGTGGTATAAATACAAATATAAGCCTACTCATTATTCATATAATAAATACCATGGAAGAACATATTCAAGCTCACTCAATCAATTCCACAACTGAGTTTTACTACCCTATTCTTCCCTATTTCATATCGGTCATAGGAGCAATCATGTTACAAGAAGCACTCAAAGAACAACCAATGAGTAGCATTTGTCAAGTTACAAGATAGATCATGCATGCCCTTGCATATAGTATATTTCACCCTTGTGCACACACAAGCCAACACATAGGGGAGAACTACATATGTCTGAGGCCCTCCTTAGAGTATTGGCTATGTAGGCAATGTTCATTGATAGAGGGGTCCTTGAGGTCAGCTCGACAATGAGAGCCCACTATCCCATTTTTGGCAAAGTACAAAGACTTAAGGTGAAGAGCTAGTGTTTGATCCACATACAATCATCGATAGCCTCTATGTGTGAATAAAACATATTAATGGAAAGATAATAAAACCTAGAAAGTTATATGTGGCCACTTATAATACAATGAATATTTTATACTGGATAATTTTGTTAGGATTAGGACACATGCATCAACGCAAATGTCCCAAGGATGACACAAGTGTTCAAGCCTCCAAAAATAATATTTCTAGAATCTGACGACTAGATCTTGATCTTGTCGTAGCCTATTTCCATGTCTGCATTTCTCATATCTACCTACGTATTTGTAAATAAGTGAAGTATTATCTCTTCATAGTATTTATGCAATCAAACTATTGTTTTGAACGTAATTTCCATATTTATAATAACTCAGCATTTTAATTCAAAATATTTATTTTTTTGAGTTTCAATTAATTTGCCTCCTTTAGAATAGTTTTATTCATCCTCGTGTATAAGTTATTCTACCCATTTAAATCTAAACAAAAACCATAATAAAAATGGTTAAACATTTGATTAAATTGACCTCTATGTCTTCTCATGCAACTCTTAGCTTGCTCTAGGGTTTTCAAACTTATAGGGTTTCTGATTTCAGTAATTTGTAAAAATGATTTCTTTCATTTCCTTTGGCAACTTTATGCATTTATCAAATATGTAAAATGTTAAGAAATATCATCTCAAAATGGAAGATAAATAAACCCTAGTCAAACATCTAAATACAATTAATTAATTAATTAATGGATTCTTACATGGTATGCAAGAAGAAATCAATAAATATGCTAAGGCTAATGCATCCACATCTAATAATGGTGAACCCTTAGATGGAACAACTATTGCCACATTCTCCATGGGAATAATTAATACTTCAACTAAATTATCAATTTCAATGCCTACATCAACATAATTGGTGTTTTCATTCCCTTTGGTGGCTTCAATCTCAAACCTAAATCCCAATGGGTCTATTATATAAAATATTCTCTAAGTTATAAAAACTTTGGAAGCTAAATTTACCAACATTGAACAAAATTATTTGAAATCAATTTATGTTATTGATTCACAAGATATATTACATAATCCTCTAGCGCCTGAGATATCTTTTCACACTTTACCAACTGGCTTATTACACCCCAATTCACATTTTATGATGGAAAGGATGATCCTGAACAACATCTTCAATCTTTATATGCAACATTCCTTGATTATGCTCCAAATGATCTTCAAGGATCCTAAAGGACAATGCCTTAAGATGGCTTTATGACTTACCAATCCAATTAGTGAAAGCATTCAAACCCCTAGTGGATCAATTTCTAGCACATTTCTCTATCAACATCACTAAAAAGATGTCATATGCACAAATTTCTAAGATCAAATAAGGAACCAATGAACCTATAAGTGAATATGTTTTGAGGTATAAAATAATGTTGGCCAAAATGAAAAATCCAATGCCAGATAAAGAGCTTCAAGACATCTTTAACCAAATTTTGGTTGCCCTATTACATGAGTCCATTATTTTCAATACATTAAAATCTTTTGATGACTCATGCCATATTATTCAAGATCAAGAAATGAAACTTATTTCTTTGAACAAACTTAAGTATGTACCAAACACATTGACTACATTAACTACCAATTTTCATATCAAAGCAAGCTACAAGGTAAAACCTAGAGAACATAAAAATGAAGCAACCATAATGGTTAACACTATGTCACAATAACCTAATTGACCCATCTTATCTAATGAACCTAAGAGACAATTTACATGATTACTTGAGTCTCCAACTTTGATATATAAGAATATTGTCAAGTGTCACCTCATATCTCTCCATACTCTTATAAACGTTGATACGAGTTGACCTCTACCAAAAGGATATGATGTTAATGCATATTGTGACTATCACCAAGACCTTGGGCATTCTAAAAACATATGTTATACCTTGAAACATAAGATGCAAGATCTTATTGATAACCAACATCTTACATTCAATGATCCTCTAATGGATTTAAGCTCACAACTTAGTGACCATTAGAGCCAAAAGATATTTAACAATCCATTGCAAGATCATTTTAAGAAAGATCTAAAAATGTAAATGGTATACAGTGCACTCATCCTCCATCACATCATGAGCACCATTAGATGGGATCAATGGCACTTATACATGCACAATACCTCTTATAGTTCAAATACCCTCTATTACATTTGATGATAATGAAATTATCAATGATGATAGAGATCTTCATTCATTATTCACTCGAGCATAACTTGTGTTATTGCTTACATAACATGCCCCATTTTTAAGTTAAAAATGGGGACCCTCTCTTTCTTGAATGATCTGACTGTTGCTACCCTAGCATAAATGACCTTTCATGTTTAGGATTTTGCTTGGGAATAGGATTTTACATCTTAGGGAATGATTAAATTACATAAGTGTGTGTGTGTTTATTTATGGCTTTATGGATAAATCTTGAGTTAAGGGTTTTTTTATTCCAAAATTAGGCTATTAAGCCAATTTTCATGTGCTAGGTCTTAATTATTATTATCATTTTAATAGCCCATTTATCATTAACCCTTTGGGATAGACTCAGTTCCTAGCTATGTCGAGCTTAGCTTGACCAAGCCCTTATCTATTGAGCTAGTGTTCTCTGAGCTCAAGTTGCCTGAGTTGAGTCCTATTGAAATTCACACCCAATTAGGTCGAGTTGACTACTTTTGAAAACCTTGATCTTTATGAATTAGTCATTTTCTTAATTTTCTTCTGATCCTTGAGTCTTTTTATTTTTTTGAGGCCCTTCTATGCATCACTATCAAATTATTTTGTAGTCTTAGACTAGTTTCATAATAAATTCAAAGTCTACAAAAGTTTTTAAGTCTTTCAATACCCCTAAGCCTTGAGAAACCACCCCATGGAAAATTCTCAAAAACCCAAGAACTCAAAGGATTAACTAATGGTCTAGTAGTCCTTAGGCCCTAGGGCCCCAATACGTCACCATGTGGTGACTTCTCAAAAGCTTGAGACTATGGGGACTTAAGAGACTAAGAGATGAACTAATGGCCCTAAGGTCCTAAAGTCAAAAGAAGCCACCACATGGTGACTTTGGGTGAAATCAATTAAAGTAAATTCTTGAAGACCAATCTCCCCAAAAGGACAAGATGTGGTGGCATTTTGTACCCTGAGACCGAAGACCTGACCTGACGAGGGGTTGATGTGTGGTACTCTAATGACGTTAATCTTCTCATGAACATAAACCTAATAAATGTTTTCCATTCACCAGACTGTAAACCCTAGGTCTCTGGGCCAATAAGAATGTGTCACGTGGCACTAGATGAGCTTAAAATTGACATTTATCTTGAACATCAAAATTGTCCAGTATCAAAGGAGGACATCATTCAATCAAATGTTTGATTCCTATTGGATAAGTAAATTTCACAAGTGCATTATTTCATATTAGAATGTTTGGGTTGAACTCATAATAAATTTGCACATATTGTACACTTATGGAAAGACGTGTTTAAATTGAGCTAACTAATGTGAATGTTTGTGTCCTAATGATAAAATCTTTTGTTTATTTCTCGCATTTCATATAAATTGGTTGTGGCTTCTCTATTCATGATTCAAATTATCTTAATGCTTTTTCCTTACCTTTTATTAAAAGGATTTATGTGCTAACCTTTTTGATATTTCCATTACTTCACCTAAATCAATTTGAGTTTGAATTGACGATGAGTAGGTTTCATTCCCACATTTGTAACACTAATAACTAACGTGTTTCCCATTTTTAGTTTACTATGTGCTTTCATGTAGATATTTAGAGGAGTCTTGGATCCCATGGCCAAAGTGAAAATCATAAAATTGACTAAGTGTTAAGGTGGGGCCAATGATAAAATCTATACTTAGAATATTTCTGCCTTCTCAATGCTTGCAGGAGCTTTCTAGACCTCTCAAGACTTGCCAATCTTGGTACCAGAACTCAAGCCAATTAACAAGCACCATGTGGAACTGTTAACATCTTAGTTATCAAACTTATCAGTCTCTTGTATCTATCAGAGATGTTAGATCTTGGGAGATCCTGATGAACAAAGAAGTGATACATGGCCCAACTATTAAACTTATTAGTATTCTAGTTTGTTAGAACCTGAGAGAGCCTGACTAAGTAGAGAGCGACACATGGCATGATCTTGGTAGACCCACAACTCATGACCTGAATCAATGAAGAGGCCTAAAAAAAGCTAAATGTCAAAAGCATTAGCCTAGGATACGAATGTAAGAGCTTGATGAGCCACATAGACATGCCTAGTCATTAAAAGAGCCTGAGAACTAAAATTGATGGCCCATCTAGCCGTTAAGGCCATCAAGAATCATAGGTCGATTGTATATCAAGTATGAGAAGTACAATCAAGGCATAATTGGTTTCTAACCAATTCAAAAGACCCTAAAGTGATAGATTTTAGGATATTAAATAAGGGAATTTATCTAAAGGATCCTAAAATCAAACTAGGGATGGCACATCCATTTAATTAGCCTCTAGAATTTAATGCAAAAATTTGCATAAGACATGATGAAGTGGTAGTCTCAATAAAATCCTAATAATAATTTACCCACAATATTTGAATCTAATCTCTATTAGCCTCCAAATTAAATGAAAAGTAGTTAGTATAGTGTGAATCATCATTTAGCATGTGCATGGTAGAAGGCCAAGGAGTGAGAATGAGCATAAAAGATAATTTTTATTCTTTAAGAGGCAAGATTTTTAAAAAAATACAATCATGATCGAGTTGATGGATCTTTCAATATCCCAACTACATTCCCTCAATCAATAGATAATGTTCATAATTATCCTGTTAGTGGGCTGAGTTAGCAATCAAGGGAGGGGATGACACCTTCATGTATATATTATCTTTCGAAAGCCTTTGGGAGGGGATGACATCATAATTATAGTATAGATTAGTGGACCAGACATGGTTGGATTATCTATAGTTAGTAGACCAAGCCATTTTCTTGTTTTCCTAGCATAGTGTTTTTTTTGTTGTTATAAAAATGAGATTTGTAGCTGAACGAACATTGTAAAGCTCCCTGTTATTAATCAACAAGAAACATCTTGATATTTAGATTGTTGTGTTGTCAAATGACCTTATTTTGTGCATGTTTATGGTGGTTATGATCCTCTTTGCTCATAACAACTCTTCCTCAAACTCTCGCATCATGCTTTAGCTGGAGTTGTGCTAGGTCTAACTCAGCTAAGAACTGGTTTATATGAGATTTGTTTAATCAGACACTTCAGCTTCATCTCTATGGAAGTAGGGCCTTTTCTTCCCTTTTTCCCTTTCTTTTGTTCTTTATTTTTAATTAGTGTGTTAGTTTAGGATTAATAACAATACACTTATAATGTTAAATCATGATTTTTGAATGTTATCCATCACCGTTTAAGCATTGTGGAATGGATTAGTTGTGGACTAATCAAGTCTCGTAGTATTTATAGCTTAATCCATGATCTGAAGTCAATTTCACTAAAGCCCCTTGTTATGGAATGGTGACAATGAAGCAACTAAGTACCCTGCCTACCAAGACCTAGTAGCTAAGACTTTGGAGAGATTTGTTCATGTAAGTCTCCTTTCATGAGAGATAGGGATTAACAACCCCTGCCTATTATTGGTTATGTCAAGAGATAGATCAACACCTTAATCATCAAACTATACATAGTTTATTATAATACCCCTCTCAATCTATATAGTGCTTTTGCAATGACGTGATAGTATTTAGATTACCAATGTGTTGAGTGTGCCCTTGTGCACGATGTGTAAGCGAGATGTCTTGTAATTAGTTGTTAGTCTTTACTTGGGTTACCTTGATGGGGTAACTTGAAATTAGGTTCATTATGACTCATGTAGGACTGCCTTTGGGTTGTGTGCATTTAATGCTTACAATAATTTGTATTATCATGTATTATGTCGCTTATGCCTTCTAAGGTTTTTTATGTTAATGAGTCACTCTTGTCAAGTTATCAATTGGACTAATTTGTGTTAATTAAAAATTTTTACTTGAATCATCAAATTGCCATGTTATGACTAAGTTGGTCCTGATTATTTGACATTTATTTTATTTGTGTTTTGATAGCATTATCTACTTTAAAAACATGAATAATAACACTGTTATGTTTGTGACCAGGCCCAGGTAATATTTAATAATGAGATTAAATAAGAATATATATATATATATATATATATATATATATATATATATATATATATACATATTTATATAAATATGAACATATTAAAATGGTACTATGTAGATAAACAAATTAAACAAATAAATACACTTATTTAAAATAAATAAATAATTTGTTTCAGATTTTGTCATTCTGACATTTATACATATTGGTATGATCATATTTATATGTTAATATAAGTTAAAATAGTATTACTGATTTGGTTAATAAATTTAATATAAATATTTAATTACCTAATTTTTAGGTTAATAATAATCAATACAATAAAAATAAAAATAAAAATAATGTCAAACATATAAATGAATTAAATTAAAAGAGTGAAACCCTGACCCTAAAAAAATAATAATACAAGCATCTTTTTCATTTAAAAGTTAACCTAAAAGGGGAGAGAAGCCATTTGGAAGATTGACCGATGGAGAAGCCCAGGTAGAGGAAGAAAGAAGAAGGACAATGGAGGAGGAAAGAGGGAAGAATGAAGCGAGGAGATTCAACTTATAGGAAGGGGCTCTTCTCCTCTTAATCTCGACGTTTTTTCAAATTTATAAGTAGAATAAATATTGTGTTTTCGTCATGATTTTGTTCAAAAATATGGTTGTTTGCTTGTGAGGAAAAAAATGCGAACCCTAAATCTCTTTCAATTCCTTGATTAATTTTCCATTTGCCCACCCGGATTTAAGAATAATAAAATTTTGATTTTAAGAAATATATATATCTTTGTGTGTGTGTGTGTGGGTATATGTGAGAATATATATTCAAATATACATGCATATATATATACACACACACATCTCATCAGTATTATTCTATTTTTTACATTTAATATTATTGAAAAATAAAAAATGTATTATGATTTATATTTTTATGTTGTTGGGCGGGAGAGGGGAGGGAGGGAGTTGGTTGGAGAGGCAGGAGGATTGTGTTGTCCCAACCCCCTCCCATGGTAGGGAGGGGAGGGGGACTACCAGTCAGCCCACCCCCCAATCCTATAATGAAGGCTAGGCCGACGGCCATGGCCACAGCCTGGGCCTTCGGCCCCGACCAATTGTCGGCCAAACCCTCTTCATAGAGTTTCTAATTTACAAAATATATATATATTTATAAATATATAATAATAATAAAATATTGTTCTGATATTTAGTATTATATATATATAAATATAAATAAAATAATATTTGATTTATATTCTTCGTTAATATTATATCAATATTAATTATGGATAAAATGTTTAGATTGTATATATGTATAAATATATATATATGTAAATGAAATAGTATTTCATTTTTTGGATGAACAAGTATTATATATATATATATATATATATATATATATATATATATATATATATATATATATATATATATATATATATATATATATCTCGTAATTACGAGACACACTAAAAGCTTGCACCTTAGGGCTATTACCAATCTTGTTTCATTAATATTGTTAGAATTTAGATTTGAAAGTGTATATAAGCGTATAATTAAAGTAGGATAAATATTTTGATGTGGAGTGTAGGTTTAAATGTGAAAGCCTGTCCTTATTTTTTTTATAATGGTGCATTTTATTTTGGTTTGAGGATATAAATTACGGATTAGAGTACATATCCATTTTGTGTAATGAGTATGAGATTGGTTTTCCCCTAATCACCGTTAGGTAAGGATTTAATCCATGAGGAATCTAGAAATTTTAAAGAATCTATGCGCGAATAAAATACCTCTTCAACATAGCCTGATAGATCTAGAATGAAAACTTTTCTCTTGTTAGAAGCTTTATTCTGATTGTTAACTCTACAAATACGTAAATTTTAGTAATAGTATTTGAGTTGAAGTTTGACGGATTAGTTTACTCGTGTCTACCTTGGGAACAATAATAAAATTATTTCTCACCTTATTATATATGTGATGAGTTAACTCCTATGTCTTCTATTTAGATAAATTTGTGAATGAAAACAAATGAATAGATTCATTTGTTCCTAGTTTACACCTAGAGGGGAACTTAGAAATCTAATGCACTTGCAATGTTTGTAAAATTATTTTTATTATGGTAATATCATTGTGTTAATGTGATTTGATTGTTTTGCATCCATATTGGTATATTATGTGTTATTACATTAAAATCATATTTATATGTCTTAGTTTGTCGATGAACTTGGGTACCAATCATATTATCTCTGTCTCGATAAAATCAACCTTCATTGTTGCTTAGTATGTGAGTTATCACAATATGTTTTATTTTGTGGTTTATACTTATATTTAATTTGTTTATTAATTTAGAAAAATGAAATATTTTAGAGGGAGGAATCTCTTGCTCATCTTTTTAGCTGACCCCTTGTTGTTTATGTCATAATGCAAGAAAAGGAGAACCAATTCAGTTTTCACAAAGATATTAAATAATGTTGTTTGTAAAAAAAGTTATTGTTTGGTATTAGTTTATCCCAAAACTATGATAAATTTGTTGTAAGTTACCAGATTATAGAGGATATAGGCTTTTAATAGTTTTAACCATTATTCTATTTTAGTAGATTGTACTCATGTTGACCTGACAGTTTAGAGCATTAGTATAATCTTGTAATACTTTCATTTTGAGTTGTTATAAAAATAAAGCTTCTCATGTTTTAAAAAATGAATTTTGTAATTATTATAAACCTAATTTGGCATCGAATAGTTCTTATAAACTTTGAAATTTTTGATTCACTATAGAAAATCTTTGTTTAATCTTTAATCTAAAATATTGGTCTTTAAAGTCCCATAACTATAGGTCTAATAGGGGAGATTGGTAAATAAAAAAACTAAGTATTCAAGTAGTAAAATTGAATTGATGTATTCATGGTTTTATATCAAATTATTATTTGTAAAACATGTTTTTGTAACTAAAAGAATGTAACTTACACAAATAAAATTAGAAGAACCATAGGCTCATACATCTAGATTTGTCATACACTCGGGATAAGTAATGTAATAATAATAATGTAAAACATTATACAAAGATTTACCATGAGAAATAAATCATGAATTGACTTCATTGATATTAGAAAAATAAAAATTAAAAAAAATAATTAAATTTAGAATTAGCTTAGGTCAGCCCATAACTAATTCAGATAAACAACAGTTCTAGTCATTTTACATAGATGAAAATTAAAAACCCCTACCTCTATCATAATATAATATGATTCATCGACTTGTATCAATCTACCTCATCTAGTTTCTCTTCAGAGAAATTATGTCTAGGGACAATCGTTTAAATTAATCACTTGTTAAATTTTGCTTGGTTGTTTTTTTAAAACCTTATCGGGAGCATCCTGCCAAAAGAAGCTAGAGTAATAGCATTTCAGATTTGGGGATTGATAGTGTTTTATATTATATTTAAATTAGCATAGGTAACTTGAAATAACTAAAACATGAATGCTTACTATTTTTAATAACTCTTTCCAAAGTAAATTTATAAATAAATTTTCAGTTGGTCTAGTTTTAATCTTCAAAGTTGCTCCGAAAATGGGCCTAATATAATATGAGAATGTGAGATTTTTTGAAACTAAAACTTTTAGACTCTAGACTTATATCATTGGAATTAGAATATACAACCATTATTTTCATATCTTTCTCCAAATATTTTTGGTGGATCGATTTTTTGAGGTTTTTGGTAAATTTTTGCACTTGATTTTCTGTGTCAGCTTACAAAATTGTATCAAATTCGAGTTACCAAAAATAGTTGTAAGAATATTTAAGTCAAACTGATGGTTGGAAATAATCATTTTTACCTTTGAAATAATACAAAAAAATTTATTTAAAAATTTCAAATATTTTTACTATTTTTAGTGAGTTAATTTTGAACCCAGTTTATTCAGGAAATAGCTTAGCAGAACAGATTTTAACATTAAAACTTGTTTGGAACATTGAGTTATTTTAGCATTTAAATTGATAGAGGTTGTTTTTGTAGGGCCCTAGGGGTAGAATATAGCTTATATAATACATTATAACTTCTAGAAATACTTTTCACCTCATGGGGGTATTTTATCCATCGCTATTTGACAGGTGATTTAACAAAATTATAACTCGATTGTGAGGTGAGCTAATCTAGTCTAAATGCACCATGGTTGGGTAATTCCACTTTGACATGAATGACTAACCTTAAATAGTGTACTCATGGGTGGTACGCAGGTGTATTATAAGTTGGGATAAATAAGAATTTGGTTGTTTACATAGTCTTAACATGCTTATAGTTGTAGTGGCAGAAACAAGGTGTCAACAAGTCGTTGATAGATCTTATCCCATACCGTTTGAGGATGAGCTTTAATAATGATTATTTAGTCTATTTTATACTCTATATCCATTGAATATTGAATTTGAGTGTATTCTTGTACACCTATTCTAGTGTAGTCAGCATAGCTTAGTCGTATCTAGTATGTCAAACACCTTTGTGCATTTTGGTTTCTGAAATAGAAGGTGAGCATGTATGTTGCATATAGCATACCTTGAGTGTATTTATATACTTTTAAGGTTACCTTTGATTACGTGAGTTATAATATGTGTGTAATCAAGGCATGTTGGAGTCTGGTTGCATAAATAGTTGAAATGTTTGCTCATGTAGAGTTACTATTGTGCAAGAAAAAAAATAGTAATATTTTTATGGGTATTATTTGGGTGAATTTTTTTTGGGCATTACAGTTATGATTGATAACTTTGCTAATGATAATGTATGCACCATGATGTTACTTACATGTTTGGGGTATACACATTATGGTTTATACCCTTTGACCAAAATGATTAAAGCATTCGATGGGACATCACAAAACATTATTGGTGATATTGGTTTACCTTTACAATTTGGTCCAACACATTTGGTTACCACCTTTTCAATTATACCATATATGGGAGTCTTTGATATGTTTTTAGTATGACTTTGGATACATAAACTCCACCCAGTAACTTCCACAATCTCGAGGTGTATTAAATATATTCATACCAATGGGGTACTCATAGTTTTTGGATTTCCATACAAACATCCACTTGAACAAGATAAGTGTATTCCCATACTACTTATACAATCTACTAAGGTTTATCATCTATGAAAGCGTACGAAACAGAAAATCCCCTTTCTTAAGTGACCCATACTTGAGAGACCATTGCATGGGAAATACACAAAGGATTCCACAGAATCATCATCTACACCTACACAATCTACCCAATTGATAAGAGCAAATAAACATGTTCCAATTACAAATGCACTGAGAAACCACATAGAACTAAACAATGGGTTCCACAAACCCCTACTCCTTTTATTACCTCTTCACAGCCACAAAGTCCTATGAAATATACACATAGTACAACATATTATAGAGTTCCATATATGACACATATATATGTTCCTTGGTAGTATCAATAGTTTGATGTACCATATTTTGAGTTTGGAGCTACCTATGAGCATCCCTTAAATGGGATCACAGGTTAGCCTTTTCCTTTCCAAACATTAAAATAAAAAAATAAAATATTCAAGAAAATACAAAAACATTCAACTAAATAAAAAATACACAAATATTCGGCTTTCATATCTTTACTATCTCCTTCGCATCTATGTTTTTTTAATTTATTATTATGTTAGTAGATAACATATAATTTCCTTTATAGATACATTTATGTTTCACACATACTTGAGTGTGATACATGGATACACCAAACCCATTATACTTGTACATTCAAATGTTAGACCTTTCCGCTTCCCATGTGACATACTCCATCGGGGGCATCTGCTTCCTTGATCATGATTGATACATGTTATATTATTTTATGATCACATTTTCATTATCATGGTGAGCTTATATACTAACGCTTACACATGTCTATATTTGTGTTTACATATTTTAAAGTTTACTTGATATGTTATGTTACATGACATTTTAGATGCAAGGACTAATATGATATGCTTATGTTGGTTTCTTATACTTCATTTATTCACATTATCACTTCCTTGAGTGTGTTTTTCTTGCTTGTTATTATCTTGCTTGTGAAACATTTGAATATGTTCCTTGCTTGTTAGCCCCCATGCCACTGTATATTGTTTTCTTTTACTATTTGGACATTTAAATATGCCCCATGTTTGTGGTATCCTTAGACCCCTCTTGTATGCAATTAAGTATTCTTATATGCATGTTTGATTGTTTGTTGAACTTGTAATGTTATTTTCTAAATATTTTAATGATCCATATCATGCATCTTAGGGATTTTTATGATCACATACTACGAGTTTCATTGATATATCTACTTAGACATGTTACTCCTATATGATACATGATTCATACACATATTATATAGTTATCTTGTCCTTTTGAGATAAGGTAGCTACCTGATTCCATTTCCCTTACCTCAAAAAGGGACGCATATTAGTGGGGGCATGTCATAGAGACATGACATTCACACTTATACATTTATTATATTTTTTATAGTTTCATTACACTTTACATGATCCAAATATACACTTGGGTCAAATCCTATACATTACACTAATTTTTACATATTTGGGACAAAGTTTTTCAGGTTTATGACAAATATTACACACAGTTATAGAGAAGAGGTTACATTTTGATAGGTACTGTTGACCATATTTAACCTTTGGTCAAATTTGAGTCAACCCTACATTTATAAACTTTGTATAAGTTTATTCATGTCCTATAATGGTTTCATATTGACCTAGATGTTTTACTTATCCCTAGCCTAGCCTTGGTTCAAGCCTAGCCCCCTTGTATTAGTCAAGTCAATGAAAGTCAACCCTAGTCAAATAGAGTCAAACCTAGTCAAAGGCATAAATTACGTTGGATTGGTCCTAATATGGTTTTGAATATGATTTAATATCTCTCTAAGTCATTTAATTATTCTTACCATGTTCAATATGTCAAAAATGCCTTGTGGGACCACCTTTTAGCTAAGAAAGAGGACTTGTACGGATGGATAAAGAGACCAACTTGTCATAAGGTTGTGGTTAATGTGGGAGAAGTTAGAGAATATTATAATTAGGCATATGATAGTCCAAAAATCAATTGTGCTCAGAGAAAGGTAGTTTTCCCTTATTTTTAGGGCCTTTTGTGCACTTATATGGAATGGATCATCTCACTTACAGGTGGAAACATAAATTATGTGCCTCTTCACCTCCAAATAGCCATTTACACATTTTTTTGTAGATAATGCATAATAAATTTCATTTCTTGCTTATTTTCCTCCATTTTGTCTTGGCAAGTAAAAAATGGTCAACTTCTAACACTTGGCATGGGTTGTACAAGTAGAATTGGGAGGAGTGATTCTACAAGTGGATAGTACTATGAATGTACTTAAATTCCATAACAATAAATTTGGATTTAGTGCTTCCTCCTTTATGAACAATTAGTTAGACTCTAGGTATCTTATTATGCATCTACAATCGTGAGGGGTCTCAATTTGAGCCTGCTTCTAATTTTTGTGCATATTTTTTATTGGTTTAAGGTTTTCACATGTTTTTAAGGACTCCTCCATATATTTTACATCACCATGATATAATAGAGATCACCAAATGATAAGAAATCTTCTTATATGCTTGAATGGCTCACAAACAATCAATTTCAAACACTTGTAGGTATCTTAGAGTAATTTTTCCACGTTGGAATAAAAGAGAAGATGGTTTCGGAGTCTTGAATGCATGATAGTGTATTTGGAAAGGTAGATCAAGTTTGAACCTTTGTCTTTTCCAAAGTAACACCTAAAAGGCCAAATTACTCATCACTCCTAGCCTTTGACAGTCAAGTTGGGTGTTTACAAATGTCCTCCACGTTGGAATTTGGGTGTTGAAGCTATTCATGTGTGTGTTGAATGAAGAAGATGTTTCAATTAGTTTATTTATACTTTTGAATGGTTTTTAAGGCATTTTCCTTGACACAATCCTCATTGACTTAATACCCTCCCTGAATGAGAATGCCAATACTCACCTTCAGGTGGCTAGACAGTGATACCCATAGTATATTGCATGAAAATATGGAATCCTTGACATTTGAAAAGCTATTAGCATGATAAAATAGCTTTGTAAATGCATATTAGGAGAGATAGATAACAAGGTTTGGTTTTAAACCATGTGAAAAGAGGATAGGGACTGTTTTGGGAATATTTGCCCTAAAACAAGCAAACAGAGCACCCCCTTGTTTTTTAACAAATCATGTAGCATGGACAAAAGAGATTTTATGCCCTTTTAATGTTAAAGTTTGTTTCCCCTATCATGGACATGAAATACACAAAATTTTAGGAGCATATGATAAAAGGAGAGAGGTCTATGGAAGTTCAAAGTTGTCCAAGGAATTACTAAAGTTTAACAGTAAAACCTTCAGGGTTTGGAAAGAGTTTTCACTTTGCACTATACATAGAAAGTCCTAGACTATGTGAAAGAAGAGGAAACAACTCCAAATAGTCTAAAAGATAACCATTTGACATGGGAGAAGACATATTTGGGTGTGATGAACTATTAGGCCTACACCTTGTTCGTACAATAGGGCAAGGTTTGCACCTATAGCTGGGCTATTAGGCAGTAATCATATTTTCAAGTTTTGACATGGTTTTTGAGCTCTCAAGGTAAATAAAGTGTAATTTTTGAAAAATTCATTGATTTGATCAAAATATCCAATCTTCAAAGAGATGTCAGGGACCCCATGGTGACCTACAGCCTGTACAGACTGAGACAGGGGTCAAGCCTAAGAAATCAAGAACTAGGCAAAGGTTTTGATGATTTTAACCATATAAGATGAATTTAAGGTGAATAGTCAGGTTGAGAACTTGTGAGAGGACATTTATAAGGTCTTGGATACCTTATTTCCCTAACCAATCATATAAAATAACCTACAACCATTATAAAAGGACTGGGAAGGCAGTGAACATGGTTAAGGCTTAAAGGTATTAGTAGGGCTTAGGAGTGAAGATAATGGACTAAAAATAATAATTAAAAGAGAATATGGAAGCTATAAAAGGTTATTAACATAATTATTGGACCTTAAAAGGAAGATGTCTACAAGAAAAGCACCTCAGTCCTCTGTTACAGTCAAGGCATGGTTTAGCTAAGTTTGAGAAAGGTGGGAGTTAGACTGCCTAGAAAGGAAGAGAGGGTCTAAAGAATGGTAAGGTGACTCATTATCATAAAATTAATTTAACACCATTACTATTACATTCAAAATACACCCAAAGACCTTTTCTTGTAAGCAAAATACACTCAATCCATATAGGTAGGTTAAAAGAACCCTTGGCTCAAGGGGTAAACATAGGGTTTCACTAACTAGAAATGATTTTAATGGTTTAAAAAGTTACACAAGATCAAAATTATAGTGGAGAACATTTATAACCAGATAATAATCATTAATGTGGTTTTTAAGTAGCATTTGTGAGGAGGTAAGAGTAAAAACATGCAAAAAATAGGATTTTTGACCCCTTTTTTAGAAGATTGAGATGGTTAGACCCCATAACCATCGAATTAGACAAAATAATTTGGTAAATTTGGTCATTATGACCTTTTAAAGCTTTAAAAATATTGACTTTTCACAAAAAATAGGGCAATATGCCTTTGTTTTGTCTCAGAGGTAAGGCGTTTCTTTCATGCACAAAAATGACAATTTTTGGGAAAAGTGATGAATGGTGAGCCAGAAGTCAGTTTGACCAGTATAGAAGATTTGAATAGCTTGGGGAAAAATGGAAGAACATGAAAAATCAGTCTATAATTTTTTAATGTAAATAAGGTGGTCTGGACAAGAAGGTTTGCAGGCAGACCTAGTAAGGAAACATGCAAATCTAGCCCCAAATGTAAGGTCATTCCAAATTATAGCATTTGATAAGAATTATAGGGTTTTGGATAATGAATATGGGAGTTAAAATGATGTTTTAACTCTATAAGAGTGCTTTTTAAGTGCAAACAATAGTCTTTTAGTTTAAAAGATGCAAGCAGGCTCATTGGCAGGGTATAGGCCTTGTCTTAAGACAGGGGTCATTTCCATTTTTAGCTCTTGGTGAGCTATCCAAAGGATTAGATAATGTTTATAGGTTATATAAATTGGTGATAAAACCTTTTTTTGGTAGGGAAACTCCACAAGAAACCGTTTCTAGCCTTAGATATGCTTAGACCGTCACATGAAGCATGAAAACAACTCGAAGGTCAACTTTAGTCACTCATATCTCTCATAACCCTTTGCATGGAAGGATAAGATATTAAAGGAAGTTGAAGGGAGTCCTTAAGAATCCATAAGTGGAATATTACCATAATTTTAATGTCAAACCTTTATGAATAAAGGTTAAGAGTACAAATCACTCAAAACCCTTGCAAACCCTACATAAGGACCCAATTGAGACGATGAGGCAAATGAAGCATCAAAAACAAGGGTAAAGGCCATGAAACCACTTGGATGATGTATAGGGCTCTCATGATATTATTCAAATGTAACTTAAGTGTACATAAATGTATGAAATAGGGAAAAATAAGGCTTATTTTGACCTTTTTGTGTGTTTTGCAGGCTTGGTAAGGTTTCAAGAGACCAAATCATTTTTGGATGGAATATTAGGACTTGTTATTAGTATTCATGTTCATTAGATCAGGTATCTCAACTCTTAAGTGTGCCTATCGGCTCTCCCATTTTAGCTAGTCTAGCGAGCCAACTAGTGAACACTTAGGGAAAGTGGTGAAAATCAACTAAGGAGGCATGTTAAAGCTTTTTTATTGAAAATGATGATATTACCTAGTGGAAGATTTTATTTTCTAGCATGTCAATCTTGGTTGTCTACCAATTTGCAGAAAGGGTGTTGTTACAGGTTTTTGTTAGTATTATTTTATAAGTGTAGAGCTACCTTAGAAGTGGATCATGATTGTATTCCCTACATGGAATCATTCATTACCCTCCTTAGTATCAAATACCTTTATTGAATATAACATATTAAATATTGATGTGACAATACATCCTATGTTGTGAGTTTTGTGTGAGAGAATCTTGTTTTATCTTAAAGTAGTAGATTTCCAATCAAGTAGGAGGACATTACATATTGGTGCATCACCTTTTTCAATTTCTTAGTTGTTTTATTAATCCCTTTTCATTTTCAAGTTGATAGTTAAAAAAGAGATTCAACGAGTGCATCAAAGGGAGCCAACCCCTCATCTAGAGATTCATTTCTCCATATTGCCATCCATAGCAAGAGAAATGTCTCCATGGTGCCACTTGGATGAGGAGAATTAGGCATCTCTTCAAGGGTGCAAGTATAAGTGTCAAACAATTTTTGGCACACCCAGTGGTACTTCTAAGTCCTAAAAGATTGTCAAAGATTGGTGTTGGTGTTTGCATAGCTGCAATTACAAGAGCATCTAAATTCAATACCTAGCAACTCCATTGAAGATTTCAAGTCTTTGGTTGATGATCAGTTCTTAATTTCCATGCCAAAGGTAACTACTAGGTATATTGCTAAAGAGATACCTTTTAAGTTTGTGCAACTACCTCCATATTCTACCAAAAGGTTTAGGTTTGTGCATACTCATCCATATTCTAGAGATTTGGTTTTTAAGAAGTCTAGGTTTTGGTTGCAATCAACTTCCAACATCCATAACTCTCATCCCAAGATGCATAGGAATCAACCTTTTGTAGCTTTCACTGGATCTTCCCTTTTGAATCTAGCCCAATATGATCAAATTCCAAGAGTAGCCCTTAAGAGTGTTCCATCTTTTAGTGGGGATGGTCCTATTACTGTCATTGAACATATTGGAAACATAGCAAATTTTTGTAATATCCACAACATTACCCAAGAGAATGTCACTATTAGGTTGTTAGCTTTGTCCTTCAAAGGTAAAGTTTTGAATTGGTATGGTACCTTACCTCAAAAGTCCATTGGTTCATGGGATGAATTGGCAGATCTATTGACTAAAAGGTTTAGGGATAAGAGTGACAACTTCTCTCTAGCTGAGTAATTGACTACTATTAAGAGAGCACCACATGAGTTTATGTAGGATTTTAACACTAGATTTCAAAAAACATGGGATAGGATCCCAACTCTTGTGAGGCCTACTCCAAATTATGCATTCTTGTACTACCTAAAAGCATTGAACAGTGATGTGTCTATGATGATTTAGTCTATGGGTGGGAATACACTCCCTGCTACCTATGATATAGCCATAAATGTTGAGAATTTCCTTGTTTAAGCAGGGAATATTTCTCCTAGGCCTCCCATGCCATTGTTTCTTGATTTGTAGCCCCTTGGTCATTTTCCATCACCTACCTTGTTTCTTTTGCCTAGTAATGAGAAATATGCCATGCTTCCTTCCAATGAGATCCATGAAGTCAAAATTTTGTTGCAAATTGTCACTAATGAGTCAGTTGCCATCAAAAGGCAACAAGCCCAAAGTTATAGGCCATACCAATCCTACAATCAATTTGGACAAGCCAATAAGCCTCCTTTTCAAGGGAATGCTCAAGGACAAGGTCAAATCACCCAAGCTAGGCCTTATCAAAGCTACAATCCAAGCATTCCCTCATCTCCCAAAGATCTTATTCCCACTATAAACAACATGGTTCAAGAACAACCATGCTACCTATCCTTTGAGAAAAATCAAGAACAAGTTGCTTATGTGAATGAAATGCACAATCAAGCTATGGAATGCAAGGAGATCAAGTGCTACAAGTTCCAAACTTTAAGATTTAAATGAAACATGGAATGTAAAATGGTCACGTGTAATCTGATTCCACTCTCATCAATCACTTGAAGGGAGAGTTTTGTTCCATAAATCATTTGGCAAATTCAAGCAACGTCAATGCTAGTGTATCTTCCAATACTCGATCCAAAAGAAGGGTTGTTGAAGATGTTCAAGGAGCCAATCAAGGACCTATTTTTATCCTTACATCATATATAATGGTGAGTGGGTCTCATATATCTCCTAAAGTATAAGAAAATCAAATATTTCTAAACATGAAGCCAGCAACTACACCTTCACCTTCACAAGCTACATCACAAGGTGTTAGTGTTCCCAAAGAGTTTCCTAAGGTGACTAATCCTTCTATCAATGTGGTGGACCAGATGAAGAAGCTACACATGAATATCTTAGTATGGGACTCTTTGAAAATACTAGGGCAAAAAGACATACTCCAAAAGGAATTACATGGATTGGGTAAGCAAGCTGACCCATCTAGAAATGACAATGTTGTCCTAGTTAACGAAACTCAACCTATAGTTTATCAAGTGAAAACAAATGAAAAAACTCCTCCTTTATATCTATCTATAATCATTGATTATTTCTTGGTACATAATTATATCATAGATAGTGGGCCTAGTACTTTAGTTATGCCCAAATGTATAGTGGATGAACTAGGCCTCAAATATGAGCCCATGACCAAGGGCGTCTTACAATTGGATGGATCACTAGCCAAGACTTTGGGGGTAGTAAAAATTTTGAATTTTATCCTTCATGATTGTCCTACTTTTCCTATCCCTCATGATGTGGTAGTGGCATATTTACCTCCATACTTTTCCCTTTGCTTGTTTACAACCAAGATAGGTGGATACTTGGTAGCCAACTGGTCCTACATGGTGTTTAGGACAAAGTATGGCACTAAGGTGAGGAGTGAGTCAGAACCCATTTATAATGATCATTTGGATCTCTATTCACCTAAGGTGGTAAACGTTAACTATGTTATCATTGAAGAAGAACTCCACATTGACTAATCTCCATCATCTTCCCTTGATGGAGTTTTTGATTTATTCCTAAATGAGTGGGGAGATGAAAATTATTTGCATGATCCTTAAAATTTATTGAAGAATTTGGTCTTGGGGTGTATTATATGCATGAGGAGGACCCTTTTATACCCAACTTTGTGAATTCAAGTGAGAAGGTGAATGGTTTATGGCAGCTCTTCTTTGATGGATCAAGAAGCAAGATTGGGGTAGGTGGCAGAGCAATGTTGGTTTCACCTTCCAAAGAAAGGTATTATTCAAACTTTAGATTTAAATTCTCATGCACTTGTAATGTATCATAATATGAAGCCCTTATTCATGGCCTTGAATGGGCTAGGAAAAGAGGGATTAAAGAACTTCAAGTATATGGAGATAGTGAGCTTGTTGTGAATCAAGATAGAGAGCAGAATTTGACCAAGAACTCTTTGCTCAAGTCCTACAAGCATAGATTTTGGGATCTTGTGGAATATTTCCAAGCTTTCAACATCACATCCATCCCAAGAGAGGACAACAAGAATGTTGATAGGTTAACATCTATTGGAGTCTAGTTTGATGTTCCAAGAGGTATAAAGGAAATAAAAACCAACCTCGTCTAAAGGTGATTGTTAGGCCCTCCATACTAGATAATGTCACCAATTAGTAGGTATTTGAGAGTGACCAAAAAATAGCCCTTTTTCTACAAGAGGAGGCTGAGTTATCTACTAAAAATCAGTCCAAGCTTCAATAACAATATGGAGGGCAGATTGTCCAATTGAAGTCTAACAAGTTTCCCAAAGGCCAAGTGACTCTTGAAAGCATATTCAATTAAGATGACCAGTTAAATAAGGAGAAGGTAAGAATATATACTAATAAATATAACTATGAAAGGGTATAAATCTTTAAATATAAACTACTTACACTTGGAAATGTATGCACTAGTCAAGAGAAGCATGATTTCATTGAACTTGAAAGGAGTTTAGTGATGTTTTTGCATGGGAGTTTAGTGACTTGAAGGGTTTTGATCCAAGCTTAGCTCAACACACCATAGAGATAGATGAATATGCCAAGACTATCAAGCAAAGACAAATACCAATCAATCCTAAGATTGAATCCCTCATGAAGAAAGAGCTCACTAAGTTGATTGAATCTAGAATCATTTTTCTTACTAAGCATTCTTCTTGGTTGGCTAACTTAGTCTTTGTTAGAAAGAATAATGGGGAGATCATGTTGTGTGTGGACTTTAGGGACTTGAATAGAGTCTCTTTGGGAGATCGTTACCCCCTCCCTTCTATGGAGCAAATTCTAAAAGTTGTGGTAGGTAGTGAGAGGTTTTCTCTCCTAGATGGCTATTCTGGGTACAATCAAATTTTGGTGAAAGAAAGTGACTAATACAAGATAACCTTCACCACCAAATAGGGTACATATGCCTATAGGAAGATGACTTTTAGATTCTCAAATGTTGGGGCTACTTTGCAATGTGCAATGGATATGGCTTTTCAATGACTAATCAATAACATTGTGTTGGTTTATCTTGATGATGTGATAGTTTTCCCCAAGGATGCAAATAATCACTTGAAGCACCTAAGGCAAATTTTTTAGAGGTGTAGAGACTTTGGGATCTCTTTAAACCCAAAGAAGTGTGTGTTTTCTATTCATGAAGGCAAACTCATAGGATAAATTATCTCCAAGAATGGTTTATCCATTGATCATGAGAGGGTGAATGCCATCTTGGTATTGTCTTTGCCTAAAAATAAGAAAGGTTTACAAAGTTTCTTTGGTAATATCAATTTCATAAGGAGATCCATTCCTAACTTTGCTAACTTGGTCAAGCCTCTAACATCTATGATAAGGAAGGATGAAGTGTTCACTTGGACAAGAAGGAGAAAGGAAAGTTTTGAAGATATCAAAAAATTTATTGCCAAAGCTCTTACTCTTACAAGTCCAAACTTTTACAAGGATTTCACTTTGTATACAATAGGGCAAGGTTTGCACCTACAGTTGGGCTTTTAGGAAGTGATCATATTTTCAATTTTTTACATGGTTTTGGATCTCTTAAGGTAAATAAAGTGGAACATTTGAAAAATTAATTAATTTGATCAAAATATACAATCCTCAAGGAGATGTCAAGGACCCCATGGTGACCCACAGCCTATATGGACTGAGACAGTGGTCAAACTTAAGAAATCAAAAAATAGGCAAAGGTTTTGATGATTTTAACCATATAAGATGAATTAAAGGTGAATATTCAGGTTGAGAAATCGTAAGAGGACCTTTATAAGGTATTGGATACCTTATTTCCCTAACTAGACATATAAAACAACCTATAACCATGCCAAAAGTATTGGGAAGGTAGTGAATAGGGTTAAGCCTTGAAGGTGTTAGTAGGGATTAGGAGTGAAGAGAATAGAATAAACCTAATAATGAGAAGAGACTATGGAAGCTATAAAAGGTTATTAACATATTTATGGGACCTTCAAAGGAATATGTCTACAAGAAAAGCACCTCAGTCCTCTATTATAATCAAGGCATGGTTTAGCTAGGTTTGAGCAAGGTGGGAGTTAGAGTGCCTAGGAAAGAAGAGAGGGTCTCAAGCATGGTAAGGTGACTAATTGTCATAAAATTAAGGTAATATAATTACCATTACATTAAAAATACACCCAAATACCTTTTCTTGTAATCAAAATACACTCAGTCTGTACAGGCAAGTTAAGAGAACCCTTGGCTCAAGGGGTAAACACATTGTTTCACTAACAAGAAAAGTTTTTAATGGTTTAAAAAGTTACATGAGATATAAATGAGGGTGGATAACATTTATAACAAGATAAGAAGCATGAATGTGGTTTTGAAGTAGCATATATAAAGAGGTTTGAGCAAAAACATGCAAAAAATAGGGTTTTGACCCATTTTTTGAGAAGATTGAGATGGTTAGACCCCATAACCATGGAATTAGACAAAAAAAATTTATTAATTTGGTAATTAAGACATTTTTAATCTTAAAAAATATTCCCTTTTCATTAAAAAAATAGGGTAATATGCCATTGTTTTGTCTCAAAGGTAAGGTGCTTCTTTCATGCACAAGAATGGCAGTTTTTGGGAAAAGTGATGAATGGTGAGCCAAAAGTCAATTTGACCAGTATATAAGGTTTGAATATCTGGGAGAGACATGGATAAAAATGAAAAAATAGTCTATATTTTTGGAATGAAAACAAGGTGGTCTGGACAAGAATGTCTGCAAGCAGACCTAGTAAGGAAACATGCAAATCTAACCCCAAATGCAAGGTCATTCCAAATTATAACATTTTTCAAGAATTATATGGTTTTATATAATTATTTTGGGAGTAAAAATTACGTGTTAAATATATTATATTTTTTGGTAAGTGCAAACAATCATATTTTGGTTCAAAAGATGCAAGTAGGCTCATTGGCAGGGTATAGGCCTTGTCCTGAGATAGGGGTCATTTCCATTTTAAGCTCTTGGTGAGATATATAAGGGATTGGATAATGTTTATAGGTTATATAAAAAGGTGATAAAACATTTTTTTGGTAGGGAAACTCCACACTACACCATTTCTAGCCTCAGATATGCTCAAATCCTCACAGGAAGCATGAAAACAACTCAAAGGTCAACTTTAGTCACTCATATCTCTCATAACCCTTTGCATGGCATGATGATATATTCAAGGAAGTTTAAGGGGGTAATTAAGAATCCATAAGTATCATTTTATTATAAGCTCAATGTCAAACCTTTATGAATAAAGGTTAAGAGTATAACCACTCAAAACTATTGCAAACCCTACATAAGGACCTGATTGAGAAGAAGAGGCAAAAGAAGCATCTAGATGAAGGGGAAAGGAAATGAAACAACTTGGATGATGTATATTACTCTCTTGATATTATTCACATATAAATTAAGTGTATGGAAATGTACATAATAAGTTAAAATAGGGATTATTTTGACCTTTTTATTTGTTTTATTGGCTTGGGAAGGTTTCAAGAAACCAAATCACTTTTTGAGGGAAGATTAGGACTTATTATAAGTCTTCATGGCCATTATATTAGGTATCTCAACTCCTAACTATGCCTACTGGCTCTCCAATTTTAGCCAGTCTAGTGAGCCACCTAGTGAACACTTAGGGAAAGTGGTGAAAATGAACTAGGGAGGCCTTTTAAAAGTTTTTTATTGAAATTGATGATATAGAAAAAAAATTTAAGTGTCATCCCTCCTTATTCATGGATAAATTTGAAAAATTGGAAGTTTTTAGGTGCCTAGTGTGGGAGGTGCATGGAAAGGAGCCATTTTGAGACTACCAAGAATGATTGTGCATGGCCAAAGGAATAGGAATGATCAGGGGATAATCCAATAAATGTGAGGGATTATTTTTAACCCCTCCTACTTGTGACCATCATTATATTTGACCATATGTAGTAATAAGGTAGTTTTGGAAGGCAAATTATGAGAGTAGTTTTCTATGCCAAGTTTGAAGGTTTCATGCTAGTTTTCACAATTCTTATGACTTGTTTTGGACAAGTAGACCTCCTGATATGGCATGGATCACCCCACTCCTCTTCCACATGAAATTGTAACTAATTTTCTCAAGTTTACACATGCCCAGTTGACCTTTGGACTTCCTTTGCTTGATTATCCTCTCAAGGCTATAAATATGCATTCCCTTGGCTCTTTTGAGTAGCCTCCGTTGGTTGATGGGGAAACTCAGGCCAAATTTGTACTTTAAAGACTCTTGAAGAATTATAAAAGTGATTTTTGCCACTCACATGTTGTATTATTGAGTATTGACTTGAATCTTGTTGATATTATCTAGTGGAAGATTTTCTTTTCTAGCATGTCAATCTTGGTTGTCTACCAATTTGCAAAAAGGTTGTTGTTACAAGTCTTTGTTAGTATTCTTTCATAAGTGTGTATGTGCCTTAGAAGTGGTTCATGATTGTATTCCCTTTATGGAATCATTTATTACCCTCCTTAGTATCAAATACCTCTCTTGAATCTAACCTATGAAATATTGATGTGACAATACATCCTATGTTGTGAGTTTTATGTGAGATAATCTTGTTTTATCTTAAAGTAGTAGATTTTCAGTCAAGTAGGAGGACATTACATATTGGTGCATCACCTTTTTCAGTTTCTTAGTAGTTTTCTTAATCCCTTTTCATTTACAAGTTGATAGGTAAAGAAGAGCTTCAAAGAGTTCATCAAGGAGAGCTAGCCCCTCATCTAGAGATTCATTTCTTGATATTGCCACCCATAGCAAGAGAAATGTCTCCATGGTACCACTTGGATGAGAAGAATCAGACATATCCTTAGGGGTGCAAGTTTGAGTGTCAACAAGGACTTTAGCCTTATACACATTATAGATGCATATGCTATGTACATGCACCAAACATTGCAAATACATATTTAATCTTATTTACCAAGAAGCACCAATACTTTACCAAGAAGAGCCTATAATTTACCAAGAAATACTATTTTCACCAAAAAACACTATTTTGAGCCTTTCTTGTCTATAGCAGTTGGCTCCTTTTAATAGTGTGGTTGATATTCAACACCCTCAGTGTTCTAACACTACTTCTATTTTGTAGTTGAGTTGGTTATAACACTTAACTTGACTTTTATCATATTGTTACTTAAGTTGTGTGATTGAGATTCAATGATCTCAATGGTTGCATCGCAACTCACCCTTACATCATATTTGGGTCATAATTATCGTCCAATATTTCTCTTCAAGTCTTGAAGGTTCAATTTTGAACCTCTCTTAGCTCCAATGTTTAATAACGAAACATCTTTACCAAGTCAAATTACTTAGGGGCAACATGGTTGCATCAACACACAAGTGTACTCCTTCCTTTCTCTCTTTCTTTTCAAGCATTTTAATGAATTCAAATATCATATTATATGCACTAGTTTATATTGTAACATGCTAGGTCATACACTAGTAAAACCCTCAAAGTGGGCTCAAGCAAAGGCAAGGTGTGTTATACACACCTAGGTACACATTTATTTCCTTTTAACCTAGTAATTTCATCCTTATACATTACTAGATTAAAAGGGGGGGATGTATATACTAAAATATGATTTATATAACATCGATCTCATATATTTGACAAATACCTATCAAGGCACTACCCTTTAGTTATAGACCTTCTTGCTACCAAAAAACTCACATTCCCCATCTCATTTGCCTAACTGTATATCTTATGGTCTGACCCTATAATTTATGATGACCCAAATCTCCTACACTGTACATAAACCCTAAAACCTTATATATATATATATATATATATATATATATATATATATATATATATATATATATATATATATATATATATATATATATATCTTTCACTGTTAGTTTCAAATCTTTAATAGCTTCCTAACCTGTTGGACACTTACATCCCACACAGGGACACTTACATTGACACAAGTGTCTACATTCTTATCAAGTGTCCAATCCTCAAAAGTTATATAATTTTCATATCTTTCAAATCCTATTGGTTGGCTCGTTTGTTTTATTTAACCCTATCGTGAGATATTTCTAAAAGGTGTGGTATAAATATAAATTTAAGCCTACTCATTATTCATTTAGAAAATACACGGTAAATACCTATTTAAGCTCACTCAATCGATTGCACAAATGAGTTATACTACCCTATTCTTACCTATTTTCATATCAAGCATATCAATAACCATATTATAGGTCTAAATCACTCAAAGAATAGTCCATGAGTAGTATTTGTCAAGTTACAAGCTAGATCATTGTATGCCCTTGCATATAATATATTTCACCCTTGTGCACACACAACCAACACTCAGGGGAGAACTACATATTTCCAAGGCCCTCCTTTGAGTATTGTATATGTAGGCAATGCTCATTGATAGAGGGGTCTTTGAGGTCAGCTTGACACTAAGAGCCTACTAACCCATTTTTGGCAAGGTAAAAAAACCTAAGGCAAAGAGCTAGGGTTTGATCCACATACGATCATTGATACCCTGTGCATGCAAATAAAAAATTTCAACTCAAAGGTGATAGAAAACCCATAAAGCTTTAATTGGTCACTCCACAATACAATGAATATTTTGTACTAGACAGTTCTATTGGGATCATGACACCTACATCGATGTAAGTGTCCTAAGGTTGACACAAGTGTCCAAACCTCTAGAAATAATATTTCTAGAATTTGATGACTAGATCCTGATATTGTCCCAGTTTATTTCCACCTTTGCATTTCATAGATCTACCTGTGCATTTGTGGATAAAATAAGTATTATCTCTTTTTAGTTTTTATGCAATCAAACTACTATTTTGAATGTTCTTTCCATATTTATCATAACTCAACATTTTAATTCACAATATTCATTTATTTGAGTTTCAATTAATTTACCTACTTTAGAATAGTTTTATTCATCCTTGTTTATAGGTTATTTTATCCCTTTAATCCTAAACCCAAACACATCTAAAAAGGGTTAAATAAACATTTCCCTTTACAAATTTCATCATGGTTCACCATATTTTGATCTAAGTCTAGATGAAGCTTATAAATCTTTTGTTTTCTATGCCCTTTGTCTCAAAGAAAATGAAATCTCAAGAAAGAAGTTGAATCATCTTGTAATTAGTATGGACTAAGATCAATATTTTACCCAATGTGATATTTTAACGAGCTAACTTTCCTCTTCATCATTCCATTTATCACATTCCCCCTTTCACTCCCCATTACAAATTGAGTGGTGCTTGCCATATGAATGAAGTAGCTCAATTGTTACTTACAAAATGATTATTAGTGCATTTGTGTTTTATAAACCATCATTATATTACATTACTTACATTCCATTAAACATCCTAGCTACCAAAAATTAAAAAAAATACAATAGTGCTAACACTTAGATAGGTCCTCTGAAAACTAATCCTAACTACCCTCTATGGGATCCCCACAAAGTAGAATGCGATGGGCTCCTGCTCTGTCTCCTATGAGAACCCCTTAATACTAAGTGTTGAGGACCCCTACTTTATCTCTTGTGTCTCCTACCACTGGTGCCAATCTGAGAGGTATCTCCCCCTTTAGTATGCTTGTTAGAGGAGGTATGTCCACTCATTGTAATTAAATCTCCTAACGTTTTAAATTGGGCCTCAAGTGCAATAATACATTATCTTCATCTGGCAAACTCCCAATCCATGTGATACGAGGGGGAAAAAACCTCAAAGTGATGTTCCACACTTTTAGGTAATCATGGATTAATAAGTAGGTCATCTCTACTCAAGTTAATGGTTTCATGGAATAATTTGAGATAGGTATCTTGTATGAATTTTTACCACTCAATCATGGGGTTTGCACATCACTACACACACACACACACACACACATAAGTTAGATATATAGTGCATAAATAACAAAACATGAAATATGAAACTTCAATAAACTTAACCAAATTGCCCTCCTATCAATCAAAGTCTGACTCATTTTTGGAAGTCATCTCCACATCCTCCTCCTTGACATCTCCTCCCTAAGGTTGAGCCTCTACCTAAGCCTCAACTGGAGTCTATCCTACTCCTCCCTCCATTCCTATCTATTGTTATCCAATATTTGATCCTACTCCTAAGACCTTTCCACTATCTCCTCCGTCCCCATGAGCATGTCTTCCCTCTCCTCATATTGTGCTCTGGAGGCCTACTCCCTCCTCTCCTAGCTCCCAGAGTTTCTCATATTGATGTGTCTAAAGTCAATAAATGCCATGATAATTGACCAAGATGAGCATCTCTAATCTCTCTCCCTCCCCTATAGATCACTTAATGAATGGGGAGATTCACTCATACTAGAGGCTAAATCATTGGGGGACCCTAGCTACGAGGTATGTCTCCACATTTCCCCTCATATCTCTAACATTTTTTACTGTGTCATAAGCCATCAATGTAATAACCTCATCACTCCATAGTCCCATCATCCCAACATACACTTGGGGCAGTCATATCTCCTACAATAAGGGTGGCCATGACTATGGGCACATCTTAAAATTGGGCCATAATAGTCAAACTCACTTCTTTGATATATCCCACATCTATAATCCCAAGTTCCCTCTAGTAGGGATCCATGCAATTATAAACCCAACACATCGCAAGAGTAGGTGGCTTAGAGAAAGCACACCTAATTTGGATATCCCATCAAGGTCCCTGTAAGTCCTTGCCAAAACATCATCAGCCCAACTATATTACCACCCATGCTCCTCAATGTCTCAAACTACAAGCTGCTAGTAATAGAGTAGCTCAGTGGTGCCCTTATACCCAACCAAATGTGAGGCCAATATGCTAATTATGGCCTTACAAAAGATAGGTATATGATCCCTCTCTACCCCAACTAACCATATATAGTTATTTTGATCCACATTGAGTACCTCCCATCACTAAAATAGGCATCCCATCTCTGCACCTTTGCCCTATCAACATCCGATCTCAAAGTTAATGTTCATCTTATCACAAGCAGTCTTAGGATCCTATATACATCCTCTAGGGTGATAGTCCACTCACCCATAACTTATAGAAACTAAAAGGTGTTTTGGTTCACATCCCAATAAGTAAACATGTCATAAATTAACTTACTGACTGGGGCAATCGATCCCACCTGAGCAATCCTCCATATCATATCTCGTTCTAATAAATAAATCTCCTTTGAATTTAACAAATCATTCACATGAGGAAACCACTCTTCCCCCCAAGCTTGAATCCACCTCATATAACCCCTTGCATCCACAAAAACAAATTTTGATTAGTCTAGGCACTCTAAAATTAATTCTAACCCCTACTATGGTGAAAGTGTCATGACAATTGTGTAACCACCGATCTATGCCAATTGGAAGCTACATAATTGTCGTGGGGTTACATAAACTCTTGTCTATGTAGAATATTGGTCATGTAATTTTCATGACAATTTCATAATTTCTAGTGTGATTGACCAACGGTCATGCTCGCCACTATCCTAAAATAAAATAAAAAAGCTCAAAAACATGTAAAATTTAACTTAAAAACAAAAAAAAACATTTTACTAATCACCTAGCTATGTAAAACATTTTAACTAGTTTTTGTTAATTGAATTGACCTTCCTAAATAATATTTCAAACAAATCTAACCAACCTAGGGCTTTGAAAAAAAATTCTAAAAATTATCATGTGCAAGGACCTTGCTTGCTGCCATCGGTGCCACTGCCATCCTCTCTATCGCTTGTCTCCACTCGATATTTGGTCAAAGGTGGGCCAAAACATAAATTTGGCAAGTTGATATTTGCACATTATTTCCAATTTTGGAATAAATGGCTATTTATAACAACTTTTCAATTACGTATTTCATTTTAAAAATTATATTTTATAGCTTAATTTACTATATTTTCTATATTCTTCATGTAATTTGATGTGTTTATGAGTTTTATAGGTGTGGAGTAATATGGGATGACTTAGGTAATAACATTGGTAAGTAACATTGTCTTAAATTTATGTAAAATTCACCAAATTTATTTTACTTTACATTTGAATCTTGTTTTATCTTTTTGAGGCGACGAGGCATATTGACTATCTAATTAGGATTAAACATACAAATTTCAAGATCCATTACCTCACTTAACTCCTAATCATCCCATTTAACTCCTAATCACCCTAATTAAATCCTAATAACTCTAGTTAAAATCTTCTTCTACAAATATGCATGTTAATTTTGAAATTTAGATTAAAAAAATCACAAATGAATAACTTGCACTTTGTCAATTTTGAAAGACAACCACAAAATGTTATTTTTCCTTTCATTATTTTGCTTTTGGTTCCTATATCCTTCATCTCTCTTACTGACATAAATGTCCCTAGGTCAAATTGAGTAATTAAATGGAGGATTCAACTTGAAGAATTGAAGATTCACAGTCAACAACATACTTCCAATTTATCATGTACACTTGATAGATTGGAGGTTTCTTTGTTTTATCTTTCCTATTGCATTCTTATATTATATTTATTTACTTAAAACTTGTTAGTGAATTAAAAAATAAAACATAAATCTTTCGTGTGCATTTAACTACAGTTAAAAATCTAAATTGAATTACCCTTTGCAAACTTAAAAGACAATAGAAATATCAGGGAAGATCATATCTTCACCCCTACTTCTTCATCCTACATAATCTACCAGATAATTAACACATTTGTTTTGGGAGTATGTTCTCATTTTTCATCTATTCGAGTTTCATCAAATTTTGAGTTTTTGTGAAATTCAATTTCTTCATAGTTTATGTGTTACATCTCGATTTCACCTTAAGTATATTAACCATTGAATCCATGGACTATTATGGTTATTATTTGATCATTATTGCTTTAATTCGAGATATACTACATATACTAGTTATGGGACAGTGATATGTTGATTCGTTTACATAATGGATTGATTATGTAACAATTGTACTTTCTTATTTCTGTACATTGAAGATGTATATTTATTAGTTATGCATCATTAATTGATATATATGATGACTCGGACTAACTACCTACTTGTCACGAGGTGGAAGGAGGATTGATTCTACCCTTAGAGCATGATGGAGGGAGAGCATCATCAGAAAGGATGAATATATGGGATGATTGAAGGATGACAGAGGAATTGCTAGTAACCCAACACACACACCATAGTAGAATAACTTATTTAACTTTATATTTGATCTAGAGAGTTGGTTTGTTATGAATACTTATATATCTTACCATGATCGTGTTTTGGTAGATTTTTAAGATTATCTGACTATGTGATCTTATGTTTGATATTAGTGCATTTATTTACTCATAATATTATTTTATGATAATTGTTGTAAATGCTTTCACTAAGGGGGATTGTCTAACACAGTGACATGTCTTAATGATATTCGGTAAATATCATTATCATGATTTGATATATTTTTGCATAAGAGTTTTTTATTAAAATTTAACTGTAGAATACTTGATACATATGAATATAAATAATCCTTATACCCTGGTATTTAATAAATGGAGTTGTCTTGAAATAATTACTAATTGGGGGATTATATTTGATAGAGATATTTACCAGATATATTAAATCAAGGAAATTCAACCTTAAAGTGTTAAACCCAATGCATGGAATATCGTGAGTTTAAGGGTCTAAATTTATCATTTATTAAATGACTCAAGTGGAATTAGTAAATAACTTAGCCTATAATCCATTAAAATATACACGCACAAATTAAATTAAAGTCAAGAAATTTTTAAAAATAAAAAGAAAACTAAAATTGATTGGCATTGACCTTTGTTAAAAATCTAAGTGAAGTTAAGGGATGAAGCAGCAGTGAATGCATGTAATTGAATTTTATTTAGAAGTAGAAATTTTAAAATAGCATGGGGGTGGGGACTTAGCTTGACTAGAGAAAATTCAAAAAGGAGATTTTCATGGATAAATAAATTAAAGAAGTGAAGATTTAGAATAAATTGCATGGTAAAAGAAAATCATCTATTTGAGGAGAAAAAATAACAAAAATGCAAAAATAGAAAGTGCGACAACCTAGGGCAATCCTTGCATGGAAGCCAAAAGAGCATAATAAAGGGAGATTTTTGGAGAAAGAATAATTAATAAAGAGGGTGATGGAATAGAATTAAAGAATAGAAAGAGGATATAAAGGCAACTAAGGGTATGACATTGGATAGAGGATGAAGAAATATATCTATTGAGAAAATAGATACAACGAATTGGAGAAAATAGATAAAATGAATTAGATAAATCAGATACAATGACAAAAGGAGAAGAAGATAACAAAGTTGAAAAGAAGGGAAATAAAGTATGATAACGTGAAAGAGTATGACGATTAGGAGTGATACACAACATTTTGGCAAAAGGAAAAATGCAATGAAGTGGTAAAGGTTAGTTTTGTCTGAAAATCCATGTATATGTTTAATCGAGTTGGTATGTGTTTGTATACGAATCTGAATAACAATTAGAATAACAATATGAAAAATGAGAAATAAAGTTGCATCATAGAATATCTTCTGTACAATTCTATGAATAAGCAATAATAGTTTTTTGTAGGCGTTTCCCCAAATTTCATATAAACTCTTTGTTGTATTAGTGTAAATGATCTGCACACTTAAAATATTATATGCATGCCCAATAGAAGGTAAAATATAGTATTATAATTGCATGTAGTCTTTATAAGTTGATAAAAGTGTTATAGATTAGTATATGGCACTTAGTAAAATAATTTAGAAATGGTAAAAAAATTGAAGGAAAATATCATCAATATAGAATGCTCCATATACTCCATTATGAAAGAAATGGTAAAAGCGTGAAGGAAACTAAGTTTCCTATTATGATAAATCAAATTTTAGGTGAAACTGCCTCAGTTTTTCATTTTATAGTTGAACTTGAGTTATTGGATGTATACATATGTATCTTGTTAAATGTTTATATGACAAATATTTATTATTTCAGTATTTAGATTGTATTAGGCTAGAATGAACTATCCATAGAAAGAGATTCATGACTTTAGCTACATTAACAACTTAGGAAGTGAATATCAGTATTTGATTGTTTTAATATATCTATTGAGATATGAGCCACATAAATTGAGTGCTAAAATATTAACATAGAAATCCATTAATGAGGTTTTTGTATATAGATGGGTAAAGGGTTTCATTAACATACTAGAGATATAGTCTAGATGGAAGAGTAAACCCTACCACAAAATCTGGAAACTATTACTAAAGTATAGTTATTTACATCTTGTTGTAAGATGAACATCACCACCTTTACAATTTGGTTATATAGAACCTTAGTTTTAGATTAAGGTAAAAGCAGGTTTTGAAGGGACCCCGAAACCCTTTAACAGAATCAAGAAAGATAAAGCATTAACAATCACCAAGAAAAGCATTCCTGAATCCTACTAAAGAACAGTATCAAAATTAGGTTTTACAGGGCCCTGAAATCACAATCATAGACTAATAAAAGCACTCAGGTTTTACAAGGACCTGAAACCTTAACAAAACCAGGTTTTACAACCTGAAACAAGTAACCAGGTTTTACAAGGACCTGTAACCTTAAAAATCTTACAGCATAGGGAAAAAAATGCTAAATAAAAATATATATCTTTAGCATTCTACCCTAGCCAACAATGCAGGTTGCCATTGCAATAATGACACACAAGCATTTTCCGTGACAATAAAAAACCCCAAAATACCTTTGGTTTCTCTATCACTATGATTTGATGGATACACCGTCAAATCCAGCAATAAAGATGGCCAAATGACAGCAATAATGACGGCCAAATATATATAGAACCTTAGTTATTCAGTAAAGTTAACTTTGATATATATTGTTTGTAACTAGGGATAAAATGTTTTCTTGTGATGTTTATATATTTATGAACATGTTATGATTCATGATCGAATGGTGTGATTCTTGAATAGAAAGGGATATATTTATTATATTGAAATATCTTAATGAGTGAAATTCATTAAATGCATTTGACAGACAAAATGCATAGTTTTTTATTATTTTCAGTACTTGGTAAAGTTGCATGTATGTTAAAAGGAATAATCTATTTTTAATCATTGGTTTCTATATTATGATATATCCAGTCTTGCATTGGTAATGCCAAATAAGTAGTGAGACAAACTTCAATAGCTTAGTTGGCATTGTGAATGTAAGATGAAGATAATCCGATCAAGTGGTGTGCATGAAAGTGACAAATCCATGAGATCATATGTTATTTAAAAACATTGACTAAAGTAATGTTAGATATACATTGTCATTTCATATGTTTGATTTGCATGTTTGTGTGATATCATGTTAGAACATATTTTCTTTATGAAATACATCATGTAGTAGAAATCTTACAACACATGGGTACTGACGAGTCTCTCTAGATTCCCACAACGTTACTATCTACCTATCCATGAAGGGAGTGCCATTACCTGATAGGAGATTATGTAGGAGATCAATGGTCCATGGTTGGTATGGAAAAGCACTCAGATGATGCTCTCTCTCCCCACTGTAGTACTTACTTGGAGACTCCACTTGAGATTATCAGAGATACATGAGTTGGTTTGACTCGAGCTCCATAGAGCATAGTATCTAATTATTGTATTAAGGCTAAATGCCTATGGAAAATGTAATTTTGTTTTTTTATTATACTTCAACAATAGTAGCTATATTATTGTACTAGCCATGGTTAGATTTTGATATGATTACTCTCCTTGCATTTATGTTGTGTTACATAAAGTGAAGTGTTTGGAACTATTATTGTTGTAAGAATTATAGTGTAACATGCCTTATTAAGTTTTTTAGAAACACTAATTAGATTCTCTTGTTATAATTTAATGAAAGAATGAATGTTGAGTAATTAATTTTTTTTTTATTACTAAATTATTCTAGTACAATCCATGTGGGGTTGTTACATGTGATATAGGAGCTTAGGCTTAAACTCTAGGACTTAATGAGTCCACTAACATTTTCATATTCTTCTATTTAGAGAGAAAGAAAAATGTTGCAAAAAAAAGCATCAAGTGAGGGTCCTTTGAATATCAATGATAATATCCTTCCAAATGATCCTAACCTAATTGTTGCTAAACATTCAGTAAAGTTGGATCAGATTCTCGCAACCATGAATGATACCAGGGACGTGATCACAACCCTGGAATAGGAAGTTCATGGTTATGGTGAGGAAGAGCATCATAAAGAACTTTTTGAGCATCCCACTATGTAGGAAAACCTATAAGATGACACATCAAAAAATTACAAAGTTATCTAGGGACATGAAAAAGGTGAGTCTACCTAAGTTTGATGAAATTGTTCTAGGTGATAGAGCTAAAGCATGGCTGATAGAGATGGAAAAGTATTTCAAGATTCAAAACTACTCAGAGGTCATCAAAATAGTTTTGGGAGCATACCAGTTGGTTGGTAAGGCTGCTAAGTGGTAGGCTAATAATAAGTTTGAAATGAACCTTAATTCGACCACCACTACTTAGGAGTAGTGGTGGTCATTGTTTAGGTCATGGTGGCTTCCCCAACTTTATTTTGATTAAAAGTTCATAGATTTTTGAATCTGAAGTAGGGGGACTTATCAATGAATGAGTACTCGATGCAATTCATCAAGCTCCTAAAGTACGTACCTCAATAACAAGCAGATGAGAGGTTTAGGATTAGGAAGTTTATCATGGGACTAAAACCCCAAATCAGTGGTCAGATAGATGTGCATGGACCTAGTCTTCAAAAAGGCAGTGAAGCAAGAGTAGAAGTTGAAGTCTCTTGCACATGTTAAGGAAAACTTCAAGAAATTTTTTGGAAGTTATAAGACAACTTTAAAAAAGAAGAACCGGAGATAGAGGAGTTAAAACTCTAAGGGATAGTTCAATAATTAGAATTCCAAATTCAATAGTGGATCTGGAAATAAGAAACTAGGTAATGATTTCAAGGGTGCTTTCAAGGGAAACCCACAAACTAACAAGAAAGATCCATTTGGATTTTGTTTCAATTACAGAGGAAACCATTATGCTCATGAATGCACTTAGGACAAGTCAAAAAACAAACGTCCTAATTCTCAATAGGGTAATTTTTAGCAATGTATTCATGCATTAATTGATAACTGACCAGCCAAATTTCAAGTATCACCCATAGAGTTGTCAGGTAATTTATTTAAACATCCAGTTTTCATTTTGATAGATACAAGGGCTACTAAATGTTTTATAGCTCCTAGAATGCTTAGTAAGTTTCCTAGAAGAGTTGGATTTATGGCAAATGCATGGTTAATATAGTATGGAAATGACTCAAAAGTCATGGTTGACAAGTGTCTAGTTGAAGCAGAGATTAAGTTGTTCAAATTCATAAGTATAATAGATCTGTATGTAGCACCACTAGGGTCATATGATGTGATCCTCAAAGTCAACTGGATTACTAAACACAAGGCCAAGGTTGACTGCTACTTGAAGAAGTTTGAGTGTCTGAATGATTTTGGAAATTCGACAAAAATTTAGGGTGAGAAGAGAGAGTTGAGACTCGAATAGATTTATGCACTACAACTTAAGAGGGCTCAAGGAAAAGGATGTTAAGCATTTATTTACAATATAAATTAAATGAATGAACTTAAGGAACCATCTCTCGAGGATTACCCATTTCTTAGAGATTTTCAGGATGTGTTTCCATAAGAATTACATGATTACCTCCTAAACATGAGTTTGATTTCTTGAGAGATATCATACCTAGATCAGAACCACAATCTAAGGTATTTTATAGAATGAAAACCACTAATTTGATTGAATTGAAGGCTCAACTTCAAAAATTATTGTCAAAAGGGTTGATCAGGCCTAGTGTATCACCTTGGAGTGCATCGGTTGTCTTTTTCAAGAAGAAAGATGGTATTATTCAACTTTACATTAATTATAGGATGTTGAATAAGGCAACTATCAAAAATAAGTATCTACTACTTCGTATAGATGATCTTTTTGATCAAATGTAGGGAATAATGGTCTTTTTTTAGATTGATCTTAGAGTGGGATATCATCAGTTGAGGATTCAAGATGAGGACATTCCAAAAACAACTTTTAGAACTCATTACGGGCATTATGAGTTCACAGTGTTACCCTTTGGGTTGACTAATGCACCAACAACATTTATGAATATCATGAACAACATGTTCAGAGATTATCTAGATCACTTTGTTTTGGTCTTTCTAGATGGCATTCTTATATATTCTAAGAATGAAGAGGATCACCTACAACATTTGAACTAATTATGCAATGGTTGCGAAAGCACAAGTTGTATGGCAAGTTATATAAGTGTGTATTTTTCCAAGAGAGACTAAAATATCTAAGACATTATTTTTATAGATGGTATTTATATTGATCCAGCTAAGATAAGAGCCATTATGAAGTGATCGGTGTCAAGGAATGTGCATGAGGTAAGAAGTTTCATGGGGTTAGCTGGCTATTATAGGAAGTTCATTTCAAAAAAATTTAAGATAGGTAATCCAATTACATCCTTATAATGTAATAACCAAAGGTTTATCTAGTCAGATAAGTGTGAAGTAGCTTAATAGGAATTGAAAAGAAGGCTTATTTAAGAACCAATGTTGAGAGTTCCTGACCCTAATGGTCAATTTTTAGTGATCACAAATGCATTAGGAGAGGGATTAGGAGGAGTCCTTATGTAGGATGGTTTTGAGGTGGATTTTGAATCAAAGAAGCTAAAAACTTATGAGGTTACGCCCCTCATGATCTCGAACTTGCAGTAATTGTTCATGCTTTACAAGTTTGGCAACATTATTTATTTGGAAAAACATTCAATCTCAAGATAGATAATTTGGGACTCAAATACATTTTAACCCAACCAAATTTGAATGCTTGTTAGAGATATTAGTTACAATTTCTTTTCGAATATGACTTTGATATAAATTACATCAAGGGTAAAGAGAACAGAATAACTGATGCTTTGAATCATAGAAGGTACATAGTAGCCATGGATACTATCAAGAATACTTTTAAAGATCATGTGATTGAGTTCTCACTAAGGGATAAATACTATGATCATGTTAGAAAAACATTGTTTGATAATGATCAAAATCCTTGGTATAAGAGATTCAATTTTGAGAATGATGGTCTTTTGTGTTACAATGGAAGGATGTATGTGCCAGATTGAGAGAATTTGTGGAGCACAGTGCTAAAATAATTATACAATGCCCCATATTCAAGACATCTAGGAGTAACCAAGCTCATGATAGAGCTTAGACCTTTGTATTTATGGAAGGGAATCAATAAAGATGTGGCAGACTATGTGTCACATTGTCTAGAATGTCAACGAGTGAAAGCTAAGCATGTACACCCAGATGGATTGTTATATCCACATGATATACCAAAGTGAAAGTGGTAGATGATTAATATGGAATTTTTTCAAGGTTTACAAATGTCACAAATCATGCATGATACGATCTTGTTAGTTTTTGATAGACTGATCAAAGTGGCTCATTTTATACCAAGCAATTTGATAGATGATGCACTTACCCTTGAGAAAAAGTTCGTAAAAGAATTGTATAGATTGCATGAATTCATAGAAAAGATCATTTTAGATCATGATCTGAAGATGACTTTCAAATTTTAGGTAACTTTGGACTCAATTTTGGATACGTAACTAAATTTTAGCACTACATATCACCCAGAGACTAATGGTCAAATTGAGTGAGTTAATCAAGTATTAGGGTATCGTCTTCATATGTATTACATTGATCAACAATACAAAGTGAAATATTATCTTCTATTGGTTGAGTTTGCATACAATAACTCATATCAATCAACTTTGAAGATGGTACCCTTTGAGACACTATACGAAAGAAGATACAGGACACCAATTAGTTGGAATAGGTTAGTCTTTGGACCTAAGATGCTTTCAAAAATAGAAGATCAAGTTAGATTAATCAAGAAGAGATTTGTCGAGGATAATGATAGACATAAGAGTTATGCTAATTTCAAGAGGATAAATAGATGGTTTTCTGTAGGCGATAACGTATTCTTATGGGTTAAGTCATAGAAGAGCTAGATTAAATTCAGTAAGTCAATGAAATTATCATCAAAATATGTGGGACCCTTCGAGGTGTTAGAAGTGGTCAATCTTATAGTGTATAGGCTTGCATTGGGACTAACCCTAGCTCTATTACATAATATTTTTCATGTATCTTATCTTTAAAAGTATATAGTTGATCCTACGCATGTTCTGGATTGGAATGTTTTTCACGTTCTAGATCCCAGGGTGGTTATGGTAGAACCAATAAGAGTAATTGACACTCGTAAACTTCATTTGCATAATAATGAAGTGTCATAGTGCAAGGTCTTGTGGGACAAATACTCTAAGGATAGTGCTATTTGGGAGGACTATGATGAGTTCTTCAGGTTATTTTCATATTTGTTTACATAATTTGATATTCGATTCTATGTTTTTATTATGTTAAAACTTTGTTTCTTATTGAGAATTATTATTTGAATAAGTGTCATTGGGACGACCAATTTTAGGGGGGGAGAATGTTACATCCCAATTTCACCCTAAGTATATAAACCTTTGAATCTGTGGATTATTATGGTTATTATTTGATTATTATTGCTTTAATTTGTGCCATACGACATATACTGGTTATAAGACAATGATATGATAATTAATTTGCATAATAAATTAATTATGTGACAATTGTACTTCCTTATTTTTGTATATTGAGGATGTATATTTGTTAGTTATACATCATTAGTTGATATATATGATGACTCAGACTAACTACCTACTTGTCACGAGGTGGATACAGAATTGATTCTACCCTCAAAGCATGATGGAGGGAGAGCATCATTGGAGAGGATAGAGTGGATGCGATGATTCAAGGATAACAGAAGAACTACTAGTAACCCAACACACACATCATAGTAGAATAACTTATTTAACTCTATGTTTGATCTAGATAGTTTGTTATGAATACTTATATATCCTGTCATGATCATGTTTTGGTATATGCTTAAGATGATCTGACTATGTGATCTTATTTTTGATATTAGTGCATTAATTTACTCATATAATATTGTCTTATGATAAATGTCGTAAATGCTTTCACTAAACGAGATTGTCTAACACGGTGACAGGGCTTGATGATATTTGGTAAATATCATTATCTTGATTTGATATCTTTTTGCATAAGGTTTTTTTTAATTAAAAGGTAACTATAAAATACTTGATACATAAAAATATAGATAATCCTCATACCCTAGTAAATAGAGTTATCTTGAAATAATTATTAATCAGGGAATTATATTTGATATAGTTATTTATCAATTATAGTAAATTAAGAAAATTTAAACTTCAAGTGTTAAACCCTATGCATAGAATACCATGAGTTTAAGATCTAAATTTATCATTTTATTAAATGACTTAAGTGGAATTAGTAAATAGCTTAGCTTGGAATCCACTAAAATATACATGGACAAATTAAGAAATTAAATTAAAGTCAAAAGAGTAAAAATCTAAAGTGAAGTCAAGGGATGAAGCGGCGATGAATGCATGCTAATTGAATTTTATTTAGAAGTAGAAATTTTAAAAAAGCATGGGGACGGCGACTTAGAATGACCAGAAAAAAATTAAAAATGAGATTTTCATGGATAAAGAAATTAAAGAAGTGAAGATTTAGAAGCAATTACATGGTAAAAGGAAAGCATCTATTTGAGGAGAAAAGATAATAAAAATGCAAAAATAGAAAGGCCTGCAACGGGGGGCGATCTTGGAAGGCAAAAGAGTATGGTGATGGAATAGAATTAAAGAACAAAAAGAGGATATAAAGTCAGTTGGGGGTACGGTGTTGGAGAGAGAGTGAAGAAATATATCTATTAGAGAAAATAGATGCAACGAATTGGAGAAAATAGATACAATGAATTAGAGAAGAAGACAACAAAGTTGAAAAGAAGGGAAATAAGATATGACAACGTGGAAGAGTACGATGATTAGGAGTGATACACAATGTTTTTGCAAGAGGAAAAATATAGCGAAGTGTTAAAGGTTGGTTTTGTCTTTAAATTTATGCATATGTTTAATTGAGTCGCTCTGTGTTTGTATATGGATTTGAATAACAATATGAAAAATGATAAATAAAGTTGCATCATAGAGTATCTTCTGTACAATTATGTGAATAAGCAATAGTAGTTTTTTTTTTAGGCATTTTCCCAAATTCCAAAATCTAAATATACTAAAAATCTAAATATTATACAACGAATTAAAAATTTAAATAGAATTATAAAATCTTATAACTAAAAAATAAAATAAAATAAACACAAATTCTAAAATAAAAAAAAAACTTAAAACATATTAATAAAATAAAATTTAATAATGTGTGTGTGTGCGCATGTTGGCGTGCGCACACACACACACATGTATGTATATTTGATTGAAGAGTGTATCTATATATTAATCAAACAAGATATGGTATAACGTAAATCGTACAAAAAAATTAGGTGGAAAAGTCACACCCCACGAGCATAGTCACACCGAGGGTAAAGACATCTTGGGAAAAGCCTAAAAAATGGTCAAAAAATAACCACACCCACAAAAAGAAACATCACATCAATAGTTTGATAGCAAAGCAGAGAGAGCAAGGAATAAATAACAATAAAGAGAACAATTAAGCAGTCGTAACAAACATAGACATCGAGGAAGATGGTAGAGATGACAATCCTAAGGCTTACCACCCCATCTTCATAAGGCAGGAGGATCCTCATCTACAGGTAAAAGCTCCCAACCATTATTGTGTTGAGATTCTAATGTCTCATCTTGATTTCTTTCAGGAGAGACTACCAGAGCCAACTATGGAAATTTGCCTTGGAGGGGAGGATCCCAGGCCCTGATGTCACCATCATTAAATGGGGGAACAAATCCCTAGCCCCTACCATCGCCTCCAAATCTGAAAGAGCCACTCAGACCACCACAGTGAGGAGAAGACCAACAATGTGGTGACCGATGAGGAGAATGACTCTTGTGTCTAGTTCTGGAATAGAACTAGCATGGTTCATACCCTCATCTTCAGGGAGGCATAGGATGTTATGGAGGCTTAGGAGGTTCATGGGTAACTGTGCATGAGGCATTTCTTGAGTGGTTGAGAAAATGTTAGAGGTGGTTAAGTTTCAGGGGGACTTTCTTTGTTTGACTTTAAATATGAAATGGAACATTAGATAAAACAATAATTTTGTTAGTAATAGAAAAACTACGTTCTAACTCTTCATGATTAAAGCAAGCATGATTGCTAGCTTTCTAGATTTGAAATAAAATATCAGCTCAAAAGATCTGTCAAAATCTATTATATTTTATAGGCAACGAATCTGAGTCCCCCAAGAGAGCCATCTTCCATGTGAATAATCTAGGTCAAAAGCGCTGAAAAAGGGAATGAATCCAACCCTATGCAGATTGTGCATGAAAGTGAAACCAAAAAAGGTGGTTAAAAGTCTTTGGGTGTTGAAAAGCTAGGAAAATGGGGTTGGACACTCGTAGATGCTTGAGTTGGTCCCCCACAAGCAAGCTCTAATAAAAGAGACACCATAAGAAATGAGCTTTTTTGGGCTCAATGATAGTATACCACATAGTGGTATAACATTTGGACTAAACCTCATGTCTAGAGTGGAGATTCCATCTAAGGTTGAGCATTTCATCTAAAATATGCTGAGGGGATAGTAAATTATAACCCAGTTGAGGAGAATACCAGGTGAAGGGGTGGTCGTAGGCTAGCGTCAATCCTTCCACCAAGGAACAAGGGAGTTAACCCCCATTTTGTGCAAATACTCATCAGGTATGGAGCCTTGAATTTCTAATATAACCTATGCATCTAAGTTATTTAATTAAAATATATTTTGAAGTTATTGCCAAGTGAGCTAGACCTGATTTTCCTTACAAAAGAGATCACTGATAAATTTCATGCCTTTTCTAAAAAGCCTTGACCCTTTAACCTAAGAGACTAAAGCAAAGGGAACATTTTGAAAATTTTAGCATGGTGACCATAAGAGAGGCTGGGAGTTAATGGAGAGGTCATTCTTGAAACCCTCACCTACCCAATTAAGATGAAGCTTAAGCTTATCCCATGCTTTCCATAGGCTTTGAACCACAAAAGTACCCTTGATTTTAACAGGCACTGGGGTTATCTGAAGGGAGTGGAGTCCTAGGCATTGTCAAGCCTTTCTACCACATGAAAGCCCCTAATAAATACAATGGTGTAAAAGAATCTTCCAAGCTTCATCCCTAACAAGAACTCTAATAATCCATTTGACACCAAGGGTAGGGCCTTGCATTTTAATATCTAAGAGAGTCAGTCCACCAACTTCCTTAGGTCGGCAACATATATTCCAAGCAACTATGTGGAAGCCCTTATGACCCTTAGATTTAACCCATAGAAAATCTCTTAGAAGTTTTTCTAATTTGCTATAAACAACATTAGAAAGGGCCCAATAGGATGAATAATACGTGAGTATCTACCAAAACTTTAGAACAAATTTAAATTTTACTAGCAAGAGATAAAGCCTTTGAGACCCAAAAAGAAATTTTTTTTTCAACTATTTGCACCACATAAGACCATAGCTCAAAGGGAGAGGCCCAAAAATTAAAAGGTAAGCCAATAAACTTAAACTGCACCCCTGGAATAAGCCACTGCCATTGATATCCCTCCAGCCAAGGAGGTTTGGGGTCTAGAGACTAGTGGTGACACTGAATCTTCCTTCATTAAATAGATGATCTTGAAGCCAAACAAAAAATATGGAGACATTCCATGGCATTCCTAACAGACTCTTTTTCCTCTTGAAGAGTGAGAAAAGAGTCATCTACGAAGTGGCCATTTAATAGCTATTTGTTAGTCTAAGGTAGGGAAATGCCTTTGACCAAACTCCTAACAGTGTAATTGGTTAGGAGGTAGATAAATCTTTTTTCTTCTAGCATATATAAAGAAGGGGCTAAAGGGCATCCTTGTCAGATAGAACAATGAAGTTCAAATTGAGAAGATTGGGTGTCGTTGATTGTAATACAAGTCCCAACATTTTGAAAGAGCATGTTAACATTTTGAACAAATTTGGGGACAAAACTAAAGGCCTGCAATATGGCCAAAATGAAGGGCCACTCAATATGATTGTAACCTTTCTCAAAATCAATTTTGACAAACATATCCTTTTGATTAGATAGTCAAGCCCATTCCATACCTTCCCAAATGACAATGACATTATCTAAAATGAATCTATTCTACATAAAACCATATTGTTCACTCCTGATAATTAAAGGGATAATGTGTTTGACCCTAAGGGCTAAAGCCTTCACAATAATATTGTAGGAGACATTAAGCAAAGTAATAGGCTTCCAATTGGTGATAATTTTAGGATCACCAGGCTTGGGAATGAACTTAATGTTACCTTAATTTATAAGGGGACCCAAAGAGTTGGTTAAAACAACTTTAGAATAGACTCAATAAAGAGCAGGACCAATAGTATCCAAAAGGGTTTGGTATAATTCACATGGAAAATCATCAATTCCTGGAGCTTTGTCAACTGCCATATGCTTAATATCCTCATGGAGGTCCTTGAAAGATAAGGGCCTATCACAGGAAACTCTTTGTGAATTAGAATCTTTGCAAGGCACCACCTGGAGGCATTGATGGAGAGCCACCTCCCATTCTAGAGAGGAAGCTTATGCTAAGAAAATACCATGGTAATGATGAAAAAAAGCTTGTAGAATGTCTGGAAGTTTAGTAAGTTGAGTATTTCCTTCCTTGATAGCTTTAATTCTATCAACAACTCTGCTAGAGCAGAGAAAGGCAAAAAAGTCCTGAGAGACTTTGTCTCCAATTTTCAACTAATGCATGTGAGCACTCAATTGAGCTCCTTCAACCTTGAGAGCTTCCTCAATTAGGAGTTTATATCTTCAATGTGCCACTTTAGTTTGGAAGTGAACATTGAAAGGTGACTACTCTAATTCCTATGAAACTCAAACATATTCACAGTTTGTAACATTATGCAGATGCCATTTGAAAGAGACCACTTATTTGTCATAGATCTTAAGAAAGCTATAAGTGTGAGCAAGAGCATCTAACCACCATTGAATCCAGCTAGTATCCCCCTCTGGCTGGGGAACCAGGTTCTAAATTTTGACAATGTGCCCCACTATTCTCTCATGCTTGAGGTGAGCAGTATTGAGATAAAATTGAGTGGATGTAGACTTAACTTGAGGTGTGGTCCATTCAATATTAAATCAAATAAGATGATGATCTGATTAAAAGGTATAGGGAATGATCGATACTAGCCTATCATGTACCGAGACAAAAAAAATAACTTGCTCATCTGGCAAGGCTTGGTTGAGCTGCTAAAGCACCTTATCTTCTCCTTGTCAAAAATTATACCAGGTGAACTAGGGGGAGACTAAGTTTTTCCCTTGGTGATGATTGGGATTGAACACCTTGAGTTTTTTCTGCATATAAAACTAGGCTTCACACTCACTAATGCACCACTGCATTATAAAGCATCCTTCTTTATTCTCAGCTGATTCCACCATATTGAAATCACCATAGAGGATCTAATGTGCATTAAGAAGTGGTTTGGCCAACCACTTCCACAGAGTATCCCATTCTAAGACACAATTAGAAGTGTACAAGTTTACCATCCCAATCATGCAGTTATTAGAGTAAAAAAGGGTCCACACCACCTAGTGCGTAGGGTCCAAGCCCCATGAAATTATATTATGAGATAATTCTGAAGCCAAAAAAGTGATGGACCCACCATGCCCAACTTCATACCTGGTACCCTGACATATGGCTCTAAGATAAAATATTAATGTTGTATTTTATAGTAAGAAGCCATAAATCTTGACCTCTTGCAAGCAAAGAATTTTTATGCTGCTAAAAAGCTGATAATTATTCTTAACTGCATACTTATGTGGTAGATCAATAAGGCCTCAAACATTTCAAGAGTAAGTAATCATTGGGCATTATTTAAGTGCATGTCATTCTCCTCAATGCGAACTTCAAGCACAACAAACCAATTAAACATAAGTTTGTTGGGCATGAAATCATTCATTCTAAATGATTGTCTCTTATGTGCCATACATTCCTCCTCCTCAAGAGATGGAGAAGCGTTGTGAGAGTACCAAAACACTAATTTATGGTCCAAGGTGACCAAACTCCATTCTTCCTTTGGAATACTCACCCTCGGAGAGGGTTGTGATGGTGACATTGAGGGTGACGTCTCAACCAGATAATCCACTATTTACAGAGTATGCATAAGTGAAGGACAATATATATTAGGTAAAATAACTTTGGTAGTAGAAGTTGAGGCACGATTATTCCTAATAGGTATATAAGAAGAAACTTGTGGCCTTTTGCCACCTTTGGAAGAGTTATTATTATTTATTGTTAGTGACGGTGGTCCAACCATCATTATTGCCATTCTACAGTTTAGTCTTAGAGCCACCCTTTTCTTGAGAAGTAGGGGGTGCATACACCATCAGAGGACATTATTGGATCATATGATATAAGGATTGGCACCAAAAGCAAGTATTTAGGAGATTGAAATATAAAACACGCTGGAAAAATGATTAGTGCCAATTTGTATATCAATAGAATTTTTCAAATCTTGGGATAAATCCACTCCAACACAAACCCTCTTTTGGGGACAAGCCATAAAGAACTTCATCTACTCATGGCATATGAAATGCTCTATAGGTTTAATGAGTTGGTCAATAAAACCCCATAAAGGGAGAGACAAGCCAGGAAATTTAACCTAAATGGGAATTTTTAGCTTTGTTTTCTTTGAAACTTGAAAGTCCCGAGTCTAGTGAGAAAAGACAACCAAAGTGCTACAAATAAACCAAGGCCCATGGTTAATAACGGCTTTGCAGTGTTCTGGGTTTGAAAATCGAAACAAAAAAAAGCCCTTGGTAAGATTCTGGACTCCTCCTAGTTTCACACCATGGCCTTGCCAATGGTTGTGGACCCATTACTTCAAAAAGGCTCTCAAGGGGGACTCGACCAACAAAATAAACAATCAAAGTAAAATTTTCAAATAAATGTCAAGCTTTATCAAATTTAGGCATATCTAGAATAAGACTAGGTAATGGAGAGTCATAATCATCACCATTACCTCATGGAAGACTTTCAGGATGAATTTCCTCACCTGCTTCAGGGTCATGGTTGTGCTCACTTGCTCTAAATTTATTTGCATCTACAGATGCAAAGAGAGAGAAGTGGTGGTCATTTAAAATAGGGTACCCCCTATTGCCCATAGGGTGAAACATCGATCAAAATTAGTAATAAATGCAAATAAAAGTAATATTCTGCATAAATTTGTGATAATTAATAGTGTGATAGAGACGCCTAAAGGCTCATCAATGCAGAGCTAAAAAAATAACAATAATACTCCAAATATAAAAAATTAAACTCTACAAAATAAAAACTTAAAACTTAAAAACAAAACTTAATTTAAAACTCTAAAAACACGTAGTACAAAATAAAATACAAAATATTAACCAAAACCTAAAAAACTTAAAACAATATAAACATTATAAAAGACTACACAATTAAAAAACTTAACACATCCCAAAAGAAAATGAATACCACTAAAAACAAAGCAAAATACCTAAACTCTATCATAAACTTCCATTCCCATTGGAAATGTAGATGCGGCCAATGATGTAAAAGAATAAAAGGACATGTGGTTGGAGAGAGAACATCGTTGACCTAGAATAAATCTCAAATTCATTCAATTAATCATAAAATGCTTTACAAATAAATAGGCTATGTATCTCTTATATTATTGGAGACCTATTAAATCTCCATAAACCACTCTCCTAAAGTAAACAAGTTGTTTTAACAACTCGTTATCTTACACATAACCTACAATCTGTCAATATCTTTACGAGATTTATTTTACCAAATCACTTACAATAATATATTTATTATTAAACCTTATGTTCATGCTAAATATTTCCAACAGTCTCTTCGAAGTAAGCTAGGTCTTAATAGGGAAGGATCCCTTATCACTAATAGGAGTGCCAATTTTAATTTCAAGTAGAGTTGCAACTTTTCCCCTCAAATCTAGATCTTATGACAAGAACATGAAGGGAACATCGAGATGTTTTCTATTGATCTCTTTATGGAGTAAGGCCTAAGTGTTACTAGGGCTACATATCTGTATGATCAAGGGTTTAGTTAGGATAACTGTATATTCCTCATAAACCCATCCAAGTTGAATGATGCCATCCATAAAACTATCTTCTTAAAGGGGCTCATAGAGACCTTTAAGGAGGGGTGTAATAGGTGTTAGGTTGTGGAGCTAAAAGCTTCACCAGGATGCAAACAGGGGGAGGTTGCTGAGTTGCAGGCAACCGACATCGGTTTGATCAACCGACGTCAGTCATCTTCAGTATTCGTAGTAACCGACGTCGGTAGGTGTCGGCCGACATTGGTCAGACAGGGAATCGATGTCGGCAGCCTGTGTGTGCATGCGTCTCCAGAACTGGTCTATTTTTGGACAGACAGTTTGTTTGCATGTAAAAGACTAATTTTAGTCTTGGAGCTGCAATTCTAATTATTATAATTAGAAGTCTAATTATTGTTTGCATGAGAGCTATTTAATAGACCCATGTGCTGTATTGTAAAGGTGTAGACTCTCAAAGATTCTTGTAGAATCGGTTATGTAGAATTAGAGTTCTATCCAAGGGAGAATCATAAGGACTTGGTGCAGTAAGGACAAGGGTTCTTCTAGGTGTGTATGATCTCGATCGGTAAGTGTGCAAGGCCAAGTTGATCTACAGTATAGCAAGATCAGGTGAGATTTACATGGTAAGTAAGATCAGTTGATCTGCAAGTGTTTGTGTGTGTTTGATCTAGGTTTGTAGGTGTTGCAATATCAAGTTTATTTGCAGGTGGCAGCAAGATCAGGGAGATCAGCAACACAACAAGTAGCAAGATCAGGTGAGATCTACTTGGAGTACGTGGAGTACTCGATTGGACTGGAAGTAGACAATGACGGTTGACCCAGTTGTCACTTACTGGTGGTACTGGCAGTATTTATACTGACTAGTTGGAGGTGAACAACAACTCTGTGTTTGAGTTGATTGTTGTGACCGTGATCAAGAGAGAAAACTCTTGAAGAGATTTATTGTGTACGCCCTAGAGGTGTGGGAGCCCTACAGGAGTGTGAAGAAGATTGTGGCATCTTCTTTGTTGTATTTCCTTCTGGAAGAGTATTAATACAATTGGGTATTGTCTCTCATATTCAGTGTTGTTTTTGATTTCTAGTTACTTATTACTTCTGGTTAAATTTCATGTTTAGTTGCTTATATAAAGGTAATCATGTGTGCTCTTTGAGAGCTGGGATCCTGAACAATTGGTATCAGAGCCTGGTTGTAGGTTCAAGAGCGTGATACCAATCTAACAATTGGTATCAGAGCAAGGATCACCAAGTGGTAGAGCTTGGTCACTAACACCTTGGTTTCAGAGTGTGTTAAGTATTTTGATTACAGGTCACTCACAGGGGTTTCTGTTGGAGTGGGAGTATAGCAATGGTAGAAGAAGGTAAGCTGAGAATGGAAGAATTCAACGGTAAGAATGATCAATTACAGAGTTATGGAAAGAAAGAGCAGGTAAAGAAAGATTGTTGGTTGGTTCAAGATCAACATGAAGGAACCGAAGAAGTAGATGTTATAGGTGTTGTTGCACATGATGCTCTGGTATGTTTCTTGGATAAAGTAGAATCTTGTTTTATAGATTCTATTGCCTCTTTCCATGCAGCTCGAAATATAGTATTTTTCCATGTTAAGGTCCTTGGAGACTTTGGAAAGATTTATTTAGGGGTTGGTGAGCCTTGTCAAATTGGTGGCAAAGGTGAAGTGCGGCTGAAATTGCAGACGACCAACACACGGGTGTTGAAGGACGTCATGCAGGTCCTGATCTTGGAGAGGAGTCTAATCTCAAGAAAGTTGGGTGTTGAGAGATGCACAGTAACTCTCACAGCGGATGCACTTGAATTAGCAGGTGGTAAGAAAGTAGGCATTTTTATCTATCTACTTATATTACTGATTCTCCTTCTTTTACAAGGATGTGGCTTTGTAGGCTTGGTCACATGAGTAAGAAGGAGATGCATGTTCTTAAGAGAAAGACATATGTCTTTGACAAACTTAAGAACTGGAAAGCCTTGGTGTTCATGGAGGAGATGATGGACAAAGATCAGTAGAAAATGCTGAGTAACTCTGAGCAAGGCAGTTTGGATAGGGTTTTGATCCAAAGAGAGCTCGCAAGTAAAAAGTCATCACTCACAAGAGAACACAGTTACCGGCGTCAGTCAAGAGGAATCAATGTCGAACAGACAGGTGTCGATGTTGGTCATGTGCAGACCAGAGCCAGTGGTGTCAGGTGGGGTAAGACCGACGTCAGTTAGGGAATCGACGTCGGCAATAGGTTGGACATCGACGTCGGTCAGGTAACCAGCGTCGGCAGTTAGGGCAGTCACATGGAACTGACGTCGATCGGATGCAGATTGGGTGGTGACCGAGGTTAGTCACTGGAACATATTTTGGGCAGACAACAAGCTGTCAAGGAGTCTCAAACGCCCATATGGAGGATTGAAAGTGTAAGTAAGCCTCAAATTCGTTATTCCTCTTCTTTATACTTGTTGCTCACTACAAAGCAGGAAGGATCCAGGAAACAGTGGGAGCATGGCATGAATGAGGAATTTGATTCTTAGGATGCAGAACCAAATGGGAGATTTTGTAGGGTTGCCAGCAGGTATGAAAGCACTAAAAGATGAATGGATTCCTTGGTTAAAGAATAGAGTGAATGGATACGTGAGATGGAAGCCCAGGTTATATGGTCTTGAGGTAGCTGCAGGGCAATGGAGGTTTGACAGGTGTATGACAAAGCATGGCTTTAGTCAATGTCATTGTAACCATTGTGTTTTCTTTCCCAGGTTGGATGATGATTACAACATTATTCTGTTACTGTATGTTGTCTGTTTGCTTGTTACAAGGTCACACATACAGGGTTTTTCTAAGCTAAAGGTGTTAGGTTGTGGAGCTAAAAGCTTCACTGATGCAGACATGGAGAAGGCCATTGGAGAGTTTACTGAGTGTCACAAACACCGGCGTCGGTCAGGCCAACCAACGTCAGCAGGGTACAGACAGGAATGCAACCAATGTCGGCAGAAGATCGGTCGGCGTCGGTCACCTCCAGGCAGACAGGGACCGACGTGGATCGCCTGTGTGGTTTGAACTGCAAGTATTACGGGCAGTTAGTTGACGAATCGAGTGTTTGCATGTTGAGGGCTAATTTTAGACTCAAAGCTGCAGATTTAATTATTGTAATTAGGTGTCTAATTATTGTTTGCATGAAATCTATTTAAGAGACTCACTGGTTGTATTGTAAACTTGTGCTAGAGAGTAAGAGAGCAAATAAGCTCTTTCAGAGAGAAGAGAGCAATGGTGTGTTCCTCCTAATGCCACAATACCAAGTGTGGGTGCTGGTTTAGAGAATCAGAGTGGTTCTTCATGTATGTAGGATCTTGGTCATCAGGTGAGCATGGCTACGATAGGAGATCTACATGGTAAGTAAGGTCTATTGAGGTGCAAGTTGTTGCAGGTTCAGGGGAGATCTACTTGAAGTACGTTGAGTACTTGTGGAGTTCGTGGATCACTTGTGGAGTGCGTGGAGCATAGATGTAAGGTGAACACCAACTCTGTGTTTGAGTTGGGTGTTGGGACCTAAGAGAGAGAGCTTTGAGGGAAGATTTACTGTTTATGCCCTAGAGGTGTGGGAGCCCTAGAGGTGTGTAAGGAAGAAGAACTATGGCAGCCTTCTTTGTTGTATTTCCTTCTGAAAGAGTTTTAATATAAGTTATGTATTGTCTCTCATATCATGTGTTATTTGTGAATTCTAGTTACTTGTGTATTCTAGTTAATTTTTGCATGTTAAGTTGCTTGGTAATCAATTGTGTGCTTCTGATATTTATCCCAACAAGTGGTATCAGAGCTAAGGTTGCAGGAAGCAGGTTTTGTGTTTGGTTATAGGTCACTCTCAAGGGTTTTTGATTGAGTAGGAGTAGAGCAATGGCAGATGAAAGTAAGCTAAGAATGGAGGAGTTGAAAAGCACAGATGGTCACTTACGGTCCTATGGAAAGAAAGAGCAGGGAAAAGAAGATTGTTGGTTGGTAGCAGATCAGCATGAAAGAACTGAAGACGCAGATGTTGCAGGGGTTGTTGCACAGGATGCTCTGGGAGGTTTCTTGGATAAAGTTGAATCTTAGATAATAGATTCGGTTGCCTCTTTCCATGCAGCCCCAAGGAGAGGAGCTGGTGAGCCTTGCCAAAGAATTGGCAAAGGGGAAGTGATGCTGAAATTGCAGGCGGATAACACACAGGTGTTGAAGGAGGTCATGCAGGTCCCAGGCTTGGATATGTAGCTAATTTCTTCAAGAAAGTTGGGTGATGAGAGATGCACAAAAACTCTCACAGCGGTTGCACTTGAATTAGCTGGTGGTAAGAAAATAGGTACTCTTTATCTACTTGTTTATATTACTGATTCTTCTTCTATTGCAGAGATGTGGCTTTGTAGGCTTGGTCACATGAGCAAGAAGGAGATGCATGTTCTTAAGAGGAAGACTGATATATTTGACAGGCTTAAGAACTGGAAAGCCTTGGTGTTTATAAAGGAGATGACAGACAGAGTTCAGTGGATGGCGATAGATACATCTAAGCAGGGCAGTTTGGACATGGGTTTTGATTCAAAGGAGCTCGCGGGTAAAAAGTCATCACTCACAGGCGAACATAGGTACCGGCATCGGTCAGGAGGAACCAGCATCGAACAAACAGGTGCCAATGTCAGTCATGTGCAGACCGAAGCTGGTGATGTTGGGCATGGTAAGACCGACGTCGGTTAGGAGGACCGACGTCGGTAATAGGTAAGATCGACGTCGGTTAGGAGGACCGATGTCGGCAACAGGAGACACCGATGTCGACAGAGTTGGTAGTCAGGACAGGGGCATGGGAACCAACGTCGGTCAGATGCAGACTGTGTGGTGACCGAGGTCGGTCACTGTAACGAATTTTGGGCAGATAGCAAGCTGTCAAGGAGTCTCAAATGCCCATATGGAGGACTGAAGGTGGTAAGTAAGCCTCAAATTCGTTGTTCCTCTTCTTTATACTAGGTGCTGATTGCAGAGCAGGAAGGATCCAGGAAACAGTGGGAGCATGGCAGGAATATGATGTAGAACCAAGCAGAGATTTGGTAGGGTTGCCAGCAGGTATGAAAGCACATAGACGAATGGATACCTTAGTTGAAGAATAGAGCGAACGGACACGTGAGACAGAAGGCCAGGTCATATGGTCTTGAGGAAGCTGCAGGACAGTGGTACAGGGTTTGACAGGGGGATGACAAAGCATGACTTTAGTCAATGTCAGGGTAACTACTGTGGTTTGTCTTACGAAGAGGATGATGGTCATGACATCATTCTGTTGCTGTATGTGGATGGTATGTTTGCTAGCAGGATTGTACATACAGGGTTTTGCTGAGCTAAGGGTAAGATTAGTTCAGTGGTTTGCTATGAAGAATTTGGAGCAGTGAAATTCTTTGGCATGGGAGACATGGAGATCACAGGTTGATTTTGTCTCCAGTGGGAGCTGATGTGAATCAGGTGTTGGCGAGGTGCAGGATGCAAAACCAGAGCACACTAAGGGCTGGACAGTTCAGTGTCTGAAATCACATGAGGTCTGGTATAGACCTGAGTTTGCCCAAGCAGTGGGTGTTGTTAGAGAGTTAGGAGCCAGTTCGGGGAAGTGGGTTCTCAAGGATTTGAGAGGGACCAACAACAGGGATTCATGCTATGCAGGGTCAGGACTTCACTACATGGGATTGTAGGTTCGGATGTGGTAGGGTACTTGAATGACAGGGTGTGCACCACAGGTTGTGTGGTCTTCAGGGTTGAGCTTGAAGAGGGATACAAGCCAGAAAATAGATTAGATGGGGTATAGGTACAGGTACAGTGCAGTTGTTTATCTCCAAGTGAGAGATTATTAGGTTATGGAGCTAAAAGCTTCACTGATGCAGACATGGAGAAAGCCATTGGAGAGTTTGCTGAGTGTCACAGACACTGGCGTCGGTCAGGCCAATCGACGTCGACAGGGTACAGACAGGAATGCAATTGATGTCGACAGAAGATCGGTCGGCGTTAGTCACCTCCAGGTTGACAGGGATCGACGTCGGTCGCCGGTGTGGTTCGAACTGCGAGTATTATGGGCAGTTAGTTGATGAACTGAGTGTTTGCATGTTGAGGGCTAATTTTAGACTCAAAGCTACGGATCTAATTATTGTAATTAGGTGTCTAATTATTGTTTGCATGAGATCTATTTAAGAGACTCATTGGTTGTATTGTAAACTTGTGCTAGAGAGTAAGAGAGCAAATAAGCTCCTTCAGAGAGAAGAGAGCAATGGTGTGTTCCTCCTAGTGCCACAGTACCAAGTGTGGGTGCTGGTTTGGAGAATCAGAGTGGTTCTTCATGTATGTAGGATCTTGGTCATCAGGTGAGCATGGCTACAATAGGAGATCTACATGGTAAGTAAGGTCTATTGAGGTGCAGGTTGTTGTAGGCAGGGGAGATTTACTTGAAGTACATTGAGTACTTGTGGAGTGCGTGGAGCACTTGTGGAGTGCGTGGATTACAGGTGTAAGGTGAACACCAACTCTGTGTTTGAGTTGGGTGTTGGGACCTAAGAGAGAGAGCTTTGAGGGAAGATTTATTGTTTATGCCCTAGAGGTGTGGGAGCCCTAGAGGTGTGTAAGGAAGAAGAACTGTGGCAGCCTTCTTTGTTGTATTTCCTTCTGAAAGAGTTTTAATACAAGTTGTGTATTGTCTCTCATATCATGTGTTATTTCTGAATTCTAGTTACTTGTGTATTCTAGTTAATTCTGCATGTTAAGTTGCTTGGTAATCAATTGTGTGCTTTCGGTATTTATCCCAACAAAAGGTAAAGTTAGTTCAGAGGTATGTCATGAAGAATTTGGAGCAGCAAAATTCTTTGGCATGAGTGTGTTTCTAGAGACATAAAAGATCATAGGTTGATTTTGTCTCCGAATGATTGTGTGAAATCGATAAGCACGCCGATGGTTGGACAGTTCTATGAATAGTGTCTTGATTCACATGATGAGGTTAAGTACATGTGTATTAGACCTGAGTTTGCCCAAGCAGTGGGTGTTGTCAGCAAGTTCATGGCCAATCTGGGAAAGAAGCACTGGAGGGCAATTTAGTGGATTCTCAGGTATCTGAGAGGGACCAGCAACAGGTATACATGCTATGCAGGGTCAGGGACTTCTCTACATGGGTATGTAGATTTGAATGCGACAGGGGACTTGGATGACATGAGTTGCATCATAGGGTTTATTGTGGTGGTTGGTGTTCAAGAGTGATCTTAAAGAGGGATACAAGCCAAGAAACAAATTAAACGATGTACAGGTACAGGTATAGGTGCAGCTGTTTATCTCCAAGTGGGAGATTGTTAGGTTATAGAGCTAAAAGCTTCACTAGGATGCAAACAGGGGGAGGTTGCTAAGTTGCAGGCAACTAGCGTCGGTCTGATCAACTGACGTCGGTCATCTTTAGTGTTCACAGTAATCAGCATTGGTAGGTGTCGATCGACATCGATCAGATAGGGAACCGATGTCGACAGCCTGTGTGTGCATGCGTGTGCATGTGTCTCCAGAACTGGTCTATTTTTGGATGGATAGTTTATTTTCATGTAAAAGATTAATTTTAGTCTTGGAGCTATGGTTCTAATTATTGTAATTAAAAGTCTAATTATTATTTGTATGGGAGTTATTTAATAGACTCATGGGATGTATTGTAAAGGTGTAGACTCTTAAGGATTCTTGTAGAATCGGTTATGTAGAATCAGAGTTCTATCCAAGGGAGAATCATAAGGACTTGGTGCAGCAAAGACAAGGGTTCTTCTGGGTGTGTATGATCTCGATCGACAGGTGTGCAAGGCCAAGTTGATCTGCGGTATAGCAAGATCAGGTGAGATCTACATGGTAAGTAAGATCGGTTGATCTACAAGTGTTTGTGTGTGTTTGATCTAGGTTTGTAGGTGTTGCAAAACCAAGTTGATTTGCAGGTGGCAGCAAGATCAGGGAGATTAGCAACACAACAGGTAGCAAGATCAGGTGAGATCTACTTGGAGTACGCGGAGTACTCGATTAGACTGGAAGTAGGCAACAACGGTTGACCCGATTGTCGCTTATTGGTGGTACTGGCAGTATTTATATTGACAGGTTGGAGGTGAACAACAACTATGTTAGGATTGTGGAGCTAAAAGCTTCACTGATGCAGACATGGAGGAGGTTGCAGAATGAGTTGCTAAGTGTCAGAAGTGTTTGGCGTTGGTCTGGCCAACCGGCGTCGGCAGGGTAAGACAGGAAGGCAACCGACGTCGGTCATATATCGGCCGGCGTCGGCGACCCCAGGCGGACAGGGACCGACGTCGGTCGCCTGTGTAGTTCGACTGCGAGTCAATTACGGGCAGTGAGCTAACGAAGCAAGAGTTTGCATGATGAGCGCTAATTTTAGACTCATAGCTGCGGATCTAATTATGGTAATTAGATGTCTAATCATTGTTTGGATGAGATCTATATAATAGACTCATGGTTGTATTGTAAAAGTGTGCTAGGGAGTAAGAGAGCATAATTATAAGCTCCTTCTGTGTGTGAGGTAGAGCTATGGTGCGTTCCTCCTAGTGCCACAGTACCAGGTGTGTTGGTGCTGGATTGGAGAGCCAGCTGGGTTCTTCAAGAGTGTAGGATCTTGGTCACAGTTGCATGGCCTATATAGGAGATCTACATGGTAAGTAAGATCGTTGATCTGCAGGTGTATGTGTGTGCAAGGTCGAGGTTCACAGGTGAATAGAACCATTGCTTGATTTGCAGGTGTGCAAGGTCATACAGACAGCAACACAACAGGGAGCAGTATCAGGCATGATCTACTTGGAGTACAGGTGTGTACTCGGATAGAGCAAGAGGAAGGCAAGGGAGTTCCTTCCATAAGTATGGTCTGTTGAATTGCAGGTTGTTGCAGATTCATGGGAGATCTACTTGAAGTACCTTGAGTACTTGTGGAGCACGTGGAGTGCTTGTGGAGTGCGTGGAGCACTTGTGGTGTGCGTGGAGCACGGGAGGTGAACACCAACTCTGTATTTTGAGTTGGGTGTTGGGACCTGTGCGAGGGAGAGCTTTGGGGAGAAGAATTACTGTTCACTTGAGGTGTGGGAAACCTCTGTAAGGTGGTGGAGAAGAAGTGGCATCTTCTTTATTGTATTCTTTTCTGTATAAAGTGTTAATACAATTTGGTATTGTCTCTCATATGCTGTGTTATTCTGAATTCTAGTTACTTGGTGAATCTGGTTAATTTCCGCATATTAAGTTGCTTGGTATTGGTAATCAAATTGCATGCTTCCGGTTTACATCCAACCCATCCTCCCAACAAGTGGTATCAGAGCCTTGGTTGTAGGTTCTTGAGCTTGATACCAACAAGTGGTATCTGAGCTGAGGTTGGAGGAAGCAGGTTTTGTGTTTGGTTACAGGGCACTCTCAGGGGTTTCTGATCGAGTGGGAGTAGAGCAACATCAGATCAAAGTAAGCTAAGAATGGAGGAGTTGAAAAGCACAGATGGTCACTCACGGTCCTATGGAAAGAAAGAGCAGGTAAAAGATTATTGTTGGTTGGTAACAGATCAGCATGAAGAAACTGAAGATACAGATGTAGCAGGTATTGTCACACAAGATGTGTTTGCAGGTTTCTTGGATAAAGTTGAATATTGGATAAAAGATTCGGTTGCCTCTTTCCATGCAGTTCTAGGTAGTGGAGCTGGTAAGCCTTGCCAAAGAATTGGCAAAGGGGAAGTGAAGCTGAAATTGCAGGCGGCCAACACACAGGTGTTGATGAAGGTCATGCAGGTCCCAGGTTTGGAGATATGGCTAATTTCTTCAGAAAGATTGGGTGATGAGAGATGCACAAGAACTCTCACAGCGGATACACTTGAATTAGCTGGTGGTAAGAAAACAGGTATCCTTTATCTACTTGTTTATATTACTGATTCTTCTTTTGTTGCGGAGACGTGGCTTCGTAGGCTTGGTCACATGAGCAGGAAGGAGATGCATGTTCTTAAGCGGAAGACAGATATATTTGACAGGCTTAAGAACTGGAAAGCCTTGGTGTTTATGGAGGAGATGGCGGACAGAACCCAGTGGATGTGGCTGGATACTTCTGAGCAGGGCAGTTTGGACATGGATTTTGATTCAAAGAAGCTCGCGGGTAAAAAGTCATCACTCACAGGCGAACACAGGTACCGATGTCGATCAGGAGGAACCGGCGTCGAACAGACAGGTGCCGATGTCGGTCATGTGCAGACCGAAGCCGGCGATGTCGGGCAGGGTAAGACCGATGTCGGTCATGGGACCGACGTCGGCAGTATGTAAGACCGATGTCGGTTATGAGAACCAACGTCGGCAGCAGGGACACCAGCGCTGGCAGGTTGGTAGTCAGGTACAGACGCATGGAACCGACGTCGGTCGGATGCAGACTGTGGAGTGACCGAGGTCGGTCATTGTAAACGGATTTTGGGTGGACAGCAAGCTGTCAAGGAGTCTCAAACACCCATACGGAGGACTGAAGGCGTAAGTAGGCCCTCAAATTCGTTGTTCCTCTTCTTTATACATGTTGCTGATTGTAGAGCAGGAAGGATCCAGGAAACAGGTGTGAGCTTGGCATGGATGAGGATGTGATTCCTTGGAGGAGAACCAGACAGGTGTGTTTTGGTAGAGATGCCAGCAGGTATAAAAGCACAGAGACGAATGGATACCTTAGTAGAAGAATAGAGAGAACGGATATGTGAGACGGAAGACCAGGTATATGGTCTTGTGGAGCTGCAGGACAGTGGTAAAGGTTTTGACAGGTGGAGGACGGAGCATGGCTTCAGTCAATGTCAGGGTAACTACTATGTTTTGTCTTACCAGGGGGATGATGAGTCATGACATCATTCTGTTGCTGTATGTGGATAGTATGCTAGCTAGCAGGGGTGTACATACAGGGTTTTGCTGAGCTAAGGGTAAGATTAGTTCAGTGGCATGTCATGAGGAGTTTGGAGCAGCGGAATTCTTTGACATGGGAGGCATGGAGATCACAGGTTGATTTTGTCTCGAGTGGGAGCTGATGTGAATCAGGTGTTGGCGAGGTTCGGGATGCAGAACCGGAGCACACTAAGGGCTGGACAGGTACAGTGTCCGAAATCACATGAGGTCTGGTATAGACCTGAGTATTCCCATGCAGTGGGAGCTGTCAGAGAGTTAGGAGCCAATTCGGGGAAGTGAGTTCTCAGGTTTTCTGAGAGGGACCGGCAGCAGGTGTTGCTATGCAGGGTCAGGACCTCACTACAGGTGTTGTAGGTTCGGATGTGGCAGGTTACTCGGATGACAGGTGGTACACCACGGGATGTGTGGTGGGTTGTCTTCAGGTGGGAGCTTGAAGAGGGATACAAACCAGGAAACAGATTAGATGGAGTACAGGTACAGGTACAGTGCAGCTGTTTATCTCCAAGTGGGAGATTGTTAGGATTGTGGAGCTAAAAGCTTCACTGATGCAGACATGGAGGAGGTTGCAGAATGAGTTGCTAAGTGTCAGAAGTGTTTGGCGTTGGTCTGGCCAACCGGCGTCGGCAGGGTAAGACAGGAAGGCAACCGACGTCGGTCATATATCGGCCGGCGTCGGCGACCCCAGGCGGACAGGGACCGACGTCGGTCGCCTGTGTAGTTCGACTGCGAGTCAATTACGGGCAGTGAGCTAACGAAGCAAGAGTTTGCATGATGAGTGCTAATTTTAGACTCATAGCTGCGGATCTAATTATGGTAATTAGATGTCTAATCATTGTTTGGATGAGATCTATATAATAGACTCATGGTTGTATTGTAAAAGTGTGCTAGGGAGTAAGAGAGCATAATTATAAGCTCCTTCTGTGTGTGAGGCAGAGCTATGGTGCGTTCCTCCTAGTGCCACAGTACCAGGTGTGTTGGTGTTGGATTGGAGAGCCAGCTGGGTTCTTCAAGAGTGTAGGATCTTGGTCACAGTTGCATGGCCTGTATAGGAGATCTACATGGTAAGTAAGATCGTTGATCTGCAGGTGTATGTGTGTGCAAGGTCGAGGTTCACAGGTGAATAGAACCATTGCTTGATTTGCAGGTGTGCAAGGTCATACAGACAGCAACACAACAGGGAGCAGTATCAGACAGGATCTACTTGGAGTACAGGTGTGTACTCGGATAGAGCAAGAGGAAGGCAAGGGAGTTCCTTCCATAAGTATGGTCTGTTGAATTGCAGGTTGTTGCAGATTCATGGGAGATCTACTTGAAGTACCTTGAGTACTTGTGGAGCACGTGGAGTGCTTGTGGAGTGCGTGGAGCACTTGTGGTGTGCGTGGAGCACGGGAGGTGAACACCAACTCTGTATTTTGAGTTGGGTGTTGGGACCTGTGAGAGGGAGAGCTTTGGGGAGAAGAATTACTGTTCACTTGAGGTGTGGGAAACCTCTGTAAGGTGGTGGAGAAGAAGTGGCATCTTCTTTATTGTATTCTTTTCTGTATAAAGTGTTAATACAATTTGGTATTGTCTCTCATATGCTGTGTTATTCTGAATTCTAGTTACTTGGTGAATCTGGTTAATTTCCGCATATTAAGTTGCTTGGTATTGGTAATCAAATTGCATGCTTCCGGTTTAATCCACCCATCCTCCCAACAAACTCTGTGTTTGAGTTGATTGTTGTGACTGTGATTGAGAGAGAGAACTCTTGAAGAGATTTACTATGTACGCCCTAGAGGTGTGAGAGCCCTAGAGGAGTGTGAAGAAGATTGTGGCATCTTCTTTGTTGTATTTCCTTCTGGAAGAGTATTAATACAATTGAGTATTGTCTCTCATATTATGTGTTGTTTCTGATTTCTAGTTACTTATTACTTCTGGTTAAATTCTATGTTTAGTTGCTTATACAAAGGTAATCATGTGTGCTCTTTGAGAGCTGGGATCCTGAACAATTGGTATCAGAGCCTGGTTGTAGGTTCAAGAGTGTGATACCAATCTAACAATAGGCCCAACAGAATGAGGTATTCCTTAAAGGGGGGAATAAGGGAGGGATGGAGAGGGGCTGAGGGCTCAAGGGGAACAAAGGAAGGGGAAGGAGAAGCTTCTAATAAGGATAAAATGAAGACAAATTCCCCATTACAAATCATTAGTTGGATTAATATCGTCCTCAAAATGGGGATTTTACATCATTTCAACATCAACACTTGGTTTATTTTGCCCTTTATTAAAGTTTGTCTCAATCATTCTTTTAATATCATTATTTGAGACAAAAACAATCCCAGGCTTCCTTTTTTGGGGCTATAAGAGGGCAATTTTTTTTTAACATGGCCATCTTTTTTACACAAAACACAATAATTTAGACTTCTTAGACCCATTATAGGGTAGGGAATCATCCTTTAAGTTAAAAAGTAGGGTTTCAAAGAAAACTTCCAAGTGTTTATAGAAAATTAAAACCCTTGTGTGCATATGGGCTAGAGTGGCCCTAGTGTCTTCAAATTTCAAAACCTCCCCTAATGGCTTAAGGGTTTGGGGTGCAAAATTTCACAATTACAAAGGCACATTTTTGACTTCAACCCATACAAGAATCATTTTTAGTACAATATTGTTACAATCTAGTCTAGGATATAGGGGATTACCCTAAAAACTAGCTATACCATATTCCAAATGGGTATGTCGATGTCATGTCTTTGCATATTATATTTTTTTAAAAGAACGAAAAAAACCCCTTTTTTCATCATTCTACAAAAACTAACACACATGCCATTCCCCCACCCCCCCAAACTACATTTAACCAATTATTAAAAACACCTTTAAAAGCAGGGGCATTTTGATTAAGACACAAATACAATCCCAATATTATTCAACCTAACCTCTTCCAAGTGCAAATCCTTGGTTATAACCTCATCAAGGCACATATTAAGGGTTTTTAGAAGAGCATGGGACTTATTACCTTGTTTTGAATCCTACTTGGGCTCCCTTTCCTCTGTGGTGCCAAATCCATGGTGAACAAATACAATTTCATCTGTATGCTTTACACCTTCTTCAACTCACAAAGCCTCATTGAACAATTTATTTGTTGTGATTTGTTTCTCTAAATTTGGTTTCTCAGTATTTTGATTAGGGTTTTGGTGGGAAAAACTTTTAATCAAGCTTTATTTGAATTCTCCTCAGTAAATCCCTTCTCATCTTCTGCCATATATGTTTTGTCAGCCTTCACATGAGTTGGCTCGATTTTGCCTTTCACTACCTCTATACAAAGTTAGGATCAAATTAAAACTCATAAGCATATACGTCGTTTATGATCTAAAAAGGGGACCTTAGCACATAAAAGGAGGCAACAAAAACAAATAAGATCACACACAAACCAAGTGCAAAAGCCACCCCCATCCAACTCAAAAGTGGCACAAAAAATGAATAACCACAAAAACAAGCAAAGACATTCAACTAGCCATACACAAAGGGGAGTAAGTGAACCAAAAGAACTAAGGGAACCAAGAAAGGCCAATCAACGAAAAAGCTTGAAGCATCTCTAATGGAGGGTGATTCTTTGTCTCCCATATTCACAGCTCCAAGCTTTCCTCTTCTAATATCTAATTTTGAGTCCTAGTCTTAGCACTCTTCCTAATTAGATCTTTAGGTGTAATCAATTTTGGCGGCATAAGAGAAAATCAAACATTGAACACAAACACCATGTAAATACCTTAGGTTTAAAATATATGCATGATAAAATTAACCTAAGTTTTGAAATGAAACACATAGGAACTAGGGTTAATAGATTTAAAAGAATGTAATAGAGTAAACCCTAAAACAAATAGATATGTCCAGGGTATTCTAAGTAACAAGATTTAACCTAGAAAGACAAAGAAGATGCAATATAATGAGGGTTCATCAAAATGTATTATGAATAGGTGGTTTCTATCAAGTTGTAGCACATTTATCCATAATAATTTAACTAGACCTAAAAAAATGTACTACAATAAATCAGACTTGATTAAATTTCTAAAACCAAAGCAATGCAAACAAATGAGGGCTTTATAATTATACCAGATTCCTAGGAGTGATTAGAAGATAGTTGTTAGGATTTAACATTGCAAACCAAGTCAAACACCAAAACAAAGCTAACCCAAAAATCGAAGCGAACAAAGAACCTTCCCATAATCATCTTGAGGACATTTATGGGTGCCACAACTATGGTGAGTATAGTTATGGGAAGTATTAGGTAGACATAAACGTTTTTGATGATTGCATTCATAAGATTTAGGTCTCCAAAATTCTCGTCCAATTTTTTAAAATTTTGCTTTGATCATTGAAAAAAAGCAGTTAGACTTGAAAACCATAAGGAAAATAAAATATGTCTTAGGGCTTACTTTACACTAGAAAATAGTTCGGTTATCTTGATATTTGTCAGGTCTCTCAACAATCTAAAATATAAAAAATAATATTCTAATAATTATAATAATTCATCAACGATACAAACTTGTCGCAAACACAAACTTCAATAATTCAATAAATACTCTAATAATTATGTGATTTATTTACAATATTTACATATACTCCATTTCAATAAACAATAAATGAATTCTTTAATTTTAAATTAATTCTTCTCAATTTATTTAGATACCTAAATAAATACACTAAGATGCCTTTATATTTATAGACGACTCCAATTAAGGACCATCATAGGACTAAAGGAGATAAGAGGAGAGGAGAAACGGGAGGTGGATGATAAACGACGGAAGGTACCAATTACACCTAATTTAGAGTAGTAATCGACAAATAAAGTGGCACCCTATGTTGGTACCCTACAAACGAAGCAGCCCCACGACTTTAGGTTGCTCGTATTGCTCCTTTTCTATATTGGGGGCGATGGCCTTTTGAGCCCGCATGTTTTTTTTCCCTGAGACGCGTCTTTGATCAGGAAGAAGAGGAGAGGGAAGAAGAGAAGAGAGGAGTTGTAGACGAGCGCGCAAGAAACAGCTATGGATATCATGGAGGCAGACCCCTTCAGAAAGGATAATGTCACAAGCGGCAGCAGAAGAAAAAGATCTGAAGATGACGCAGATGAGCCCTCTAAGCGCCACAAGCACCATCATCACAAAGACAAAGACAAAGACAAACACAGGCACCGCCATCACAAGCACAAACACCACCACAAAAAACACCGGGGTACTGAAACGGAAATTAAACTTGCAGCTGACAAAGACGGAGTGGAGAAAGAAGAAGGGTTTCGATTTGCTAGGGTTTCTGCTAATCACAACGATGAGAAGGAAGAAGGAGAAATTGTGGAAGACGAAGAAGAAGAGGGAGGAAAGCCGGGCGATTCGGAGATCGAGTCTGGGGAAATACAACCAGAGGAGGCCACCTCAATTTTAATGGGACTTGACTCAGCGGCAACCAAGGTACTTCTGTTTTATTTTATTTTTTTCCCGTCTCCGTAGGTCATCTTGGCAAACCCTTTAAAGTTTAAGGTCTACCAGCAGTTAAGGTATAGTAATTTTAGGCAGTAGTTCGTGAGGTTAATAATCTCACGGATATCTTTCAAATGCTTGCTCGATTTCCTGATATTTACCTTGCCTTGTTCTCGATATTTACCTTGCTTTGTTCTCAAAATGTTTCTGGCCGAGGGAAATTGAGCTCACATTGTCCTTTGCAACTTTTTGTGGCTAACTTAAAGGGTCAATGTTGTCCAATCGGATTAGCTTAAGATTTGTAAGTACTAGGGCTTACATAAAAGGTCAATGGCGCCCAATTCGATTAGCTCAACTTTTGTAAGTACTAGGTCTTTCATAAAGGGTCAGTGGTGTCCAATAGGACTAGCTCAAACTTTATAAGTATTAGCGCTTTCATAGCAGAGTCCCATGTTCAAATTGCCACACGACGTGATAATGCATTTAAGTTAACATACCACATGGGTTGAAATTGGACAATATACCATATCCGACACAGCACACCAGAGCAGAGGAGGCCTAGTACAAGTCCGTGGTCGTTTTGACTTAAGAGATACCCCTTAGTTGCTGAACTTAAGCCAAAGGTTATTCTGCAAGGGTATTTACCCAAAAAAAAAAAAAAGATTTGTTAGTTACTTGTGAATTATAGAAATACAGATCAATTACTTATTTACCTTACTCATCTCGTGAACTTTAGTTCTTGCAATTGCTAGAATTTATCTATTACAAACGCCCTTAAGTCTTAGGAAATATTAACTTTTAGGGTAGATCTGCTTATGATTACTTTTGTTTTGACCTCGAGATTTTGTAAATTGCAAGTAATATTGCAGCTTTCCGTTACTCTGCTATTGACATTTATTGCTGCAATTTACTTCTATTTCATTTCTAGAATTACGTTTACAGGACGAAAAATAAATATAAGTTGAAAGAACTGTGTTTTTAATTAGGCACAGTAGATTCTGTGTAGAATGATGCCAAGTGTCTGGGACTTAACCTTTCAAAATTCAGTAACCTCTTAAAGTATATCCTGAATTTATCTAAAATAAATTTACTTCTGTTTAATTTCATATATTTTATTTAGTTTTTCTGTTGGGTTTCAGTTGTTCTGTTAATTTGATACATTTTAAATAACAAGTTTTTCTGAAAAAAATTGTGGCAAAAGATTATACTGTATACAGAAGATTATAGCATAGATGTATAAATCCTGATGATTGTATAATATTTTGTAACAATTTGTTTTCTGGAAGACTTATTCTTTAACAATGCTAATTGCAGAAACTTTTAGTCTTTACTGGTACATTTTATTTAGTTTATCTACTGGGTTAGAGCTGTATTAGAACTCCGATATGGTGTTGGGTGCTCTTTGACATTTCTCTCAGGGAATTGTCAGTAACAGGATATGTGGAATTCTCTTTACCTTAACCAAGTCTCCACAAAGTTTGCTCTCTAATATTTCTGGTTGCATAAAATAGATACTCATATTCTTTTAGTGTTTATTTGCAGGTATATAATCGCAGCTGTACAGACCAAAGGTCAGAATCAAAGGACGGACTAATTGAGGTTAAACACGAATTCACAGGCTCTACTCGGATTTCTGATAAAAATGGTAGAGATGGCTACAACAGGTCTGTAGAAGACAGTGATGTTGAAAAGAAAAAGGACTTGCATCTGATTGATAGAAATGGAAGAATTGATAACATTACAGGGAAGTTTGACACTCGTGATGTAATTAAAGGTGAAAAATATTGTAAAATTGATACAACATCTGACAGAGTTGATGGAAACACAATGACAGTTCAGGTTGCTCTGCATAGAAACCAGGGATCTAGGGAAATATACAAAGATGGTAATGGACAGTCGGGAAGGAATCATCTGCCCTCCGAGGAAACAAAGGCTGGTACCATCAGAGATGACAGGAAGCATCCATGGGAACAAAAAGAATCTGTCCCAGAGGATGCTTCTAATTACTTGAATAACTATTCTTATTCCAGACATAGAAAAGAGACTGTTTCAGAAAGCACTGACGCAAACACACATGGCCATATGGGAACTTGGGATGGTAGGAAAATTCGAGACAATGAAAGGAGGCACCACAGATCCCATTCTATAGATGACCACAATGAGGAGAGGCATTCTGAATCTCTGTTAACAGTTATTGAAAAGGAGAGATGTACGAGACATTCTCTATCTCCTTCAAAAGATATTGAACAGGAGGGGCAGCACAGACAAGGTCATTTGGGATCACCTTTGAAATATACTGAAAGTCAGAGGCATAGTAGACAAGAAAAATCAAATTTGCCTGTAAAATGTACAGAAAGGGATAGACATCTAGGACAGGGTTTTTCACAATCTCCACTTCCAGTAAGAGAAAGTGAAAAGGAGAGGCAATGTAAAATAATTGGTGTGGAATCCAAGGAGGTTACAAAAGATCTCAAATATTACATCCACTCACACTCAGGTACTAAAGATGATATTGAGGAGAATTATAGGAATTCTCAGTACAAAGACAAATACCATGAAAGGAGGGGTTCTATGTCTCGAGACATCAATAAAGATAAGTCATTGGATAAAGAAAGGTCAAGATCTCCTGAAATTCCAAGAGATAAATACTGTGAGAAGGGCTTGTCTCCTTCTCGTGACAAGTATAGAGACAGGGGCCAATCTTCTTCTCGCGATGGGTATAGAGACAGGGGCCAATCTCCTTCTCGTGATAGGTATAGAGACAGAGTCCAATCTCCTTCTCGGGACAGGTATAGAGACAGGGTCCTATCTCCCTCTCGTGACAGGCATAGAGACAGGGGCCGATCCCCTTCTCGCGACAGGAATAGAGATAGAGGTTATGGTATAAAGCGTTCAAGATCTCGTGAAGCAAGAGAGCGGTATTCTGATTTGAGAGAGAGAGCCCGGGTTCATGAGCAACTTGGTAAAAGATCCAGATCTCGCGAGAGGGAGTTGAAGCACAGTAGAAGCAGCCGGGATCATACTCAACGGGCCAGAAGATCAAATTCAAGGGATATCTCAAAATCTGGTCGGACTGATGACCGTTATGATAGACACCGTAGATATGGCTATGAAAGACAAACAGACAGAGACAAACAGAGAGACAGGACATACGAAAGGGACCATACTTCAAAGCATCAAGATTCAACACGAGATTTTAAAGAAGATAAAGAGAAGATCAGGTGGGTGAATTGCACTTTGCTTTCAGCTTCTTTTCTATGCATAATCATTATACTAGATTTTGCTTTTCTAATTGCACTGAATCTTAATAAATTATTGTTTCAGGGAGGAGGAGAACCAAGAGGAATACCAGGAAAGAGTGGCTTTGCAACTTGCGGAGCAAGAAGAGGATGATGTTGAAAAAATCAAAGAGGAAAGCAGGAAGAGAAGACAGGCAATACTAGAAAAGTACAGACAGCAGAAACACCAGCCAGAGATAAATGAGAAAGGGGAGCAAGAAGTGAGAAAAGGTATTTAATTATATTTGCTTGGTGAACTTGTCTTAATTTGTTCAAGGAAAAGAATATGGCAGCAAACTGTGAAAATTTTTACTTAGTAAATAACCATGATTGAAGTTTTCATTTTGCAACAGATGCTCTTAGATCCAGTGTAGATAATCTGAAAGAGATAAAGACAGTTGCACAACAGATTTCGATTGGGCAGTCAGAGCAGATCACTGGACAAGCTGATAATGGACAGGATGGGAGTGATATTTTTGTACCTGATCCAACATTTTCTGTTGGGAAAGAGCCTCCACAAAATGGGGTACTGGAGAGAACATTGAGTACCGGTGGTCTTGGTGAAGGTTCTCCAAAGGTTAGTATGCATTCATGTATGCGGATTGTCTTGTTAATATCTATTAACTAAAGATACTGTTTGCAGAAGTGACTGCCTTTTTGTTTGAAATCATGACCTAAGAGCTATTTATTTTAGGTCTTTCCTCCTGGTTGATTTAGAACGTGGTGTTTTTGTGTGCATGTTGCATTTGTTTTGTTGTTTGTGAGCACACAATTTCTGTTATGCTAATTTGAGAATCTCACTTGTTTGTTGTCTCAGAGTGAGGTGGCAGCAGACATGTTTAGTGATGACATATTTGGAGAGTCACCTGCAAAAATTCGTAAACCGGTAAGATTACTATTATTACACTTGATTGTTTAAGATTAGATTTGGAAATGTTATTTCTGCACACACATAAATATATATACGAGTAAATAAAATAGCAATAGCGTGTACAGTCCATTGCATATGAATGCCAATTTGGGATGCTGCATTTATTGATACGAGATAAGATAAATTTGATCTTCTTTAGGCCACAATTGCATATATATTGCTAATATTATTCATATATTTTGCTTTGTTCAGAGTAGAGGAGATGGCTTACCCGTTGATACAAGCGGACTTCATGACAACTGGGATGATGCAGAAGGATATTATAGTGAGTTTATTTCATAAGAGCCAAATTTTAACTTTAAATTTAAATATATGCATTTTGTATGCAACTGAAATCGATGATCCTTTTGTCTTAAATGGGGTTTTGGACAATTTGCTAGGTCTCAATGCTGAAACCAATTGGTATTGTACTTTCCAGGTTATCGTATTGGTGAGGTCCTTGACGGTCGCTATGAAATCATAGCAGCTCATGGGAAAGGTGTGTTCTCAAGTGTTGTACGTGCAAAGGATCTTAAGGCTGGGAAGGGAGAGCCCGAAGAGATTGCAATTAAGATAATTCGAAATAATGAAACAATGTTAGTGTTTATTCTTTATATTGAGTTCGACAATCCCTTGTTTTCTGCATGAAGTAATTTGGTCCTTTCCCTCTCTGTTTGATGTCAAAATTTTGCTCTAATGTACAGGTATAAGGCGGGACAAGAAGAACTTATAATATTGAAAAAACTGGCTGGTGCTGACCCTGAAGATAAACGTCATTGTGTCAGATTTCTTTCCAGCTTTAAGTATAGGAATCATCTTTGTTTAGTATTTGAGTCTTTGCACATGAATCTTCGAGAGGTTCTTAAGAAATTTGGTCGCAATATTGGTCTTAAATTGACTGCAGTGCGAGCGTATGCAAAGCAATTGTTTATTGCTTTAAAGCATCTGAAGAACTGTGGAGTTTTGCACTGTGACATCAAGCCTGATAATATGCTGGTATGATCTTATTCAATCTACAGGGTTATTTAAAAAATATGTTTATTAAAAATTGTATGCATCTAAGTTTCAGGTTTCTGTTAATTTTCCTTTTTTGATATCAGTTTTATAAAACTTTTGCAGGTAAATGAAGCAAAGAATGTTCTTAAGCTTTGTGATTTTGGCAATGCAATGTTTGCTGGTAAAAATGAGATTACACCATACCTTGTGAGTCGATTCTATCGGGCCCCTGAAATAAGTAAGTTCTCATGTTTTCTTCATTTGTGTATGCTCGTCTTTATGTCCATTAAAAGTTAGTATTTTTGCCAAAGATAATTTGTGGGTACTGCTTCGTGTGGTGGACTTCATATTTGTGATTGGTTGTTAACCAATTCTCTCTTTTAAGGTGTATATAATTTGAAGACTTGTCAGCATCTATTAGCAGTTCAATATAATTTGGTAGAAGTGTTTAATAAGTTGGTTGGTGTTGTTTGCAGTTTTAGGTCTACCTTATGACCATGCTATGGACATGTGGTCAGTCGGTTGCTGCCTATTTGAGCTTTATCTTGGAAAGGTTCTTTTCCCAGGACCAACAAACAATGATATGCTTAGGTTTCACATGGAGCTGAAGGGTCCCTTTCCGAAGAAGATGTTGAGGAAGGTGAGAACAATTATATTTAATAGGGTTATAGGATGATATTTGAAATAAAACTGGATTTCTGCCTTCGATCTTAGTGTTCTTAACAGACTCTGACTCCCGGTTGACAGGTGGAGTACTAAGCAGTCAGTGAAGGAATAGGAACGTTGCTTTTTCTTATTGGTGAGCTGTGTGTTAGACTTAAGGCCACGTGTTAATGTGTCGTCTTTTTCTTGTGGGCATAAAAAATTAAAATTTCAATGGTATTGTAACTGGCACAACAAGCTTCTTGCCAAATTAAATAACAGTCCATGTTGCATGCATGTCTAACTGGATGATAGACAGATCCAAAGGCAATAATTATAGACATATACAAACATGAAACACAACTAAATCCCATAGCTAAGTAACTTGTCATTGGCTACTAAAATCAACCACATCTTGATCATAATTTCCTAGATCAGAGCTTTTGACTTCCATCCTGTTCTTTAAGATGGACCATTAAGGTGGCATTGTCTTCTCAAAGGTTCTCAACTTTCTTGTTCAGATGCTCCCCACCTACCTTGTCAATAATCCTCTAAAATTCTTTTTTGCTCTCCTCAAATTAGGGAATTAAATATTATATGGATATACCATCCTTCACTGGTCGTTATCTTCCCTTTTCTATGAAGGCGTGGGGAAGTTGCTGGGTATCCTTTTTCTTGCTCCTATCAGCAGGGGATGATTGATTAAGATTTTTGAGGATTTCAAGATCTTACTATGGGGAAGTATGTACTCTGATCTGTTCTGCTACCGTTGATTCTGCTGAAGAAAGGGCTTGGAAGAGATCGAAGGCAAAGGCCCATGTTGGATGTTGTAGAAACATTTGCGAGTATATTTGTTCAATAATAGTTGTTGCAGTTCGTTTCTGGTAACTGTGATCCATTCTAGCTCTTGAACAAGTTTTCTACTAGCTTTCTCATTCAGCCTGTATCTCTTCTTTTGATCTCCGCATACTGATTTTCAACCATGGTTAAGGCCCTCATTTTGGTTCCTAAGGCAAAAACCATCACAAATGGCCACATTACAAAAGAATTTGCTTTTGAAACGTACATTTTATAGTTGGCCCAGCAACGAAAAATTTATAGTTGTGTGTATATATATATATATATATATAAACCTTAACCAAAATTTCCTAATGTTTTTTGGAGTAATGTATTTTTTGGATTATTTTCCCCTTCTGCATGAATCCAGTTTTACAAACCTGTTAACTATGATTTAGACGGTATAAAAGCTTACTCCAATTTAGTTATAGGGAATTGTTTGTGAAGTTGAAGTTGGACACTCTTTGGACAAACTTTTTTTTCGGAGTAATGTGTTTTTTTGATTATTTTCTTCTTCTGCATGAGTCTGGTTTTCCAAAGTTGGTAATTATGATTTAGATGGTAAAGTCTTACTCCAATTTTGTTTTAGGGAATTTTTTGTGAAGTTGAAGTTGACTACTTTTTGGACAAACAGGAAGTCTTATGTTCAAAGGTGTCATGGATAGGATCTCCTCTAGCTGGTTGGAGCCCTTGAAGGATGATGACATTCCCTCTCTAGGGTTCGAATACTTGCATATTCATTTCTTTGTCTCTGCCTGGTCTGGTTCCCAGAAGATTGAATGTTAAAGCCCTATCGTTAAAACGTGGGATGGGTGGATCCTTCTCATCCAGACTGTTAGCCATCTGCTGTAGCAATAACAACCTTTTTTCTTAACGAATTTTTCTTAATGTTTTATGGAGTAATGTATTTTTTGGATTATTTTCCTCTACTGCATGAATCTGGCTTTCCAAACTTGGTAACTATGATTTAGATGGGAAAGGCTTACTTCAATTTAGTTATAGGGATTTTTTATTTGAGTTGAAGTTGACAACTCTTTGGACAAAAAGGAAGTCTTACGTTCATGGGTGTCATGTATAGGATCTCCTCTAGCTGGTTGGAACCCCTGTAGGATGATGACATTCCCTCTGTGGTTTCCAATACTTGCATCTTCATTTCTTTGTCTCTGCCTGATCTGGTTCCCAGAAAATTGAATGTTAATGCCCTATCATTAAAAGGTGGGATGGGTGGACCCTTCTCATCCAAACTGTTAGCCATCTGTTGTAGCAATAACAATTTTTTTTCTTAACCAAAATTTCTAAATGTTTTTTGGAGTAATGTATTTTTTGGATTATTTGCGCCTTCCGCATGAATCCGGTTTTCCAAACTTGGTAACTATGATTTACATGGTAAAGGCTTACTGAAATTTAGTTATAGGGATTTTTTCGTGAAGATGAAGTTGACCATTCTTTGGTCAAACATGGAAGTCTTACGTTTGTGGTGTCACAGATAGGATCTACTCTAGCTGGTTGGAGACCTTGTAGGATGATGACATTCCCCCTCTGGGATTCCAATACTTGCATTTTCATTCTTTGTCTCTGCCTGTTCTAATTACGAGAAAATTGGATGTTAAAGCCCTATTATTAAAAGGCGTGATGGGTGAATCGTTCTCATCCAGATTGTTACCCTTCTGCTGGAGCAATAACTCTAGGAGAAAAGATCATTCACTGTGTCTTTGCCTGAGCTTGTTCTATATATGGAAAATGTTTTTACAGTAGGGCACCGCTATACTATGTGAAAAATATCATGTAGCTTATTTATCTTTGGTTATTGCGTCTGTGAGACTCTGACACGTTGATTTTTTGTGATCAGACTTACACGATCCACTTTCTATAATTGTCTTCTAGCTTTTGGCAAAGATATCTTTCACTTATACTTACAGGCACATACGTACAGTTTAATTCTTTGTATGCATGAGATTTTTAGTTTTTATTATGTCCTTATAGACATTATACTAGTAAAATAGTTAATCCATATCAGAATTACTATAGTGTTCTTAATAGATGCCAATATTTGACTTTGACAGGGGAGTTTTACAGATCAACATTTTGATCAGGACATGAACTTTCATGCCACAGAAGAGGATCCTGTTTCAAAGAAGGTAAATACGTCAGCATCTATCCTAGTAAATTATGAATTTCTGATGATATTTTGGGAGCCTTTTTTTTGTTTTTCTGAATGAATGCATTCCATGAACTGTTATTAAATAATCTCTTATGTTTTTTTTGTCTTGGATGAATTGCTGATGCAACTTTATTTGTATGTGATCAAGCAGACAGTTAAAAGACTACTGGTAAATATCAAACCCAAAGATATTGGTAGTCTTATCCAAAGCTCTCCAGGGGAGGATCCCAAAATGTTGTCCAACTTCAAAGATCTCTTGGAAAGGATTTTTATTTTGGATCCAGATAAGCGGCTAACAGTATCCCATGCCTTGAGTCATCCATTTATCACGGGCAAGTGAAACAAGATGCCAATGTTTGCACCGGATATGCTGTTAAGTTTAGATTTTGTCTATTGGTTTCAATTGAGGTTTAGATTTCAATATAATGATAGACAGGGTCAGTTATTGTAAAATTTTCTGTTTATGATAGATGGCAATGTGGCACATAATTTAGTGCCTTGTTTAAACTTTATTCTATTCACCTGATGATGGGATATTGATCCTGTGGTCTGTTATCATCTTCACTGTACCCTGCCAAGCACAAGCGGTATAGAGTTTTTGGCGTGGACAAACCTTGAAACAGAAGGTGTTGGTGTGGAGCTCCTTTTCTACTGGGTGATTCTTTCAGTGGAATATTTCTGTTTCTATTGTAAGACAACTCGCCAGAGGCGTTTTCCCTTGTATAATGTTCCTGGAAGTATTTTTTTTGCAAGCAATATTGCAACACAGTTGTATTCAATGTTAAACTTCAGATATTATTTTAAGCTCCTTGCAAATAATGGCAAAATGAAATACTGCTACTATAAACAATGTGGTATAATGATAAATTGGATTGTCATGAGATGGGGTTTCAACTTGGATTGAGTTGTTGTACCAAGGTCAAAGAAAAAAAATGTGAATATTTCAAGTATTGGTGTCTCTTTGTCAAAATGCCTTTAAATTTAAAGTTTACTTTAGATTTGATGACTACCTGGTTCAAAGTTTACTTGGGTCTCTCCTTATTGTCTTGGAAATTAGTACTTTACCAGTTGTTTTGTTTTGTTTGTAATGAATATAATGTCTGAAATTAAGTGTCCTGGGGAGTCTAATTATCTTTTTTGTTCAGGGTTGCTTTCAGGCTTCATGAGATAATCCATTCGGTGCTTTAAGTGCCAGGTAGCTGCTGCAAGAAGGTATCTTGTTTGATATTTAGCTAGCTGGTGATGTGGTTTGAATTTGTTAGGATTTCTCCATCTGATGGGGTCTTTGACATGGTTTGATGTTTTTGTTATAGATGGAATATTTTGAGGGAGTTTCCTGTTTTTGGGTGAAATATTCTTCACTATCTCAGAATGATTACATATAGATATCTATGAACTCCAAAAAAATGCAACCCAAAAAAGTCAAAACAATTGTAATGAGCGTGCCATTAAAAAAAAACATTGTAATGAGCTTGTCAATATCCAATTCTGAATGGTCCACACTAGCATTAGAATGAATAGATCCCTGCTATTAGCCTGACCGTTGTATGAATATCAGATAGGGAGCATTGCAGATCCCCAAGATCTGTCAGCATAGGATTCATTAAGTAACTTTACAAAAGGGCCCCTTATGTGCCTGAGAAATTTTACTTATTACTTGCTTGTTTAGAAGCTGCATTGATTCTTCCTCTCAACATACATGAACCTGAATGCTAAATCAATAAGAAGACTGGTGTTCTTTTTAATTAACAGAGAGTGCATGTATGGAAAATCAGCTGATAATTTTTGAAGAATTTTGAAGCTAAATTAAGTAGGCTCCTAGTGCTAATGCTATGCACAAATAAGTATGATTGTACATTTATATGCTTTGCATAATTTTGAATTTGTTCTCCATCACCAATAGCAGGTTCAGATGAAAACATTAAAGGTTGATTATGAAATCTTAGATGCTGAGGACCAACTACATTTAGTGCAGAAGTAGATATCATGCATTTTATAGAGTAGGGCCAGCATTTTATGGTTCAGGAAAATTATTTTTTATTTGCTTTTTTCTCCTGAAAGCTTTTTTGAAATTTCCCCAACTGTCTGCTGCTGATGGCTGCAGCAAGTGTTATATGGTAGGTATTAAATTCTGCATCACATTATCAACAATAACAAAGAGAGGGCTAAACACACACTGTTTATTTAATTTTATCAGCTATGCAAACAATGTTCCATGGATATGTCTGAAGTTTACAACTGGCATGTACGTAGTCTTTGATCTCTTATTAGTTTTGATTGCAGAGTACAGATTCTTATTGACGTCTTACGGGTTGAGAGTTTGCAACAATACAACACAAAATTCAGTAAGTAGCTAAGCACAATATAATGATCAGTGCTATTTGAATTCATAGGCTTTATCTAGTTTATCTGTTAAGTTGATAGGCTTAATCTAGTTTTGCTATTCTTCTTTTTTGAAAAATGCTAGCTTGCAACAATACAACACAAAATACAGTAAGTAGCTAAGCACAATATAATGAGCAGTGCTGTTTGAATTTATAGGCTTAATCTAGTTCTTCTGTTAAGTTGATAGGCTTAAACTAGTTTTGCTAATCTTCTCTTATGCAAAATGCTTGGGCATTTTTTTGGAAACTATTGGGTAAAGAGTAGTATTCACATGTTATCCTTTTAATTATTTACCTGCTGTGTTACCTGTAGTCATTTGCTTAATAAGTTTTCCTTTTGGTGTGTGGGTTGATTTTATCTCGATAGAGAAAATAGCCAAACAATGAGAGTATCTTGTTCAAATGCTGCTTTGCCTGATGAACTTATTGTACTAAGAGTTTTGAGAGGAATAGGGTTTGTCGTTACCACATAATAAACCATACATTAATCTTGGCTATTCTAAAAGGCTATGTATTAAAACCTGCAGAAAAATGGATTTTTTTGTTGAAATGGGTAATCGCAGAACTTATCGCGGGCCGTTTAGTGCTCCTAAAACTGTGGTTAAATGCGAGTAACTAACCGTGGTTACTTGCTGTTAACTGTGGGTTTTAGGGCACTAAACTGCCCTGACCTGGGTATAGGGTGAATGTGCAAAAGCCTATAGTTAAAAAAAAAGGCATTTTGCATTCCTTTTCATTGCGTTTTTTAGCTCTGCATCTGCCGACTTTGCCGTTTGATTTTTAGCTCTGTATCTGCTGATTAGAAACTTTTTCATTGTGATTTTTGTGCCGTTTGTCGCCGTTCATCAGGGTTTGATCATTGCTGGATGCTGTAAGCCTCTGTAACAGTCTGAGCCTCAAACAAGGTTATAAATCGCTGGTTTTGCTTCAAAATGCCTGTGGCTTGTCGTTTGAGCCTTGAGTGACGAGTTTGAACCGTTTGGAAGTTTGAACAGTGAGTGACGAGCAGTGAACTTTCAGCAGGGGTCGAGTGACGAGTATAGGGCTCGAGCATCTGACTTTCAGCAGGGTTTCAAACTTTTAAGTTTCAGCAGACTGCATCAAGTGTTACTGTTGCCGTTTGACCTCGAAGTCAAACTGCTTGCTGCCAAAACAATTTATTGTAACTGGTCCTGCACATTCCTCATGAATTCATTTGATTGTAACTACTTGCTAATGGAGGAGTTTAATTGAAGGAGATCTAGGTTAACTTATTGGGGCTAATGGAGGAGTTCTAAGTCTAACAGTAGACTGTAACCTGCGTTATGCAGAGGCTTCTAACAACAGACTGTAACCCATAACCTGCATTAGACAAAGCTTCTAACAGCAGACTGTAACCCGTGGGTTTTACTTTGAATACAAAGCAGTTCATAGTAGGTTGCCATCTCTGGTTTAGAAACTGAACGAAAGGTGAGGTGACATCAACCTCAAAATAACTTTAGAATGGCATCCAGTTCATGTAGGCCTAAGAAGTCTGATGACCTAGCATGGAAACATTGCTATGATGGCCCAAAGAACATCTCTGTTATATGCATTTATTGTGGTTTTAAGATGAGTGTAGGGGTTATTTACCTCAAATCATAGTCACAAGGTTCGGCCGGATCTCGGCCAAATCCGGAACGATCCGCATTTTTGCAGTCGTCCGGATCTATGTGTCAGGTTTGGCGAACCCTAAAACGTTAAAAAATGAAAAAAAAAACCTCATAACAAACCCTGTCAGCGAACACAAACCCTAAAGTTTAGAACGCGAATCCACAGAGGTTAACGAATAGCAGGTCGGTCATGGCGGACAGCAGGGCAAGAACAGTGGAAGAAACACAGACGCCAGGAGCAGAAGAACGCAGATCAGGAGCAGAAGAACGCAGACCAGCAGTGTGAAGAATGCAGTTGGGCGACGGGAGAAGGTGCCCTGCAAGGCGCGTGAGGTAAGTGCTCTTTGGTTTTCATACTAAAATTTAGGTTTAAGTTTATTAAATCAAAATATTATTCCATATATATATTTTAAAAAAAAAATTATTTATACTATATAAAATATAAATAATAATCTTAAAACAATTTAAGAAAAAAAAACATTTTTTTGAATAAAATTATATTATAATTTAAATATGTATTTTATATCAATAATTTTGTTAAATAAAATTAAAACTATTATTATTATTTTCATTTTATTTAATAAAATAATACTAATATATAATTTATATTTAAATTATAATATAATTTTTATTTTATATATATATATATATATATTAAGGTCCATTGTTTATATTTATATTTATAATATAAATAGAATTAAACTTAAGATAATAAAATTTAAATTTTTGAAAAATATAAAAAATATATAAATAATTAGAATAAATATTATAAATTATAATTTAAGTATATATTTTACATTATAAATTGTAATTATTTTATTAAATAAAATTTATTAATAATTTAAAAATTTTTATTTATATTTTATGATATAAATAAAATTAAACTTAAATTTTAAATTTATATTTTATATTTTATAATAAATTTAAATTTATTTGTTTATAATAAATTTAAAATTTAATATATAAAGTTTTAGTTTATCATAAAGAAACAAATATAAATTTAAATTATTCATAAATATAAATATATTATATTTATTTCACAAATAAATAAATATAAATTTAAGTTTATCATTAATATAAATAAATAAAAATATATTTTATATTTTTATGATAAAGTTCAAGTTTATCATAAATAAATAAATATAAATTTAAACTTATTATAAAATTCGCGAATTAATATAAATAAATAAAAATATATTTTATATTTTTATGATAAAATTTAAGTTTATCATAAATAAATAAATATAAATTTAAACTTATTATAAAATTTTAACTTGTAAGTTGTAATATTAAGTTTCAAATTATTTATTTTATAAAATATAAATAGAAAAAATTGAAATTATTAATAGATTTTATTTTATTTTATTGAAATTTATTTATCATATGCATTTCTTAATTTTGTAAGTGTTACATTAATGTTCATTATTTAATAGATTGAAATATTCTACATATATATATATTATATATATATATAACCAGATTTTTCTGGTTTTTTTTCAAACTTTTTCGCGAATTCTGGATTCCTCATTTTTTTACCCTCCCGAACCTTTTCGGATTTCCGAACCTTGGGACTATGCCTCAAATACCACATAACACGGATTCCAGGCAATGATGTGCAGCTAGCAACAAAGTGCCACCTAAGGCTCAAAGAGAGATGGCTGCTGTCCTAGCTGCATATAAGGAGGAAAAAAGGGATCGCTGATGCACTTGCAGTTGTGATGAATAGTGGGGCAAGCCTCTGGGTCTTTTGTTGTCAAAAGGGTAGTTCGGGGATGGGGTTAGGTTCCCCTTCACAAGGCTTTTTTGTTTCTCAAAATACTCTTGGGGCACAACTTTCACTCGAAATTACAACTTGAAACAAAGAATTGCAGAATGAAGCAAGGGTGGTTGTGCAAACTTCTGGTACCACAACATCCCATTCAATGTGGCGAAAAACCCATATTGTGAGAATTTAGTAATTGCTTTGATCATTGTTGGAAAGGGGTTCAAAGCCCCTACTCATAATTTGAGTGGTCTGATGTTGGAGGATGTTATTAAAAAGATATAAATTATTATAGATGAGCAAAGAATAAAATGGTGCAAGAAGGATTGCAACATTTTGTTTGATAGGTGGACGGATGGAAGAAATCGCACCTTAATTAATTTTCTAGTGCTTTCAAGTGGGCAGTTGGTGTTCTCGAAGTCAATTGATGGCTCTGACAAAAAGAAATATGCAAACATTGTGTGATATGTTGGACGAGATGGTCATGGAGCTAGGTGTGGAGAATGCCATCCAAATTGTGATTGACAATGCAACAACATATGTAGCAGTGGGGAGATTTTTGAGGAGAAACACTTGTCACTTTTTTGGAGCCCATGCTCAATCCATTGCATTGATCTCCTATGCGAGGACATAGGAAAGATGACATGGGTGAAAAATGTGGTTGAAGAGGCGAGAAATCTACAATTATCCTTGGGTGCTGAGTTTGATGAGAGAGCACACACCAACGGAAAGGAGCTTGTGCGATTGGGAACCACATGATTCATCACATTGCAACTTCGCTAACATCTCTTAAGCAGATATTTGTGAGCACGCGGTGGTTGGAGTTTCCCTATAGTAGGAAGGTCCAAGGGAAAAGGGTTGTGAAGACCGTTTTTGATGATGTGTTTGCAAAGACCACACATGAGTTCATCAAGGTAACTTTAGACTTGACTATTTTTTATTTATCATTAAAAAAAAAATTGGCTCAAATTTCTCGTTATTTTAATTTTGAAATTATACGTTATTACCTTAAGGTGTAAGAGCCTTTGGTTAGAGTTCTATGGTTGTTGGATGGAGAAAAGGATCCGATGGGATATTTGTATGAGGCCATGGACAGGGCCAAGAAGGCCATAACAAATTACTATGGGCAAAACAAAAAAATATTGAGCTCATTTGATGCCTAATTGATTGTAGATGGAACAAGCATCTCCACCAACGTATACATGCAACGACCTACTACTTGAGTTTTTTTTTGCAAATTCATTTAGGGCTGACGAGGAGGACATGGATGCTCTAAACACATGCAAAGAGATAACGATCCTTGACAAAGCCATTAGAGACATAATTGTGGATTAGTTGTAGCTTTACAAGACTGCAAGGGGAGGCTCTTTTCTTCACCTCTATGCAGTCAAAGGAGAATGATCCATTAACCAGGTAAAAAAACAAATTCAAATTGAGCCCTTCGATTGTAGTGTCATTATTTATTTATAAACGCATGCCTAGTTGACTTATAAAGTTATGAATGTCCTATTTGTAGATTTGTGGTGTGAAGATGATGGTGCAAGAACACCAAATCTCCAGAAAGTAGTCATATGCATTTTGTCTTAGCCATGTAGTGCTTTTGGACGTCAAAGAAATTCGAGCATGTTTGAGGCTATTCACACAAAAAAGTGTGAGACCCTGACAACACAATGCCTCAATGATGTTTTTGTGTGGTACAATCTTTGTCTTCATGTGAAACAAGTGGAAGGGCAAGATAGTCACGAGGCAATTGACTTGGATGATATTGATTCATATGTAGACTAGATTGTCAAGTCTGAGGATGTGCAACAAGAGCCCATGTTTACTAAGGAGGTCGTAAATTTAGAGAGGGAAGCAAAACAAGTTATAACGACAGGGGAAGTAGGAGACATTGTGAGGGGTTGGTGAGGATTTGGATGATGTGTTTGTGTATGATGTCCTAGAGGAATGTTTAGCTTCCACTTCCTAGGGCGTAGTAGAGGAGTTGATGTATTGATGACTAGTCTATGAGCATTGTACTCTTTTTTGACTTTTTGCCTAAAATTAAGCATTGTATTCTTATTTGCTCAAAAACTAATATAAATATACTTATGACTTTGAGTTATGTGTTCTCTACAATCATTTCTCTACATTGATTTCATTTTCTATATGTTTCAATTTATTTTATGATTTTTTTTAATAAAAGTAGTGATAACGCTGTTGAGTCTTGGGATGCTGAGTAATTGCCGAGTACGAGTTTTTAAACTATGCGAAAAGGTTTGCTTTCATTTTTCATGCCTAGAATTCATTCAAAATTATAATTAATCTATGTTATCGGATATTGTTGCTAATCCCTTGGATACGATATAGTGCACTACAGGGTACAATATGAGGGGGGGTATGGGCAAGGTATGCCCTTGCCCTTGTGGATATGCTCATATCTGAGTGTAGTTGTAGGGGCAAGAGCATACCCTATACATTTCCCTTGCGTATCCATAGGAAAAAAAACATGATTTTTTTAGGGATGTATCCACAAGGGCAGGGGTGTACCTTGCCCGTTTCCCATGCATATCCATAGGGAAAACACGATTTTTTATTTTTTTCAATTTGGTTGCATGAAAAGTCAAACAAGGACTATGCGGTTGTATTTATAAGGGTAGGGGCGTACCTTGCTCGTTTCCCACATCCATCCCTAGGAAAAACATATTTATTTGGGACGTATTTGTAGGCCCCTCCCTGTTTCCCACGCGTATCCACAAGAAAAATGCGATGCAATTTTTCAATTTCGTTGCATGAAAGTCAAACATGGACCTCAAAAAACAATTAAAAACAAAATAAAGTGGATTCTCAACTGTATAAGCAGCTTTCACACTCATTTAATCAAAAGGAAACAACACATTTATGTTTCATTGCATTTTTACCTCTCATTGCATGTTTGTTCTCTCATATTCATTTTTTCAATTGCATAGGATTGAAACTCTTTCCTTTTGCCAATCCTACAACATTACCTCTACCTATTTGGCACCAAGGAGTTTGAGGAGCTTGCAACGAAGAAGATTGCTGATTCAAGATAGTTTTTTTTTAGTTTTGTGTTCTTTTTAAAAGTTTTTAAATGTTTGTAACTAGTTTTGATTTTTTTTGTTATTCTTTTAAGTATTCTTTCAACAAATGCCAAATTCTTTAAATTTTAATAGCAATATTATCATATTTTTCATAGGGGCCATAGGGATTTATCGGAATGTCTCATGTTACAAGTGCTAGTTCGGTGGGCCAAGGGATACCCTTCAAAGCCAATCTGTGAGTTCCCCTTTGGAAGTATGTGATAATGTTAGAACAACTACCAGATGGAGGGTGTTTCTTTTGGCTTTGCTCAAAGTGTATATGTCAATACAAGAGCTCGTATGATCGGGTGAAAGTCCATTTGTGTGTGATTTTTGACACTGGAATCAAAGCTTGTTGTGTGTTAAGCATGAATGGAAAACCAGGGAAGCGCTTGTCACAAAAAAAGATCTTTGCATACATCAAAGAGCAAGGAGGAGCAGATCCTATTGTTGGGCAAAGATCAAAGCATCCTTTGAGAAAGGATCATCGTCCATTAATCCATCTTGTGCTAATATGGTGACCCCATCACACCTATTGCTTGCTACACCCGTCGGGGCCATAGAGGAAGAGGATTCACCTCTTGGTTGCAAGATAACAAAAGATGCAGGCCCATTGGAATTGCCATTCCAAAATGAATCCAAGGACATAGCGAAGCAAAGCATTGTGTGTTGTGTTTGCGCATGTGGGCCGCCATTTAATGTTGTTATATCACCATACTGACATGATATGGTGAGATCTATCAATGTTGCCCCTGAAGGGTTCATTGGCCCAGGCTATGAAAAGGTACACACCACCTTGTTGACAAAACAAAGAAAACAAGTTGAAGATCCATTGAAGCCCATTTGGGATTCGTGGATCGAAACAGGGGGTCCATGATTTCTGATGGATGGAAAGATACGACAAATAGGCAATTTTTTTAATGTGGTTGTAGTGAGATCTAAAGGGGCAATGTTTTCGAAGGCAAGTGATTGTGAGGGGCAAGTGAAGGATGCACAATTCATTGATGACATCCTGATAGTGTTCATTGAGGTGGTGGGGCCTCAAAACGTTGTCCAAGTTATAACGGACAACGCTAAAAATTGTAAAGCTGTGGGCATGTTGGTTGAGGCAAGGTATGGGCACATGTTTTGGACGCCTTGTGTCGTTCATTTTCTCAACCTTATGTTGTAAAAATTGGGGACAAAAATTGCCTAGATGAAACATGTCTATGAGGAGGCGAGCGAGATGCAAATGTTCATAAGCAACCATCACATGTCCCAAGGCATCTCGAGGTTTTCTCGAAGTTGTAATTGTTGAAGGTAACTTTTTATTTAATCATCCATGAATCATATATATTTTTAATTAATTTTGTAACTTTGTAATTTATAGCGTTTTTATTTTTGAACTTTTTTTTTAATTTTATTTGTTTTAATTTCGTATTAGGTTGTCGAGACTCAATTTGCCTCACACACTCTCATCTTGAAACAACTTGTCAAGGTCTGTGAGGCATCAAGTAACATTGTTATAAACAACCTTTGGAGTGTATGGAGGCAGACAAATAGTGAGAGGGGCACAAAGGTGAAAGGGTGGATTCTTGATTACGTGTGGTGGGAATGTGTGGTGTATTTTCTCAATTTTTTGGAGCCCATCATCAACATGTTGAGATATGTGGATATGGATCGTTCATGTTTAGGTGAGCTTTATGATGGAAATGACTCAATTATTGAGAAGATCAGATCTGTCATAAATGCCAAAGAGCAGGATTCTATGGAGAGGTTCTTCAAGGAAGTGCAGTCACATTTCATTGAAAGGTGAAACAATATGACCATCCCATTGCATCTTTTTTTTTATGCCTTGATGCTTAAATACTACAGCACAAAGATCATTTTTTTGTCCAAGAGGGTCCCACCATATAGGGATGTTGAGGTTACTGAGGGATATAAGACGGCATTCTCTAGAATCTTCTTTGATGCAGAAGTAAATGACCAGTTATGGAAGAGTTTGTACATTTCATATCCTCTGTGAGTCACTCCCTTGGTGCTATTCATAACAAATACAAGGAAGCTCAATTTTGGTGGTATCTCCATGGGCAAGCATCCACCCACCTCCAACGACTTGCAATAAAAATTCTATCACACGTAAGATTTTAATTTTTTTAACTCTCTAGTCTTTACCCCCTTTTTTGACGTTTTGTTTTAACTTTTTATTTTGTGGCTTGCCTCAATAGGTTGCAAGTTCCTCCTCAATTGAGTGGAACTGAGGTATCTACAGCTTTATCCACTTAGTTAAACACAACAAGTTGGCAGCAAAAAAGGTGGAGGATTTGGTCTTTGTGTATTCCAACTTGCATCTTCTCTCACACAAACAACCTAATTACAAGGGGCAACAAAGTGTTGGTATGTGGACCCAGAGATTGCTGACTTGGATGCCTCCATTGTCTACCTTTCATTGCTTGACATAGAGCTAAACGGTGCTTCACACAACTTGCATAGTGGAGTTAGTGGGAGTGGCACTGCTGTTGCTTGTAGTTCTAATGAACCACATGATGATAAAGACATCACAACTGAAGACAAAAATAAATATAGTGAATCATGAATATGCTGATATGTCTTTTTTTTTGTCCATACATTGTAACATTTGCACTATGTACTTGTTATAAAACTAATTTATGTTGGACCATAGAATATTATGGTATTTGGCATTGAATTACGAGTATGTTTTGTGTTTATTTAACTTATTTTGTTTTCTCTATGCCTATTATGTGGTTAATTTTGCTTATGTGGGTATATTTTCTATTTTTTATATATTTTTTTGTACGGCTGTATTCAAAAACGTATCCAAGCCATTAAAAAATACTCCGTATCCACTTTTCCAATTCTTGTACCTGTATTTGTATTGGCAACTTACAAGATATCTACAAAGGGATTGGCCAAAGGGAGGATGCATGTAACCCTTCATACTATTGTTGAATGAGTACTTGAACGGGCTGCATATAATTTCATCAAAAGTAGACACTTAAATGGCCTAAGCGCTGTGTTGTATTAAGAATTTATTGGCATTAAGACGTCGACGTATCCAATCCTGATACTGGTACAGATATCAAAAGTTGTTTTTAGGGTTGCTCCTATACTATATTTTATTTTTAATTGTTTTTTGAAGTCCATGTTTAACTTTTCATAAAGTGAAACTGAAAAAAAAAGGATGTTTTGGGCACAAGATACGTCCTGGATCCTTTGGGGGGCTTGCGGATCCTCCCAGTTACAAAAAGGATGTTCAGGGTGTAGGATACATCCAGGGTCCTTCAGGGGACCTTCGGATCCTCCCCTATCTGAGAGGATCCACATGTCCCCTGAAGGAACCAGGACGTATCCTGCAGGGATCCGGATCCGATATGTTTTAATTCCGTTCAAGCATCTAACTAAAATATTTAATATATTGGTTTTGAGATTATTGGGACGTTATTAAGTAGTGTGTTGATAAAGTCATTATGTATTACAAATTTATATGCTACTATAGAAATTGTATATTAGGTTTTACATTTTAATTCAGGTTGTAGATTTCAAATTCATGTGCAGTTTAGATTCTCCAGGCTTTTGCAATCCATAATGTTAGACACCAAGTTTTCTGGAAATTGTGATAAATTTTTGATAATCAATGTTTCAGACCTCATTTTGTGGTCCATTAGCAAGACTGATAATATTGCAAACAAGGTCTTGTTATAGAGGTTACCTGAAAATTTTTATTGACATGATCACAAGATATATATGCCAAAGCAACATTAATTATTTGCATGTGAAGTTACGAAGTTGGGCATATATACATAGAGGCAGCAAAACAAATTATTTATAAAATTGCAAAAATAATATAAATTGTAGTGTTTATTTAAATATAGGCTAAGTCACAAGTACGGAGTTTTTTTACTTTATGGTATGAATATTACCCTTTTTTTTGCCTTGAAAGGTTTGGTTAGATTTTTGAAAATTTATCTAAAAACACATTTAAAAATGGTCCTTTTCTGCTGTGCATAGAGGATCTGAGTGTTGCTAAAGGATCTGATTTGCTGGGAGGTGTGTGCTGTGCGGGAGGAAAGTGACTATAGCAGGAGAGCTGATGATGATTTGGTGTGAGTCGTGACTTAGGTTTAAATGGAGCCCAATTTTATATTTCATCGTTTTCTTTTAATGCTTATTTTATATTTTGATTCAATTTTTTAAGATTTCTTTTATCCCTTTTAATTTTTTAATTTATTTTTTGTCTTTTTTGATTTTACATTTTACATTTTGATTTTTATCTTTTTTAATTAATAGTATAACTTATTTTAAAAATTATTTTTTATTTTTAGCTATTTTATTTTTAAAATATTTTGAAGTTTATTTTGTTTACCTATATATTTTTTAATTTCATATTTATAGATTTATAGTTTATATTTATAATTTTATATTTATTTATATTCTATCCTTTTTATTTTATATTATTATTTTAAATGTACTTTTTTGGTAGTAAAAAAATCTATTTTTTGAATTTCTTTATTCATTGATGAACTTGAACAGAACTTTATTCTTGTCGAACTAGAACTAGAACTCGAATCTTGGGACTTAGCCTATCATTTATTAGTGCAAGCTACTACCATGACTGCCAGCTTCAATCAATCATTAGAGCTTCTGTGTACATATACATCTTAAGCCTTTGTCTAGTTATTTCTTCTTACTATCACCCTTATGGGCTTTGATAAGAAATGTTTCTTCAGAAAAACTTAATTTTTCATGCAAAAATTAGAATTATAATTATTTTAACTCTCATCAACCAATTCTTAGTACTTGAGGAAAATCATTGTAATTTATGTGACCCATATTCAACAAACTAAACAAGGAAGTTTCCTTTTTTTAAGGGATACTTCTGGGAGATGTATAGAGAAACTTGAAAATTTCATCTGAAGACTCCTAACATTTTGAGATGTTCCCATATGCTTCTCTGAGATGGGTATGTATTTCCAATACAAGAAATGAGTACTAGTGGTCAGGTATGTGTTTCTAATTCTGGGTAACTACATGTGAATTGCTTCAGCCACATAGGAACTGAACCTGAACGATGCTCCTTTTGAAATCTTCAATTTTGAAGATCTACTTCAACTTGAGAACATTGCACACTCTGCAGCTGCCATCAAATTTCTCATTGCTGCTGTCTAATTTGTGTATTTGATATGTTGTTCATGCCGTGATCTCTTGGGTCCACACTAGTCATTTATCCCACAAGTAGTAAAGATTATTATTGTTTCTTTGTTGCAAATGGAGAAACCACTTGTGCCGTGGTTTGAGAAATGTTTGTTTCCACAATTGCATGTTCTGCAACAGAACTGTATATTTGCAAGTATCTCTGCTGGAGCTTTGAGCTGCTTTATGGGTTTATTCGAATTTGGGCGCAAACCTAGTAATGCAGGAAGATTGATTTTATATTTATTCTGGACTACTCTTTCCAAAACAAACTGTGGAGATTGTGCCAAAGATCTCAATTTTATGGTAAACTTGGGTCTCCTATGTGGATCACCTTGAATGTTCTATGTTTATTATATAGTGATTTGTTTTAGCTCTTGTTTTCTATAGTGCTTCCTTCAGTTTTTGGTTCAATGTCTTGAAATTTCTAGCTTTCTCCAATACCTAAACATGTTTGGAAGTCGTTTCTCTCTGTGATGGTTATGCCACGTCAACTGCTGCTAGAGTTTGGAAACCACCAATGGGGATTTTACCAGTGGAACTATGCATCGTCCTCTTATAACTATGTTGGAGGTAAGGTACACTTTCATCCCAAGTTCACTGGTGATGATGATTGAACTTTTAACCACTCTGTCCACAACTTCAACCCATCCATCCATATATGGCTGGAATGATTTTGACATCTCTAATTTGGTGTTCAATGGCTCTGAATTTTGAAAGAGTGTGAAAATGCATTCTTAATTCTGGAGTCTCTGTGGGAAATAATAAAAGATTGGAGACCACTGTATCCACAGAAATGTTGGCAATCTGTTCATCTGTGGCATTTTAAAGCTGGGGACAAGGATAGCCATGTTAGAAAATCTATCCGCTGCCACATAGAAAGCATCATGCTCATGTTGGAAGCTGGAAAGAAAGTCAATTGATACATACTCCCAAGTCATCCTTGAGACGGAAATTGCTGGAGGTATTATCAGATTAGTGTTGTTGGTAAACTGGAGGAACACGGTTATTGCTTTTTTCCTTCTCCATTTATTGGTGTCATAACCTCTAGTGCTCAGCACTTTGAGCATTAAAAACTAGATGTCGACAAGTTGAGCTTGTCGCAAGAAATGTACCCTCTTAAACTATTTTCTAGTGTGCTAATTATTTTTTCTTATAACATACTCTAGCATCTTTTTATCTGAATGGGCTACTGTGTCTTCACTTAAGATATAATGCTTCCAGGGTTTGACTGTGTTTATTATATGGCTTGTTTTCACAAGTGGAAGTGCTCCGAACAACTTGATGCTTAGTTTTTGAATGAAAAGCTATTTAGTGTCCATTTTGAGTGATGACTGCATCTATGACACAATCAGATTCATCAATCTTGATATCTTAACATTGATGTGAAACAAGTACCAAATGTGTTGGATCTGAGCAAGGCTTTAATCTCAGCTTCTTAAATGCCTGCTTTATGTGGGTGTCCATAAGAATGTCACTTTGACATTCCCTTCAAGAATTCACAAGCCCGATAAATTGCCGAGTTCATGCACATTCCTACGAACATGCCACCTTTTAATGAGCCTTTTCAGGATCCATACGAGTACATTTTTGATTCACTTAGTAGTCCGACACTTGATTGATCTAATTGAAAATGAACATTTCTCCATTTTAAGTCACAAGTTCGCCTGGCTGGAGAGTTTCTAATACTTGTTTGAGGTGTTACAATTTTTTTTTCTAAGGCATTATGAAGACTACAGTGCCATCCGGATATACCAAATGTTATCCATGAATATCATGATGGTTGCTGGAGCATTGGCACACCCATGATGCATCACCAAACACTCAAACGAACTAGCATTGGTTTTAATTGCAGTTTTCTGCAGATCTTGAAGCTCTACAAGAACTGGGTGATATCCAGATGTTAGATCCATCTTGGGGAAGTATCTTGCACCTTTATTGAATAGCTGTTGATTTGTTTCATTCTCCATGAAAGACCTTACATAAACTGATGGATCAGGCAAAGAAGAAAGAGAAATCAAGTCTGACACTACTGATCTGTCACCTTCCCTACAATTGAGGCCTTGATTACGTCTGCAACATTAAGAGGTGCTTCATCAAATATTGGCTTGTCCTGAATTGCCATGTTTGCTAATGACAATTTTCATTGTCTAGTAGTCTTCAGCTCTTGGCCTTATTTTATCCACCTGATGGTGTAAGAATTAGGATGTGGTACAGTTATTCTTCCCAGTCATTTGGCAAGAGACTTGCATCAAGTTAATTTTGGTTGTCATTTTAACGACCAAATGCACAGGACTCCCTTTAGCTGCTTTTAGGGATGGTGTAGTCTCTTTTTCTATTTATTTTTTCCCCTGATATTAAGGAATAATTCTGGTTGTTACCATCAATTATGCAGCTTCAGGTTCCCTATCTAGAATTATCTTCTCTTCGCCTTACTATGATGTCAAAGTTAATTATTATACCAATGGGCTAACCTGCAATGGCAGCTAGGGATTGTGGTGGAGTGTAATAGTCTGAGATGTCAATCAAAATGGCCCACCTTAAATTTGACTTCGTTTTGACTGTCATAGGGTAGGGTGAATCTTAAATTTGATGTCCATATGACAGTAATTTGGGAGTTTTTCTTGCTTGGAGAAGGTGATTGAAAAATTGTGATATCTTGGGCATATGGTGGAGTTTGGAGCTCAGTTTTTTTCTTGGAGAGATTGTTTCGAGCCCTACAACTAAATTGCAGCCATCTTTCACCTGTCAGCAGGAAATTTGCAGAGAAGGTAATGGAGTTGTTAATCAGTGTGGTATGTGACAAATCAAAGATAAGCCCTTCAAAATTGATATCTCTTGGCATTTTTCAGATAAATATATTTAAGCTATCTGAACTAGTGATGGGCACACCACTTTGCTAGAAATAACCTTCCCTTAATTAATCCCTTTCTTTGTCTGCTTGTTACCTTCCCTTATATGAATCTAAGAAGTTTGAGGACTCACCTTTTATCTTGCTGCAAGAAGTGGTGAAGCTGACTATGATACTTCAATATCTTTAGTTTCTCCTCATCCTTAATCCAAAGTCTAGACATTAACATCATTGATACATTGTGAAAATCATCAGTGTAACTCTGGGCAGATTATTGTCTCAACGTCTCCTTTTTTTGCCTCGCTGCATGAACAAACTGTTGCCAAGTATAAATGGAGTGGTTTTATTCTATTTTATTAGTGCCGGTAATTTTCCAACAGCAATCTACCTACTGAGACAGCAAGATTCTTTTTATTTGAATAAGTGATTTACTCTAAAACAGGATTCCAACTTTTGAATCAAGTTATCTAAATCTTTAGCACCCTTCTTTCTTTATGGTTCAGAATACCCTTTTTATCTGTAGTTTGAATGAACTGGCTCTTTCAAAAGGGGCTCTAGGAAGTACCTTATATTACTGCAAATTGCTGATATATTGCTTCTATTTGTTGCCTTAAGAGTTTCTACGATCATTTGTGGTACCTAACTAATAAATTTAGCTTTTGCCTTGTTTGAATTATTTGTTTTGGTAGTCTGAATTTGCAGCTGGATTTTTTTTTGAAGTGTTGGTGTGCATACATTTTGGAAAGTCAACCGTGTGTGGTAGTGAATGGCAAAACATTCAGTGTTTAACATTTGTACTACAGGCTTCTGATATAACTGATCTGTTGCCCAGGTAGGACGAGGAGCAACAGCTAATTCCAGGAAAAAATGAAATCGTTACGAACAAAGATTAGTGCAATTTGTGTGTAAGATGTTAAGTACAATGCAAGCAAGCAGATTGACAGAATACGAGTCTAAATGGATATAATCTGATTTGTTCCAACTTCCAAGAGTTTAAGCTGTTAAAAATTAAAGGTTGTTTTATAGGTCATGGTCAATCCAGGCACCAATTTGGTATATGAGACCCCATTGTGGGTTTCCACGTGGATTTCTTTCCATTTACCTTGTATTGCTCAAATTTTGTATCCCTTGGTTTTGATCTCATGACCAAGCTTAGGAATAAACCAGACGTTGCCAACCCACCTACAGAAATGTGACTGTTGGTTCAAGTATTGTTAGCCAGTTGCAGAAAATTAACACAAGGCCAATGTAAATTTATAGAAATATTACTTAGTGTTTAATACAACCGTTAATGTTCTCCTGCTGCCGATGTGATATGCAACATGGCTGAATGTCTGGTATTGTGTTCTACCTTCCTAGAGCATTGCGACTTTTTATTTTACCATTTTGGATTTTCTGGTTTAGAGCCCGTGCTCTCTCTGTGCTTGTCCATGTGTCCATCTTCTTAAGTTGCAAATATCGTGAGTGGTAAACTTGAAATATCTTCTGATTTGGGATTTTGGGGATTTGGCATTCCAGGAATGGAGGCCTTGATGAGAAATCCTTGCTCTTAGAGGACAAAAGCAAGAACATTGACTGAATTGCTTAATATTTTACCATGAAACATGGTGTGAAGATTTGTTTGATGCAACTGAGACTTGAGAGCTGAAAATCTAAACATAAAATTTTGAAAGGATTTAGAGATTAATTTATTCATGTGATCTGCATAAATTATTTACATATTTCTAAGCGTCCGAGCTTGTTTACACTTCCGCATGGAGCATACTAGAAAGTATCTGCAGGCATGAATTGGCTTAGATGAAAAGCCTTTCCTTCTCGAGAACAATGGCAAGAACTTGGACCAAGTCAAAGCCCTTCCTTTTCCATTAGTGCATGCCAAATATTTGGTCCGTAGAGGATGGGGACATAATTTTTTTCTTGTAGCTGAGGATCAAAGATAAGAGCTGAAAATCTGAACTTAGAATTTTTTAGAAGGATTAAGAGTTCAATCTATTCATTTAAGTGGTATTTACGTGTTCCTAATCATCCCAGCTTGTTTTGCTTTATGTCCATTCTTATTTCCATTGACCATTAACTGTACACATTCCCATCGACTGAATTAGAAAATATCTGCAAAAGGCTTGCAGATCAGCAAGAAGCACAAAACTTTCTTGACAATTATCAGAAATATGAAAACATTTCTAAAGGCTCATCATAAAGTCTGGACCCTGATGGCAAATGTAAATAAAGTCTCTGATTTATGAGACATTTGTCAAACTAAACACATTCTTCTGCAGACCAAGACACCAGAATACGCCGCCATTCATAACATAAGCTGAATGATCTTAGAGAAATATATTTCAGGTGCATGCCGAGAAATAGTCCTGTTCTCTATCTCTACAGTATCATGATACAGGGAGATTTATTGTTTCATTCTGTTGGAAACCTTCCGAAATTTCAGTCTTGTAACATATTCATCTGTAAATATTTGCAATATTTACACATGCCACATTGCCAAATGGTGGTTTCTTTTGAAAGTCGGGCATGTTCCTGATTTTTCAACTCTTATGTTTTTGTTGCATTTCCAGCTGTTTGTGACTGCCATTCTTCTTTCATTGTTTTGTTTTTTCTTACTTTTTCTTCTCCTTTATATTTTCTACATTATGCCACCCCCTTTTCTTGAGTGAGTTTGGATCAAGCTAAATTAAACAAAACTAGGATTTGCTGTTTGAATTTATGTTTACCTAAATCCTAAAATTATGCGTGCTTGTGTGGTCCATATCCCAATTATCATTTTGGTTCAGCTATCCCAGTTTGGTTCATTAATAAAAAGAGTGGTGCAGTTCATTTTTTGCATATGTTATTGATAACAACATTGTAATTTCCGTGGATTGTGCAAAGTAATCAGATTTGGGTTGTAGAAGGATTGTCTTCTGACACCAAATATATAATGGTGAGGAAGGGTTGATTGGTCTAGGATGTACATTGTATTTGATACAACAAAGAGTGCTGGGCCAACTGCGTGTATCTAGAAGTCTATTCTGACAAGAAATGTAGAAACTAGTCTATCACTTAAATTTAGTATCTCCTACATATTGCCTAGCATAATGCAAACTATAGTACTTTAGCACTATTGACACAGTTTTGAGACGATAAATTCAGCAAACATCGTGGTTCAAAATTGAGTGTTTTAAATAAACTCTATGCATGCAGGTTTTATATGAATTTTATACAACAATAAAAAAAATTGAATAATTGTTAATTTTGTTTTATAAATGATTGACTTGCTGTTTCAAGAATATGAAACATAGTTTGTCAATTGCCAACATCGTTTGTACAACGGTAGGGTGGGGTGAGGCTGTTGAATTAGTTGCAGAGTTGCGACAAAATAAGACATGGGCGGATGTCCTTGCAGATCCCAAACTTGCACATATATGCGTTTTAATTACGCCAATACCTGCATGTTGTTCAACGATTTGAAAAAGCAGGGAAGAGTGGGGATGGCGTGCAAGTCTCACTCGGAGGAGTGAATGTTGGGAACCTGGTGCTTCGGTGGGGGCAGGGATGGCGAGTGCCAACATTGGGACAGCAGGCTTGTCTTGTAGCAAAATTGGCACATATTTCAATTTTTACTGCTAAGATATGATGGTTGACCTAATTAACTGACTTTATCAAGCAATTATATGGCAATGAAATAGGAAATCACTATTTTAGTAAGAAAACATTGCCTTTAAGTTTTCTATCTATTGAAGCAGGAAAGCTGTTGAAACTCATTAAACTCTTCGGCTAGGTGACAAGTCTTTTCTGTACTTAACAATATCTGAACAAATGGTAACCTGCAATCTTCTAAGTTTTGTAATAATTTGAGCTACTGAAATGTCGAGGAAACAGCTTTTGAGAAGCTTCTAACGATCAGCCCTTGTAATAACCACCCACAACAAAATGAGATAAAAAGTTTAGACATATTAGGGTTTCCTTTGCGGTAAGTCACTGCTAATCGCCCAACAATCCATATATTTTGGACATTTTAGTTTGTTACTGTATATGTAACATCCAGTGGTGCATCAATTTTTATTCAACTTTTTTTTTTCCCTTTGGAAAACCTCTGTAGCTTGGCAGTGTAACATGCTCTGCCGTGAATTCTCTTGGAACTTGATGAATACCGTTTTCTAACAGAGCCATTGCTGTGATATTGTTAGAGGCCTTTTATTCCTTGTTGGAATTTTGGTTTTTATCTTACTAACCAAGCCCAAAGCCTTGCCTAATCCATTTGAAAACAAATGGTAGAAGACTGCAATAGGAGTTTTCTGTATAAATCTTTCCGTAAAATTACCAACTCAGGGCTTTGAGGAAGCTGTATAGAGGTTTGCATAGAGGATGCACTAACTACCACAATATTCAAATATCAAAAGTTTTCTATTCTAAAGGCATGCCAAGATATCAGAGGTTGGATTTATGATGTCATACAAAATGCAACCTATCCTACTTTCTGGTGTGAAGGAAAGGTAGACATTCTAAGCACCATACGATGCAAGGCAAAACGAGCTTTCACAATATTTGATTGTGCAGTTCTTGCTACCGCCTCTATTTATGATACCTCAAGGCAAACAAAAGTCGGTCTCTGGGTTGTAATGCACACATTGCTATTTTTGGAAATTGTGATAATTTTTTGGCTTGGTAAATCTTCGGGGAGGTTATGGATTGCCTTTGTGAACATGGGTCATCCTTAACTGTATCCCATAATCATCACACAGCAAGTGTGCCACATCTGCTGGAGTTATGGGCCACCTTATTTCAGTAAGAGGTTTTTGAACCTGGTTCACACTGTTATACTGCAAGTACGACACATCTACTGGAGTCATGGTCCGCCTTATTGCAGTAAGGTGGATTTTAAACTGGGTCACACTGTTAAGAATCCCCCATTACAATTGCACTGCTATTTGATAAGGAGCACAGGACTTACTCTGGCTAATTATGAATTTATGTATATGTACTTTTAATTTCTACCCCGATGCAGATGCAGTCTTTTAGAAACTTGCACAATTGAAATCATCGTGTTGTCCTGCTATGCTTTAGTCTTCCAAAATAAAATCCAAGAATGTTGGTTTTATAAAACTTCGATTTAGGAAAGCTTAATCTTCCCTTTAGTCCATGCATTGCATTGATAAGAAATTTAATTTCAGCAGATTTATCCCTACTGATTTGTGAACATAATCTCTAATTCTTAATTATTGTTCTTTGGCTCAAAGCTGAGGTTTGGAAGGAGCTCTTAACATTGAATTTAACTCAGTCTAATGTTTTCACTATCCTGTTTGGCAATCACGTGTTTAACTGTTATTGCGGATATGTTCTCGTCAGTCAACTGAATTATATCTAAATTCAACAGTATTTTGGTACTCAATTCATTCAAGCCTCATTTTTTTCTTCAAAATGTCTGGGTACAAAGTGGATGCTTAGTATTGCCATTATAGATCAAGTAGAATTTTTTTCCCAGATGCTTGTAGGCAAAAATGTCTTATTCTCCTTTGTACAGTGCAGATTTTTATGGTTCTCTTTTTTGAATGTACTGCATACACCAAGACCCAAGACACACTTTCAGATTCAGGCGGATTGTATTGTTCTTTGATAATGTACATTATATGGCATGATTGATGATATTACAGTAGTAGTTGATCTCATTACTGGTATTTATTTACTGAGTATGAACTTGAAATTCTGTGCATAATTTCGCAAATTATTTCCATTGTAAAAAGAATTGTAAATTTGTGAGGGATGTAATTTACACAACGTTATTTTTCAAGACGGATGTCTGAACATGGTTTTCCAAATATCTTAACCAATGCCCATTATTTGTTTGTTCCCCTCAAGTATATCCATACATATCATGTATATCAAATTTTGTCAATGGTGGGCTTCAAGACATGGTATATGACATTTAGCTTTTAATAATTCCTTTGCTTGCGGTGCCTATAAGGTTTCAGTAAATAGCAATTAGCCAGGATCATTGTAGGCAATGATAGCCAATAATTAATTAATCAAGTAATGCATGCGCTGCTGCCTTGATTTTTTTCCTGCAGTGTTGAGATAAAGAAATATACTGTAGGCTGAAGCAATATTCCAAATATTGTGTGAATTTGACAACTTAGGCTTCCATTTGATTCTAGTGGTTCATGATAGGGAGTGCTGTTTAGTATTAAAGGTGCGGTGATATATGTTCATGATTATGTTTTTGGAGAGTGGTATGCTTTTTGAGCCTTCAGTATGTAAAGATGAGATTTTGCTGAACATGGGTAAGACGCTAAATAATCTCGAATCACAACTTTCCTTCATTTGACTCAAGGTGGTCATAAGTTAGAGATAATTTGTTTGAATTGAGTGGTCAATATTAAAATTCTGGAAGGGCCCATGATAAATGAGAATATGTTATAGGTTCTATAGGTTTTGTGTAGAAACAACCATGTGACTATTGCCAACCAATTGTCACCCACAATTGCATGTGTATACATGTGAACTATTCAAACTATAAACTTGTATATATGGATAATGATATGCACATAGTTTTATACATAGAATGAATTTTAGACAACAAAATTGTATGTTATAATATACGACCCCAATCACCTTTGCTCCCTACACCTTGCCACCCCTGCCCTGCCCCCTTCTAAAAAAAAGTACTTTGATAAAGGAGAAGATGAATGAAACTACATTAAGTAAGCTTAGAAAATATTTTGACAAGTTGTCAAGAATCAAACTAACATGTTTAACCTAGTAAATTAAGGAAATTGAGCAAGGCAAAACTTCATATATGGCTTTGGACAATTAGGTCAGATTAGGTATCTATATACAATGAGTGCAAAAATTATAATAATCATGAAAATGACTAAATTTAAAATGTTTATAAATGAAATGTGTAAAAAATTTCAAACTTTTAAATATATCATAATGTGTTGTAGCAAATCAATGTGCCATAATCATGAAAATGACTAAATTTAAAATGTTTATAAATGAAATGTGCAAAAAATTTCTAACTTTTAAATATATCATAATGTGTTGTAGCAAATCGATGTGCCATATCTCCATTGCTTAGATGTCAATGAATATTAAACAATGCTATAATAATTATGAACACTCTTTACCATGTCAAAATATATGGGTGTTGAGTTGTAATAGCCAACACAAGAAAGAAATGGTGTTGCATACAAGGATTGTTTTGAAATTGTAGGGTGTCAAACATAAATTACATAAAATGAACCATTGGCCAATGTATCTTACATAATCTGCATGAGTGGAATGGTTTCACAAGGTTGTTGCAAGTGCTTACCAAGTTAAGAGTAAATTGACGTGTTCAAGTACAACCATCTTCAATATTGATCTAGACAAATATCGTAATCATTATCCGTATGTATGTGTGAAGTATCACATGAAATAATTGGATGGCCTTTCAAGGAGTGAAAGAAAGAACAATGTGAATTGTTTAAACGTGTAGGGAAAAACCACGAGGAATAAAAATTTACACTAACACCTCTTTTAAACATAGTTTAGGTGGGTGGAGAATTGGGTTCTAGCACAAAGCTTTGATGAAGTACCCAAGTACATAGAAAAACTTTTTTGGAAGAGGATGGCGCTGTTCGAACATTAAGAAGAGCTTGCAAATGAAGATATTTATTCTCAGTGAAAGGTTGGGTGAATTTATTAGTGATTTGCTTTGTAGTTTGAATGAAGTGGAAATCAATGACTTGCTCATGAATAAGTGTGTGAAGGACATGCATGTGACTCTTGATATGTTTGGTTTGTTAATAGAGGGCTAGATTCTTGCAGATATGGGTTGTGTTTTGATTGTCATAAAAGATGTCTGTTGGTCATTGAAATTTATTATCAAACTCATTGAGAATATCGTGAAGCCAAATAGTTTCAGTGGTAGCATTAATAGCTTCTCTATTTTTTGTGTTTGTAGAAAATAAAACAATAACATTTTGTGTCTTGCTTGGCAAACTAATTAGACATGAGGCAAGAGAAAAATTGTACCTTGAGGCAAATGTGTGATTTTGAATACTGTTAGTCCAATATGAATTTGTATAGTGAATTTTAAAACTATGAGTACTTTGAATGTAGTGGAGAATCTGTTTAGTTGCTTTCCAATACAATTCACGTGGTTCTTATATAAATTTAGAGTTTTGTCCACTGCAGGTGAAATGTTAGGTCTAGAGTTTGTAAGATAGATGGGACTAGCAATATGTTGACACGAGGTAGCATCAACTAAAGGAGGACAACCAACCCCAAGCTTCACCCCAAATGTAAAAAGAGTTGGAGTCGGCTTACAATCAATTATGTTAAATTATGCAAGCAAATCAAGAGCGTACTTAGATTATGCAATAGTGATCCTGGGGTTGGATTGAAAAATTTCAATTCCAAAAAAATAATGCAACAAGTCCAAGTTAGCCATTGAAAGCATGTTATACAAAGATGTTTTCACTATTGCAATGGTGGATGAATAACTCCGTGTGATCAATAGGTCATCCACATAGAAAACCAAAATCAATAGTGAATCATTTTTTCGTAAAAAGTAGACATTTGAATTATAATGACATTTAGTGAGCCAAATTGAAAGAAAAAAGGAGTCCATCTTGGCATACCAAGCTCGAGGAGCTTGTTTGAGACCATAGATTGATTTATGAAGGTTTAAAACTAAAGAAAAATCTTTCACAAACACTTGTGGTTGTTTCATGTATATTTTTTCTTTGAGGTCACTGCGAAAAAAAAAAAACACTTTACATCCATTTAATGAACATCCTAGCTATGTGTTATGACAATGGCAAGAGATTCAAATTGAGTTCATTTTGGCAACTTGGGAAAAAGTTTTGGTATAATCGATGCTAGGTACTTGAGAAAAAACCTTTGTTATCAAATGTGCTTTGAACTTGTTTATGGATCCAACATTTGCAAATTTTGTTAGGTAGATTCACCTATATCAAATAAGTTTTCTTCCTTTAGGAAGAGGGACTAAATTCCAAGTGTTGTTCCTCAACAAAGAGCCATATTCATTTTCCATAGTAGTATTCCACTTAGGAGTCTTTGATAACTTGTGAAATGACTGTGGATTGAAAACAGACGTAATGAATGCATGCGAGGCATTCTAAAATTGTGATTGAGTTACTCTGGGGTCTAATGGATCTCTTACCTAATGGCCAACACTTTCAATTTTGGTTTAGCCCAAAGGAGTCCAGTGTTCATAGAGTTAGGAGGAGACTCCTCATCATTTGAAGATATTCTAAAAGGAGGTAAATCCTCATCATTGCTTATCATTAGAACTAGAAGAAGAATTTGGATCATCATGAAGCTGTTTAGCCGAATTTAAATTAACAAAATTGCCATCAAATCCCATTGCATCCAAGGAAGATGGAGAAGTGTCAAGTGTGGAGTTTGAAGGACCCTTTTGAAAGTGAACACCTCTCAATGAACAACTTATGAATGGTGGGATAGAGAACTATGTATCCCTTAACATCCTTTGGATATTCAACAAAGATGCAATGTTGACTTTGAGATTCCATTGCTTTATGTTTCTTCTTAGGCATGTGAGCCATATTAGGAGATCTAAACACTTAGAAGTGCGTCACTGTGGGTTGCCAACTGTTTCATGCTTCAAAATGAGTGACTCCCTTCAATATTTTATGAGAAACTTGGTTTTGGATAGAACAAGCACAATTTAAGGTTTCAATCCAATATTCGCGTGCAAGAGACTTGTAGTGTAGCATGCAATTGCCCATTTCTTTCAAGGACCTATTCTTGCACTTTGCAACACCATTTTGCGAATGATTATATAGAATTGTATGTTGTAGTTCAATCACTGTTGAAGTACATAATTGTTCAAAAGGATTAATTACATACCACCATTATCTGTATGCAAAATCTTGATGGCTTTACTTGTTTGTTTTTCTATAAGCACCTTGAAGCCCAAAAAATGATCAAAGAACGCATATCTCTGCTTAAGACAGAACACCCAAGTATACTTCAAAAATTCATTAATGAAAGTAAGCATGGATTTAGACCGGTTGAATAAAGGAGTTGGAAATGGACTAACAATGTCACTGTGAACTAGCTCCAATATCTATGTACTTTAAATGATTTGTCTTTGTTATACTTCTCTTTAGGGTGCTTACCAAGTATGCAACCTTGATAAACGCTATAAAAAAAATGAACATGTGGCGATTTGAAACCATGTCATTATGATTGAGTTGTTCTAGATATTGATAGTTGAGATGGTTGAATTGCTCATGTTATAATTTAATTACCTCATTTGAATGAGTGAGCAGCGTAGTAGACGGTTGATCAGAAACAAAATGTGAGAAATTATACAATTATTATTGGTGATTTGCTTTTTCAAATGCACCTATGGAGTGTCTATCTGTTTCTTTAATAACTATTGAATTAAGTGTGAACTCAACTCTTTTTTGCGAACATATATGAGTTATATGATAAATAGATAGGATATTGGTGGATAATAAGGGAACACATAGAGCATCATGAAATGTCCCATCATTCACTTCAACATAATCTCTTTCACTAATTTTTATAAAAACATCGTCATCCAACAAGATGAAAGACAGAGCAAAGTTCTAAGGACGAGAAAAGGGCTTGAGATGAAGCCACGTTGTGTGAGACACTGGAATCAATTATCCATGTGAAACATTGGGATGCAACTATAACAAGTGCTTTGCCTTTACCTTTGCCCTTAGTACTATCTTAGGCCTTAAAGACTTTTGTGCTAATGAACTCTGATTGACAGAATCAAGGATATTGATATTGTGCTTATCAAGTATCTTTGTTAATTGGTCAATCTTCTTCTTCATGCACTTAGTTTCACCATGCCCAAATTTATTACAGTAGGCACATGTAAGATGCTCTTTCTTGGGTTTTTCGTTTGTAGAGGACTCTTTTTGTACTTTGGACTTAACATTAGATTTATGATCTTTTCTTTACTTTGGGTCCTTTTTGTTTTGTTTCTTCTCTTTGTTATTGGTAGAAGCCCTATGTTTGTCATGACTCACAATTAGGGCATGTGATTTGGGGAACTTCAATGTACCCATTTAAATAAGTTTATCTTGTTTTCGAGTTAAGTTAACAACAAAATTATTTAAGGACGACATGTCCATGCAGCTACAAGGGCACACTTGGTGGCGTGGAAGGTAGAGATGAAGACATAATACTTTGAACTCAATTTGGCAAGAATAAAAATAATCAATTAATCATCATTTTTGTCAATGCCACAGTTTCAACTGTAACTTGAGTGATTTGAATTTAGTGAAGAAGTCATGTATAGTGTCAAAGTTGCCTAGACTCAAGTTCACGAGTTCATTCTCCAACTCATGACCCTTCATTATGTCTTGCTTCTTAAAAAGTTTTTTTAATGTGGTCCAAACATCATTAGGAGAAGTTGTAGATTCAATATGAAAAAGTAATTCGGGAGACAAACAATTATAATAGGTCGTAGACTTCATCATTTCTGTTAAACCACTTCACCTTCTATGCATCAAGTGTTGGTTATTTTTTTGTACTTAGTGATCTGATGAAAACCTTTACTCCTCAAGGATTTAAATTTTGGTTTTTCACTTGTGATAGTTGAATGGGGTAAGAAACAAAACTTGATTCTAATTCATGGTACAAAAATGAAATATTTGTTGAATTGATTAGTGCTAGAAAGACAAGGATATGCAACTCCTTTGAGTTTACAGAGGTTTAATTTTACAAGGCATGAAAAATAACACAAATGTGTAGAGTTAGAAAGAACTTGCACATTAAAAAAAATTGCACCTTTGGAGCTGTCCGCTAAAAGTATGGAAGTTTGAAGTTCTTATTTACAAAAGAAATTTCAACTTTCCATAAATTTTGCTATACAAAATTTTTGACTCAACTTTTTATAGAAAAGTTAAGCCCTTTAGGTTGGTTGGGACCAAGGGTTAAACTCCAGTATGACCAGGGGATTACGACTTAGGATGATTTCTCCCCCCTGATCATGTCACCTTTGACGTATTCATTGATATCATCAATTCACCCCAATCCAAATGAATAGTGCCACAATCAACATGGTTAAATTTGACGTCCAGAACGCTGTCATGTCGGACTCAGGAAACACACCAAGGTAGAAGTAGGAAGTCCTATAGTCGTCGGGATTTTTTGTTGGACTTGCAATCTCCTTTATTAGTCTTCGGAGTTGGGCATCCGAGATGCAGTCCCCTCATGCAGTTGACAAACTTTGGCATCAAAGATGCAGTCCCTCTCTTTAGTCGTCGGACTTGAAGGGTGCTAGAGTAGTTCAAAGTTTCGATGTTGAAGTTGAGCGTTGTTAGAGTAGTCAAAAATTTTGACGTCAGAGTTGTGGACTGTCGAAGCAGTCGAAAGTTATAGCATCAGAGTTGTGGACCGTCAATGTAATTGGAAGTTTTGGCAAATGGCCGTCTGAGGTAGTGGGCCTATCGATAGTTTGTTGTTGGAGCTAGTGACCTCGCCTACAGTTGTCGAGATTTATGAATGTCGGAGCAACACTCAAGTTCGATGGATACTTGAGCAATGCTCGAGTTTGATCATTGCTTGAGTAGCTCTTGGAACCGATAATTGCTTGAGCAAGTGGAAACTTTGTCGAGGCATTATGGATAGGTACATTTTTGGTTTTGTTGAGGCATTACAAATAGGTACGTTTTTGTTGCTAAGTGTAAAATCTCTAGATTTGGTACGGTTCTTAAAAATCTACCAAAGACCCACAAAAAATCTCTAAAAAACTAAAAAAATTCAAAAAATGATTTTCCCTTAGAGATCCAAGTAGTACGAATTTGCACAAAATCAAGGAAAATGTATTCAAACTCTTAAAAAATAACCAAAATTGACTCTCATGAAACTAAGTCATGTTTATAATCGACCCTAGGGTTTTGACACCCTCTGAATCCAATGACACAAACTGTTTTGCATAAAAATCTATCAAATGATAGATGCCTAACAAAAGACACATTTCTCTTATTTTTTCCTTAAAACATGATCAATTGACTCTAGAAGAAGAGCAAACTATGAGAGTGGATGAATCTTTAATGTGCTAGGTCAAACAATGACATATCTATGACATGCAATCTAAAATTCAAGATTTCACAATAGAAATTTTAGTACTCATCTACTATAGACCACATTTTGATACCATGTCAGATTAGACCACAAACAAGGTTTGAGTAAATACGAAGCACAAATATTTGTAGTATGCAAAATAAATTATGTAGAAGAGATAATTTTTGTAGAAGTGAAATCAAACATGAGTGATGAAAAAGCTTGTCTTTAATTATCAAAAGATTCAATTATTAGCAATAAAAGCATTAATATTGACATTTAATCATTATTGCATTATTTAAAAAAGTTATAAGAAATGTACATATATAGGTGAAAGATAGACATGATCACACATCCTCATGAATGTGGGATCATTTTTTCCAATAACCTAAAATAACACTTAATCAAACTAAACATATGTAGGGATAAACCATTAAATAGAATAAAAACCTACACTAACATGACTTAGGATATTCAATTTTGGGAAACTTGAATCTTGGTTTTGTTTGTATGGTCAATGTTTTCAAAATAAGGAAGATAAACAAAATTTAAAACTTTAAAATTGTGGATATTAGGAGTCATGCTTCCCACCTTCTTAGGGTGTTTGTCTTTGATTTTTTTTGGCAATGACTTACCCCTGTTGAGGATATAATTATGAGGTGTTACAATGGAATATATAACTCCCTTTCTCCTTTTGTTTATCTATCTCTTTGCCTTTTTCAATTGTCATCAATTTCTCATTTTGTGATCTTGTGAACACAACATAGGAATGGCTATTCCGCTGTTCCACTATGTCACCAGGCTCTTTGCAATCGGGTTTATATTCAAAGTAATCTACATTGGAGTCGTCATCAGGGACTTGAACTTCAAATCCAGAGGTGTCCAAATCATCATCTTCTGGTGATTTTGCAATGTTTCACAATTGTAGCATCCTCACAATTTCTAGGCATCTGAAACTATCATGGCCATTAGTAGCATGTAAATCACATGTAAAGTGAACTTCCGCAAGAGCTACTTCAATCATAAGCCTTGGAGTTAAGTGCTGGAAAGTGAGGGCGAACATTGTTATTATATAAAACAAAAGCCCTCCTCGACACACCTTGATAAGAGGTAGCTTGATTGGTGTGAGGAATTTGTTTTTATAGAGCCAACAAATCATTTGCTAATTTCTAAAATAGATGATATGTTGAGTCCCTTGCTTTTTAATGCATCTTTTCTGAATTTGTTGGCCACAACCATATCATCTATTTTTATAGCTTGGCTTTGGGAAAGCTTCAATGTTGAAGGACATTTTTTGCACATGAATAAACCTACCTAAGGTGTTTGCACATTCAATAAAAAATAATCTTGATTTTTTGGAGTGGGCATATAATAGATGGATTTTATTTATCAATTTATTGAACTTAGCAATGAACTCCCTCATTGGTTCATTGGGTTTGTTTTCCATCTATTTAAGTTGAGCCAGTAGCACATGCTCATCCTTTGCTAACTTAAACCTTTCTTCAAATTTTTGGTTCATTGTATTCTAGTCCATAATATAGTGATGTTGTAGATGATGGAACCATTTTGTTGGGCCCTTGCTCATAGTCTCAACAAATAATTTGATCGTCACATCTTTGTTTTGCATGCCAAGGACACCGTAAGCATCACTAAAATTGATATATGCTCGTTTGAGTGTTGTTTACCATCACTAGTAAACCAGGGGAAATTATTCCTCAAACCTTTAGGTAACTCATGAAGTTGGGTATCCGAAGCTAGTGGTCCAACTTGAGCACCCTATGGTACAAGTGTAATCGCCATGATTTAAAAATTTATGCCCCTTGGACCAATTCTACTTAGTGCTAGACCAATTCTTCCTATTCTTTTTGGGGTTAGTTTAATACTAGATTTTTCTTGAAGATCAAAGAATGGGTGAAAAATACCACTGTTCTTATTGGTTCTAGTATTTTTTTTCCAATAAGGATGACAAGAAAGTTTGCTTTTGAATAGTTCGGAAGGGCAAAAATTCTTTGTGCAAAAATTGCTCCTATCTTTCTAGCAACTAAGTGAGATGAAAAAACATTCACATAAAAATATCAGAAAACGTGCCCCACGGTTGGTTGCAAAAGCTATTGGCGAAATATTTGACATTATAGAAATATAATGTTTTCACAACAACGAAGGGATGAAAGTCTCTCTATTATGAGGGGAGGTTCCCTTTCTTGAAAGTAGGAAAGGTTAGAAGTAAACTATACACAATATGGTCACGGAAAATTATGTGAGGGATTTTATTGCTTTTAACCTTTAAAAGAAAAATAAAAAGAGAGGGAAAACAAAGGGTCATGCACGAATAAACAAACTTAGAATCCCCAAAATTGCTCCTATCTTTCTAGTGACTAAGTGGGATGAAACAACACTCACATAAAAATATCAAAAAACATCCCTGCGATTGGTGGCAAAAGCTATTGGCGAAATATTTGGCATTATAGAAGTATAATGTTTTCACAACAATGAAGGGATGAAAGTCCCTCTATTATGAGGGGAGGTTCCCTTTATTGAAAGTAGTAAAAGTTAGAAGTAAACTATATACAATATGTTCACAGAAAATTATGTGGGGGATTTTATTGCTTTTAACCTTTAAAAGAAAAATAAAAAAGAGGGAAAACAAAGGGTCATGCATGAATAAACAAACTTAGATCTTATCCCTTGTATGCCATAAAATAACTCATATATGATTTAAGGGTTCAACAATAAAAACTTGCATTATTTGAAAGGTAAGAAAGACATACATTAAACATAGAAAATAAATTAAAATACCAAAAAGATTTCAAGATAGAAAGTTTTGGGAAATTTCGCTATTTATTAATGGAAATAAACATAAAGCTTCTTTCCCTTTTTTTTCAAGCAAAATTTTGAATAACATAAAAAAACCCCTTTACAATATCTATTTCTCCTATTTATAATTTTATGAGGGATTGCATCAAGCCTTCATATTCTTATAACTGTCTTTTTAAGATTTCTACTCTAATTTTGTATTTTCTATCACTTTTTAATAAAGTTATTGAAATATTATAAAAGATAATTTGCATTTTTAGAATATGACAAAAAATGAAATATATACAAAACAAAATAAAAACATTCCTTTAAGATTTTTCTTAGGGAAGGATCTCTGCCTAATGTGCCCATCTTTTGTGAAGATGACTTTTTCACAATATTGCTCTTTTATTGAGATAGCTTAAGCACCTTGAACTTGTTCACAACTTCCACTAAGAAGCCTCCTTTATGAATCATTGTGTTTTTGCAACACACCAACCATCTGTTAGTGATGATGATCATGATATTATAAGTTTCAAATAACTCTTGAAACCGTCTATTTAGTTCTTCCAAGGCGATATCAATCTCATTGAGCTTGTTCATTATAATGGTACTAAATATGCTCTCCTTGATCACCTTCATGAATTGGTCTTTCAACTCATTTACTAAGTGCTACCTAGAACCACCTTCTTTGGATAATTCACAATGAATATCCCACATATTAGGACATGCATCATTGAGTTGATCGACACTTATCTTTTGTTGCTCCTTAGGCCTTAAATGGCTTTATTTAAAATGTCAATCTTGTGCAAAATACTTACAAACCAATCATAAGAAAGATCCTTCTCTATTTTTTGAATACCCTCCTTTTATAAGTAGGTCAATATCAATGGCTAACATTTTTTCCACATATTTCTTCATGGCCTGCCACATTTCTTCCACATCTTTCTTCATGGCCTCGCACATTTCTAGTTCCTTTTTGGGATATTGTCTACTAATCCACTTCACCATAGTCAATTTCAATCCTCTTTTAGGTTTTCACTACTTCAACAATATACTTTAATTCCTCCAACAACAATTGTTCCACCCAAGCTTTAAGAGTCTTGTTGACGGTATTATACTTGTTTATGGTTGAGATTACTCTCTTGTCGATTCCTAGTATATATGTTGGAACATTAGGTTGAGATGCTAACAAAGCATCCACTGGATTGAAAAGATAGTTGCTATATGCAATGAGTTTCCAGAGTTGATCTTTCATCTCGTCTTTGGTTAGCTCATCTTTCTCTGATCTCTTGATCATTATCTCCATTGTCTCTCTGAGATAGTGCACATCACTCTCATAAGTGGGCTTTCGTAGTGGGATTATTTTCAAAGTGTAATCATCAATTGTCATCTCGTCCACAATCTTTTCTATGTTAGGTTTAACAATTTCCATAAATTTGGCTCTAGAGGTATTAGAAACCAACTAAGACAGTCTTTTCTTTCTTTGGAGGTTGTCTTTAGAAGATATACCACTATATCAAAATACAACAATGTCAAATCAACTGCCTGCTTATTCCTTTGTAACAATGACTGCATCTTTTGGAATGAAACATCATTGAAACTTACAACCTATGTTCATGAGTCCGAATAAGTTGCATGTGGAGAAAGTTTCCTTGGTGGTGTGGCATGAGGAGGAAGTCATATGTAGGGAGACTATGGAAAGAGCGAAGAGGTGAAAACTTGCTGAGCAATGTTTTGGGTTGTCATGATAATAACATATTAATATAGTCCTTGACTAGAAGTAATGTATTGTTACATGGTGTTGTCAATTAAAAGAGAAGCATCCCCTGTCTGAGCAAGAACATCTATATCATCTAGATGGGAAGTAGATTGTAGTAGAGCGAGCCTCTTAACTTGAAATTTCACTACTATGGAGAGACCCCCTCCACAAGTTTCCCCAGGGAACTTTGCTTGGTTTAGGTCTTCTCCATCACCACCACCACCACCAGTAGAGGTAATTATTGGGCGAGAGACAAGATTAAAATTTCTAGTGCTAGCCACCCTAGATGTTTGTGTAGTGGTTTTTTTCTGAGGAACCGATGACTTGGACTTCCCCAAACCACTTGCTTCCATGAACTTTGAAAGTTTTTATTTGAACCACTGCATTGACCTGTTAAGTAATACAAGTTTATAATTGCAGGTCAGTGATTTCTTAAGAAGCCCAATTTAATTGAGGTAATGGTGTTAACATGAATTTATTTGTTTAATGGGCTACAACAATCTGCTACCATCATCCACCATTCCCATGGGGACCCATATGATGGTGAATACTCTGATCTAGTACAAGATTAGTCGGCTTGAATCCTTTCTTATTACTTCATAGTCATCTGCACAATCTTCCTAGTGTTCCTTCAAATGAGGCATGCTTGTAATTAACACCTATACCGAGGTGGTATTTGACTTACCCATTCCTATTGAATGAAAACTACTAGTATGAGGGTGTAAGGGGTAATGTGCCATTGTTATCTCAATATTTTGGGTGTTTATGGCACTTTGACAAGTAGAGTGATCAAGTTTGTGGAAAAACCACTCTCATCGCATGCCTCCTACAACTTTTGTGAACCTAGGAAAACTTCCTACATAATTACATCAAAAGACCATCCCTCAAAATCCTCAAGAATCTGAATGGGAATCCTTCAAACCCACTTACCTTGATGTAAGTGAACTTGGGGAACTAGATGAAGTAACTCCCATATTGCATGATGAGGTTGACACATTCCTTAGATATCCTTGTTCTTTATTATTTGTTAAGTGCCTAGAATACCCTCATGGAGAAAAGGTCATTGACACATTTGAAATGTTTTTAAATTTCCTTGAGGATTAGTTGTGGGAAATACTCATGTACTTTGGTTAAAGGATCAAAGTTTCCCTACCGGTTGAGGCCAAGAAACACTTGCAGAGTTGCTAAGGAGTAGCCTAGGTATGATGTCATATAAAATCTGCTGGTGACATTTTTTCCTGTGAGCGGCCTATGCAAAGCATCACTGATGATGCTCTCCCAATCAATGATTTGCTTATCGGTGTAGATGATGCTCATAGCCAAGAACATCTAAGGATGAAATTCTATCGTGGTCATGTTTCCCACTACTCTGTTAAGGGGGGTAATCATGTTTGACAATTCCTCATTTAAATATGACATCATGAAATATTGGCTAGCTTTGATAGGCCTTTACTTTTATGTTTCAGCCACATGACATTAATAGTCAAGGGGTGTTGTTCAAGATTATTTTCTCAATGAGCTTGTCCAACCTTGTCACTTATCTGTGATTACATAGCCTAAGGCAAAATTCAGAAAGTGATATCAATGTATTTGTGTCTAGCTTGGTCATAATCACCTCCATTGTGGACCAAACTTTCCTTGTATTTGGATCATAGTGTTGTGTGTAAGCGAACACTAAGGTTATGCATTGGATAAAGATGGGAAAACCCACAACTTTTTGCATACCACTCTATGATAAAAGGGAAACCAGAATGGTAGGCGATTCCACATTTATCCTCTTGTGAAATTATTCCAAATAAACATGTCAATTTTGGGAGTTTATGATTTCTCAAGAATAGATATGGGTTCAAAACCCATGTATTTGAATTTCATCTTCACTCCCTTGGTAGCACCGAAGGCAACCTTGACAAAAACTTGGAACTTTGGTAGGGTTATAGAGGTAGAAAATTCTTATGTGGTTGTGAAGAGCATGTGACAATGGTCGTGAAAAAGTGTGTTTCACCTTATAATGCTATTCTAGGAGCTTGCAAGAGTTGGACATAAATTTGGTGTACATAAGGTACACCACTTCCATTTGCTTGCAAAATGCCCAAAACTAGCTCAAAATCCATGGAAAGAGATATGGATGAGAAGTTTGCATAGAGATGAAAGTCATGCCTATGGTTTGGGTGATACTCCAAGCTCAAACAATTGGCATTTCCACGCTTCCCACCAAAAGTGCCATAATTGCATTGAGAAGGGGCATCGGAAGAATAAATGCTGATAATCTTCCTCCTCGTTGCTGCATAAAGCACACTTCGAAGGGCCAGCAAATCCTCTCTTCTAGATATTATCCCACGTTAAGCATTTATTCCAGGCCAAGGTCCAAATGAAACAGTTACACTTCAGCCAAGAGAAACTATTCCAGACTTTGTTCCACCAAGGAACTTCCCTCCCGCCATCCAGTTGCTGAGAGATCAATGCCTGGTACCTAGAAGACACTGTGTATGATCCCTTCGGATTGGGGCCCACGTTAGAACATCCCTTTCCAAAAGGGCACTACAACTGTGTCCATCAAGAATGGATTGGAGTTCCACACACTCAGCCTCCAATCCAATAATCGGCCATTCCTCTGGTGTTTTCCACCTCGCTTCCACCACCTGCCCCTGACGGGAAAACACCTTAAAATTGCCCACCCTCGACCAGCCAGCTTCACAAAATCTTTGCGCTAATATATTTAACTGAGGATATTGATTTAATAGGGACATAAAACCATCCCAGGAGTCCTGCCATAACCATGTCTCTATCCCATTTTTGCATATCCAGAACAAACCACACTTTATGAGCGCAGCCCCTTTCTTGAGTGTAGACCAAATTGCCGACCCTTTCCCTGTCGAGCTATGCCGAGGGTTATCACTCTAAAGAATCCCTACCAAGTACTTGTGGGATAAAATTCTAGCCCACAGCCGGTCTTGTTCAACACACCATCTCCAATATAGTTTCGCAGCCAAAGCCGTACCAGAGAGTAGCGATTGTCTTAATCCAAGACCTCCTAGCCTTTTTGGACTACAAACTACCTCCCATTTAATGAGACTCCATTTAGTCGCTGCTAAATTCCCAGCCCAAAAAAATTGCCTTGCTAAGGAATCAAGGTCTCTCACAAAACTCACCGGTGCCACCTGAATCATACACCTGTATATAGGGAGCACCTGCACCACCGATTGAAGCAGCTGAACTTGACCAACAAAAGACAACCAACGATGAGTCCAATGATTAACCTTAGCACGAAACTTGTCCAGAAGGCCCTGCCACGTCTCCCTAGACTGCCTCCCAGTTGAGATGGAAATTCCAATGTAAAGCAGAGGAAGACTTCCAATTTGGAATCTGAATATATTAGCAATTCTCTGTTGAATTGGAAGTGGGGTGTTGAAGAAGTAAATTGAAGACTTACCCTCATTAATTAGCTACCCTGACACCTCAAGATAAACATCCAAGTCTCTGGGCATATTAGACGCCTCCCTAACAATTGCCATGCCCATCAAAGCTGCATCATCCACAAACTGTAGGTGAGATAGTGCCGAGAGACCTCCTCCCCACTGCCAACCCTGAATATATCCCCCTTCCACATTCCTTTTGATCAACCGTCCCAGCCCTTCTACCAGAAGAAGAAATAGATAAGGAGAGAGGGGATCGCCTTGCCGCAAGCCCTGAGAGGCTCCAAATAAATTAGAATGCTCTCCGTTAATCAGAACCGAAGAGGTCGAATTCACATAGCTCATGACCCAACAAATCCAGTCTTCTCTAAATCCAAAAGCACTCAAAACCTTTTGAAGGAAGGACCACCGGACTTTGTCATAAGCTTTACTCATATCCAGCTTGATGAACATAGCCTTTTCTTTGGACTTGGCCATCGAATGAATCGCCTCCGTAGCCACCACCACGCCATCCAAGATTTGACGACCTTCCACGAATCCACTTTGCTCTTTAGAAATAAGCAATGTAAGCCACCTTTTTAATCATTCAACAATCAGCTTAGAGATAATTTTATAAATCACATTGCAAAGGGAAATGGGACGAAACTGACTTAACCGATCAACTCCCTCCCCCTTAGGGATAAGAGCCAGGAAAGTCGAGTTCATGGCCCTGAGCATCTGCTTATTCATCTGTGATTCATGAACAACAGCCAAAAGATCAACTTTAATAATGTCCCAAAACTCTTGGAAAAATTCTATCGAAAATCCATCTAGCCTAGGCGCTTTACCTTTTTGCATCTGGAAAATAGTCCTCTCTACCTCCTCCATAGAAATGGCACTCATAAGATGCTCATTTATTTCCAAAGAGACCAAAGAGGGAATACATGAAAGAACCTGAGTCTCAGCCGCCAAGTCCCCTTGCACTTCCTCCCAAAATAAAGAAGCAAAGTACAGCTCTGCCTCATTACAAATACCCTGGGTGGAATGAATGGTCTCCCTCCTATCCGTCACCAAAGAGGAAATAGTATTACCATGTTGCCTGGCTTTCACTGAGTTGAAGAAGAATGCAGTATTCCTATCCCCCTCTTGAAGCCAAACATTCCGCGCTTTCTGCTTCCAGAAGATTTCCTCTCTCAGCTCCCATTCCTCCACAACTTTTAGAGCTTTAGCTTCCTCTCTTAACAAAAATTCAGACGCTCCCTCTTCCCTAATCGTCTGGGTCACTTCATTTAATTGTGTTTGTGCCACATTTTTCTCCTGGTAAATGTTTCCGAAACATTGTCTGTTCCAGCGCTTGAGCTAATACTTGACAAATTGTAAGAGCTTGGCAAAAGTATACATTGCTGTGCCAAATCTCGATCTGGCTCTTTTCCACCAATCAACAACACAACCATACAGGTCCGGATCCCTGAGCCACATGAGCTGGAATTTAAAAGGCGGTCTCTGAGGCATCCTAGCCGAGGAAATAGTGAGCTTTATGGGCCAGTGATCCGAGCCCCGCCAATCAAGTATATCGGATCTGGAAGACCACGACCCCCCACCCAAAAACATGACACCAAGAAACGGTCAAGGCGCTTGGCAATACTCCTGTCCCCCAACCTTATATTGTTCCACGTGAAGCGGCCACTGCTGGGCTTAATGTCTACAAGATTAAGTGTCGAGATATTGTCTCTAAGCAAAATGGAAGAAGGCTCGGTTTTCATAATACCTCCCCGTTTCTCAGATAAATCCACAATGGCATTAAAGTCTCCAACAATAATCCAAGGTAAATAAGGAAACAAACTACGCACCTCATGAATATTGTTCCATACCTCGAGCTTACCTCAGAGATCTGTCGAAGCATAGACATTAGAGAAAATAACAAATTCCCCTGATTCAATGCACAAAGAAACCATGGATAAGGAGGACTTGAATGAAATCTAGGACACAGGCTGGATCCTGCGCGGGTTCCATAGGCATGCCACAACCCCCGAAGATCCCTGGGCTCCAATGCACTGACATTGGCCTTGCCTCCATATCTTAGGTGCCATACTCATCATACAATCAACAGAAACTTTAGTCTCCTGAAGAAAGAGAACATCCAGAGAATGCCTATGCACTAATTCCTGAACAACTTTTTGTCTGGGGCCACTGTTCAAGCCCCTTGCATTCCAAGAGATAACGATCATTTGGGAGGAGTCAAGAAATGGGAGTCCAGGGTCTTAACAGCTCTTGACTCCACCAAGTTCTCCCCAATCATCTTAATCCTCTCCAGGTCCTTACGTCCTATTTTAGTATTTTTCTCTGAAACCCTTTTATTCCCATCCTTTTGAAGGATGCCCAGGTGAGGGATAGATTTACCTCTTTTATCCGCTTCTGCAGCCACTGCCCATACGACAGGCTCTGCTTCCTCTACACCCTGCCTCATATCAGCATTTGGCTCCACTGTCACCTGCGTTCCCATCTGTCCATCCATGAGCATAGGCAAAGCAAATTCTTCTTGCATAGCGTAGGAAGGCTTAGCAGAGCTAATCTCCAATCCCAAATCCCCCTCAAGGTGATCAGCATTGTTCACTTTCGGATTAATTGCTTGCTGCCCCAACTCATCCAAGATCTCAAACCTGTTGAATGTATCCTCCTCCTGTCGTTCCCTTAAAGTTCTTTTCAATCCTCTGCTACGAGTTCGGGCTTTTACCTGAACAAAGCCCTCAGCATCCTTGTTCTCCCTGCTATAGGCTTCTTCCCTTTATCAGTACTAGGAATGGTACTAGGAGGAGGTGTAGTTTGCTGTTCCATTGGCTTGGCTTTCAGACATCTTCGAACCAGGTGGCCATATTCATGACAAAGACGGCATCAGAATGGAAGGGTCTCATAGTCCAGTTGTTGTACCCAGGAATATGAACCTGCACTCATCTCTACTGCATCTGGCAATGGTTTACTTAAATCGATTTCCACGCAAATACGAGCAAAAGTCATCACCTTCTTACTCAAGGTTTGCGTAGAAGATCCTACATGTCTTCCAAACATTGATGCCAACATATCAAGCACGTTCTCACGACAACATTCTATTGGAAATCTAGGCAATCGAACCCACACTGGCACTCTATCAGGGAGCTCCTCAAAAGGGTTAAAGCTTGCATGCCATGGTTTTACAAATAATCCCACCTGATTATAAAAATAAGGCCCCCTTCAAAGACCCTATTGCGGTCAGCCAGGCAGATAAATGTCACCATGAAGTAGTTGTTTGCAAGCATCGTGACCTCAATTTCTCCCTCTGGTTCCCAAACTCTTCGAGCCCAACTCTCCAGGAATTGAAGGGAGAATTTTAAACCCAAGAACTTGCAAAACAGGGAATGATTAGAAGAGTATTCTACATCCTCAGCAATCATTTCAAAAGGAATTACCAATTTTGGTCTTTCTTTGCATCTCTCAAGACATCTGTTAATCTTCATGATCCTGGATCCTCCAGGCAGATTCGATGCCTTGGCACTTGTATTCTGAGAAAAAAGGGCATTTTCATACCCTTGCACTTCTTGTCCTAACAAATTCATGCCCACCACTTCATTGAAACTAATACCAGCTCCAGTCCTGGAAGGCATACCCCTAGCCATGACTGCGCCTGCCTAAAGGTTCTCTCCAGATGTGGGCTCGCTCCAGACGACAACACCGGCCCATTCACAGTGCGTTGACCAGAAGGTACTCACAGCTCTAGAAATATAGACAGAAAAAAGGTTTAAATGAAAAAAAACAGCCAAGGCTGTGACACCCCACCCCCTACTATCAAACCGACGCCCTTTTCCTTCCAACGCAAATACAAGCACAACAAAAAGCGAGCCAGGGCACTGCCCTAGCTCGACGACATACTCCAGACCGCCATTTTTAGATAATTTGCATTTTTAGAATATGACAAAAAATGAAATATATACAAAACAAAATAAAAACATTCCTTTAAGAATTTTCTTATGGAAGGATCTCCGCCTAATGTGCCCATCTTTTGTGAAGATGACTTTTTCACAGTATTGCTCTTTTATTGAGATAGCTTAAGCACCTTGAACTTGTTCACAACTTCCACTAAGAAGTCTCCTTTATGAAGTCAACTTCTTCTAGGTACCAGGCGTTGATCTCTCAGCAACTGGATCGCGGGAGGGAAGTTCCTTGGTGGAACAAAGTCTGGAATAGTTTCTCTTGGCTGAAGTGTAACTGTTTCATTTGGACCTTGGCCTGGAATAAATGCTTAACGTGGGATAATATCCAGAAGAGAGGATTTGTTGGCCCTTCGAAGTGTGCTTTATGCAGCAACGAGGAGGAAGATTATCAACATTTATTCTTCCGATGCCCCTTCTCAATGCAATTATGGCACTTTTGGTGGGAAGCGTGGAACCGCATTGGTTTGAGAACCATTTGGTCTATGTGGGAAACACTAAGATCACATAAGATTTTCTAAGGATAACTCGGCCATTCCTAATACCCCATTCCCCCCCTTCTGTTATCTAATTTCTATTTAGTGTATGTGAAAGATTAGGGTTTGTAATTTAGAAATCCTCGATGCATTTATTCAATCCCAACACAAAATTAAAAAAACCTCATTTACAGGTGCAAAAATTCAAATAAAAAATTCAATGGCACAGTCAACCAGGATGTGGTTGTAGTTAACAAACAATGCAACATTTCACCCATGTCCTCCTACAACCTTGTGCTGACACAATTTTTAATTATGTTTTTGGATGCGACATAGTTCACAAGTCTTTTAACTAGTTTCTAGTCACTGTCAACTTGTACAATTAACACAAAGTCTATTTTAGAGAGGTTTGCATATTCTTAAGCTCATTTACTATTTTTAACAAGTTTCTAATTTTGTAAAATTTTGTAGCATATTGCATTTCATTATCAGATCTATATGTTCTAACATTTCCATTTCAATAGTTTAAATCTATCAATTTTGATTAGTTTCAATTCAAAATAGATCAAACAAAATTTCAAAAGAATGTACAACACTAAATATTGTAGGCACCTTTTTCAAGGTAAAGAGAAGAACCCTTATACAATTGATTTCAAGTCTTGTGTATCACACTGCATTTGCACATGTAGATTGATAAGCACCAACCGCCCTAACTTGACCTTCAAACTCTATTTGACTCAACATAACTCACTTTCACAATCATATGTATCGAGACACTTTTCAAAAGTTCATTACATGACTTGGACATTTTACAATATTATATGACTTTTGCACATTCAAATAATAGTAATTAATTATAAAAAAATTAAATTGACCCACTTTGGTATAAAACTGATTTATCTTTGGGAACTAACCCATAAGACATAAAAGGCACAAGTACCTTAGACACACTTCACACATTTATGTACTTTCACTTATAATTACATGATAACAAGACATATTCCATGACAGATGATATATTTAGAAATCAAGCGCCATGATCAGCTCTAGTACCTGCTGTTGGCCACGAGGAAAAGTCAGTGGAGTTGCTTACAAACAGCAGAGCTGAAAACAATACCTATATTTAGCATGATTGTATGGTTGAGCAGTAGAATCAATTGCCACTGTTATAACCCCTGCCCCTGCTATGTGCCATTAATATAATTTATGTGTCAGATAGAATAACAAGTGTCCTAATGCTTGATAAAGCCTCCCACTGCAATTTCATTGAATGAAATAAATGAGATTACTTATTATTTACTAGTAACTAGCAGAAATATTAAATTATTGAAATCGTAGATGAACATTATAAATTGGCTTTATTTTTTTGCTACTAGCGGTTATTGATTGGCTATTTATAGCAGGCAGGTTAAAATAATAGAGTTTCATGAAAACATGTGTTTTAATTTTTGAATGCCATCCACTTTAAATATGAATTTGGACAACTGTGTGCTGCCTAAAAAAACCTTAAAAAAATGTGTAGTTTTAAGTCTGTAGAGCTAGGTAAAATTGAAATAATAAAAAATTGAAAATTCATTCATTAGCCACATGTTATATATAATATTCACAGTTTAACAACAATGAAGAAAATAATAAAATATTAATACACTTTAGTTACCTATTTTAATTGCTAGGCAACGGTGAATTGGTATTGGCTAGGAATAGTTTCCAATGGAAAAGAATATTGTGAAGCCTTCACAATAGTACCAATAGGTACTAATAAATGAAGTACAAAATGGGTCCACCATGCCATATATATCTAAAAAAAAGTCTTAAAAATGCATACTATCATAATTTCGCATAACACATGATCCACAACTTGTTGTGTATCTTACATATTCACATTTGAAATTAGGTATCATGAAAGACAATTTAATCATAGTGAGGGTTGTGAGGATAGTCCATCCGGTGGAGTGTTGATGATGCAAGGGACATTCACATGTTTTTATATCCTCATTTTTTAATTTTTGACCTTGATTGTAGAATGGCCTAAAGTGTTCTAAAAATATATAAGTGGAGGTGTTTTTTCTATTTTTGAAAAATGGGCGTATCATGTAGTTTCTTCTAGGGACTACTTTCCATGGTAGAATGTAGAAAAACCTCACAATCTCTATTACATGTTATTTCATTTGAAATTTCCAATGTTTATGGATGATGTTTTGCAAATGGTTATTTACTCTAATTTGACCAAGTGACAACTAGTTCATCTATCCCATTTGTATGGAAAATGATCACACATTACTATGCCAAATCAAACTACTTTAAAAATTTGAATCCCAAAGAATAAATTTGATCTATTTTTTCCCAACAAAACATGTCTCTAGGAATAAATTATTGTTCACCACTAGATTGGTCTCTAAAAGAGATGTCCAAAAGTTTGAACTGCGCTAGAAATGAAGTCCAGATGTGAAAGTTCTATATAAAAATGCATCATCCTATCAATAGTGAAGAGAGAAAAGATTGATAAAGTAATGCACGAGAAGTAATGCTTGAAAAATATAAATCTATAATAGAAAGGAAAAATGTCACACATAATATAAAGCTACAAACTACTTCCTTTTTACATGAACTCAACCATTTACAATACAATAATGTACTCCATTGTTATACTTTATGTGAGTGTTTATAGACACATCAATAGAAAAATTTCCCAGCAATATTAAAATACAATGGGTATCAACACTGTGGGTTGTATAAAACATGGGCTAAAACCACCCAAAAAACACCTATATGGTTCCCTAAAAACCTTCATGGGCACTACCCCGAGATCCCTAGACGAAGGACTTATCATCACTCCATCGGGATGTCGGTCTCCCCATTCTGCATGTCCAATCCAAATGACTATAAATCATGTAGAGTGTAAATCATGATAATTATGCAACACATTTACAACAAGAATTGTGTGAAGGTGCTTTAAGCATCACATTTTTTCAATATGCTTTTTGGCATTGTGAAAGATGTGTATAATGCAAGGAGTTATGTGATGTAGTATTCAGAGTTGGGTGACATGGGTTATGGAACTACATGGGATGCACATGATGCTAAAATACACACATAAGTTGTACAACATGTTCCCTAGGATTGCAAGAGAGGAACATGACAAATACACTCAAGGTAAGAGCATCAGGTGGCATGGTTGCATGTAGATTACTTACTCTTTCTTAAGAAGTAATCATCCCGATTGCATTATGAAGTTAATTTGGCATATTCATTTCTAGTTGATGTCGAACGAACCATTTTCCTTGGGGATTATTATACCCACCATGATAATTATGTATACTGATTTATACAAGTCCTAGGTGTATATGATTTTTGGGATCCTATCTATTTATACCGATTGAGGATGTGTTATTGTAGATGGTGAGTGGGATACAAACTTCATCGTGGTTCATGCAACATGATTAGAATGTGGAATCACTTTGATAATATGGTATCTCTTACTATCCACTAATACTGTGATACTATAAATATTGGATGCGTATACACCATGGTGGTTATGCATGTGTTCATGCCCAAAGATTGTATAACATACATCAATGGGCACTACATCACAAACTAGCTCCTCTCTGAAATGGTGGATAACATATGAGAAGTGACATTGGTGAGTGATATGTATACCTTTAGTGCTGTAGGAATTGATCCATCCCAAGCCATAGGGACAAAAATGAGGCATTATTGTGAGATTCAATTTATTAATGATTGCTTCAAAAATAATATTCTTAATGCTACCAAAATCGATCAAAAAATCCATTTACAACCCTTTCACCCACATGTACAAATGGAATAGGCATTCTATTTGAGCATCTATCACTACTAGTGTGATTGTTGTGTTGATACAAATAGTAGTTGGGTCAGTGTCCTCTGATTTAAGAAATGAATGAAAGTATAGACCCTCTACCTTTATGCATGCAAGTAATATTTTATTTTAATGGCACTTTCTGTTGGAGTGTTTTTTGGATTTGTGTTTTTTGCATCATTTACATGCCTTGGACAATTTTAAATTATCTAAAGAAGGTGTACTCTTTTGCATATGCATCATGTCCCACTTTCCCTTAAGCTTGGACTCTTCCTCAATAGTTTTTGCATAGTGACAGGCTTCTCTTATTGACTTAACCTTAGATAAATTTAATTTGGAATGAATGAATGTTCGTAGGCTGTAGTGGTACTTGAGGACTCTATGATGCTCTGAATCGAATGAGCCCAATTTTGCATACAATGCATTAAACGCATCGGTGTAGGATTGGATTGAGTGGTAAATTCCTTATCATATTTACCATTGAGTGTAGCAATATTCACAACCATATTCATGATAGCATTCATCCTTTAATGATTCTAAGAATCTATCGCAGGTTGGCTCAAATTCATCTTCTATCTAGTCTTTCTCCCATAGAATTTGCACTTGCCACCACTTCTTGATGGGTGTAGAAACTTTCATGAGTGCAATCTTGATATTATCTTCCCTAGAACACCATTTATATAAAAATATAACTATAAATAATCTATTCAATTATATAATACATTTATTTCCCCCTAAAACAAAAGAACATATAGATTTACTTGAAACCTAGGGTGCTCAATCACCAAAATATTTACTTAATGTGTGATCTGATGGTACCACCCGTTTGAGGACTTCGTTAAAATGGTTGAATGGAAATGTATTTTGTTATTGAAGAGACATTTTTATCTCATTATTTATGAACACGTGGACATAATCTTGCGTTGTGTTATCTCTCATCTTATTAACTTTATTGAAATGACATGGTAGGTTTCATCCCCCCATTCTGCATGCACAATATTAATGAGTGTAGATTGTATAGAGTGTAAATCATGAAAAGTATATAACACAATTCAAAATTATCCTACTTATTGAATAATTTACATAGGGGGCCATAGGGTCATAATTTTAGTAGCCAAGGCAATCATTCCCACTAATTTTGTCCACAAAGAAAACTTCTTAGTACTCACAATTTATGTTAACGAATCAAAAAAAATCTTAAAAGTATCCACCTTTTCCAATAACAACTTCTTATATTCAACCATGTCTCCAATTTTTTTATTGTACATTAATATGCTTTGACCAAACATGATAAGTGGGGTTCTTTTCCAAGTAGATTTAACTTCATGATTGTCACAATCTATCATCATTGCTTTTAATACGAAACCAATATTTGAACACAACATGTATAACCATACAAATTTTGTACTTGTGTGAGTGTATGCCATGTACTCATCATTTGTATTTGATAATGAAACTATTTCATGCCTTTTACTCATCCATCTGTCTGGTCTACTAAATAGGTTAATATATAACTGTCAGGAACCTAGAACAATAAACATGCTCCGATGCCTACTTAGTCAGGATCTTGCTCCCTCAATAAGAGCACAAATATGATTACTCTGTATAAGCAACTAATCACGAAATTTAACCAGAAATATAAATTAACTAGAAATATGAAACAACACAGGAATTGAGAGACAATACACAATTGTATTAATAATCACTCAGAAGAATATACAATAAAGAAGATGCCACTTCTTCTTCCACCTCAAAGGCTCACCACACCTCAAGACCTTCTTCCCTCTCTCTCTTGGTCACAACAATCAACTCCAATGCAAAATTGATGTTCACCTCTCCAACCAGTCAGTAACACGCTGCCAGTACGTCAAGTACACAATCGTACTCCAAGTAGATCTCCTGCTCTTTGCTGCTACCTGCAAATCACTAGACCTTACTCACCATTGTAGATCTCCTATAGAAAGCCATGCACACATGCTGACCAAGATCATACACATACGAAGAACCCTGCTGATTCTCCAAACCAGTACCCACTTTGGTACTGTGGCACTAGGAGGAACTACTCTAGCTCTCTCTACAAGCCCAATGGCTTTCTAGCTACAATTTTACAATACAGCCCATGAGTCTATATATAAATCTCATGCTTACAATAATTAGATTATCTTAATTAAAATAATTAGACGCGCAACTCAAGACTAAGACTAGCCTTTGACATGCAAACAAACAGTCCAAAAATAGACTCTCTAGGATCAACATGCAAACTGCCTGTTCTCGCACAGGCTGTCGACGTCGGCTCCTCCATGACCGATGTCGGCCGACTAGTAACCGACGCCGGTTGCTTCCTCACTGCCATCTGACCGACGTCGATTGATCAGACTGACATTGGTTTCCCTGCAACGCATTCATCAACTCTCTGCAACTCTGCATCCTCCGTAACTTCTCCTGTTTGCATCTTGGTGAAGCTTTTAGCTCCACAACCTAACATCACTGCTTTTAATACGAAACCAATATTTGAACACATGTATAACCATACAAATTTTGTACTTGTGTGAGTGTATGCCATGTACTCATCGTTTGTATTTGATAATGAAACTATTTCATGCCTTTTACTCATCCATCTGTCTGGTCCACTAAATAGGTTAATATATAACCACTTGTAGATCTTTGGTAGTTGAGATCTTCAGTCCAATTAACATTAACAAAACTTTGTAAATTTATGATTTTATTTGCTCAAGTATTTCTTGGTAAAAAATTTCTAAATTTAAAGTGCCACACATATATTCATCTTCAATGTATTCCAATTTTCCTTTCCTGGGATGGGCATATATTTGCTTACAAATCCCACTGCATGGAAAATGTCAGGGCTAGTAAAAATCATAACATACATCAAGCTTCCAATAGTTCTTGCATAAGGAACCCGAGTCATTTCCTCCATCTCTCCTTATGTCTTGGGACATTATTCAATATATAATTTTTGAACAACAAGAAATGATGTACTTACATGTTTACATTCTTGCATCCTAAATGTCTACAATATCATCTCATCATGCTTCATTTGATTAAACTACAATTTCCTATTGGGTTAATCCCTTTTAATTTCCATGCCCCAAATGAAATTTACAATACCTAAATCCTTCATATAAAACTGAGATTTCACCTACTTGATCATTTCTTTATTTTTACTAATTAACAACATATCATCCACATACAAAACTATGACAACAAAGTAATCACCTACTTGTTTGAAATACACACAATGATCAACTTTGCTTCACACAAACCCAAATCCCAACATAAAACTATCAAACTTTTGATTCCACATCCTTAGTGATTACATCAGGCCATAAAGTGATTTCTTCAACCTACACACCAAGTCCTCATTTCATTTCACCTTAAAAACTATCAAACTTTTGATTCCACATCTTTAGTTATTAGATCAGGCCATAAAGTAATTTCTTCAACCTACACAAGAAGTCCTCATTTCTTTTCACCTTAAAAATTTCTACGTGCATCATTTAAATCTCTTCATCAAGCTCACCATATAGAAATTTTGTATTCACACCCATCTGTTCTACTTCAAGATTGAAAGGAACAATAATATGCATTAGGAGAAAAAATATCGCCAAATTCATTTCCCCCTATATAAGAGTATTTATTTTTCACCATGTGGGCTTTATACTTATCCATTTTTCCTTCTACATTGTAGTTATTCTTGAACATCCATTTGCAGCCAATAGATTCTATACTAGGAAGAAGTCTTACCAAGTCTCATGTCTTATTTTTATCTAGAGACTCAATTTATTCATCTATGGCCTTCTTCTAAGACCTATTTTCATTTGATCCAAGTGCCTTCTTCACATTCTTGGGGTCTTCATCAAGAACTAATAAAATTGATAAAATAAATGCATAACAAAAATTAAGTGGACTATACCTTTTAGGCATTCTATTAATTCAAGCTAATCTTCTCAAGGATAGAGTTTGATATCCTTGGGCTTCTGGTTCATCTTTATTTGCTTTATGTAAATCTTCCTCCGTCAACTCCCTTTCTGGGTCATCTTCTTCAATTGCTTCATAATCATACACATAATCTCCCTCTTCTAATTCAAAATCCACATTTTAAATTTTTTCATTTGGTTTTCCTTCTTGTTTTGGAATCCTTTTAGCTTCTTTGAAGATTAAATTACAATTGTAAAAAATTTTATTTGTTTATGGGTTCCAAAGTTTATATCCTTTTACACTAATAGTATATCCAATAAATATATACTTGACTAATTTATAGTCTACCTTATTCATTTTTCTTTCATAATATACATATAAGCATTAGAACTAAAAGGCCTAAGATGTTAAAGGGAGAGTTTCTTACCAGTCCATGCTTCTTATAGAATTTTATCGATAAAGACTGATGTAGGCGATCTATTGATTAGGTAATGACTAGTCATGGTTGCTTCTACCAAGAATTTACTTTCTAAGCCTACTCCACTAAGCATACTTCTCGCCTTATCCATCAGAGTCATATTCATATTTTATACAATTCCATTTAGTAGTAGTGTATATGAAGTTGTCTTTTGCCTTTCTGTTCTACGTTGGTTATAAAATTGCTCGAATCCATTTGAGCAATCCTCTCCACCATTATCACTTCTAAAAACCTTTATCTTTTTCTTTGTTTGGTTTTCAACAAGAGCTTTAATCTCTCTTAAATTACTAAAAACCTTAGATTTATTATTGATATACTATACCCAAATTTTTCTTGAGGATTCATATATAAAATAAACATAATACAAATATTTTCCTTGTGATGAAACCTTCACAAATCCAAACACATCACTATATATCAACTGCAAAATTCCATCTGATTTTGTAGCACTACTGGGAAATTTTACTCAAGTTTGCTTACCTAATACATTGTTCACCCAAAAAAAATATAAAGGACAATAAAAAATTCCTTCATCCATACCTATAGTTTTAAATTTCAAAGGAATTTCTCTCCAATATGTCCCATCCTATGATGCCAAAGCATTGTATTTTATACAAGCATCGTAGAGGTTTGATCTAATTCATTTTTCACCATAGGAAGAACATAGTTATTACACCCAAAAATTATAGTGCTTGCCTTAATCTTGAATAATGTTTGAGTGAAAACTCCCTTTCCCAATACCATGGCACCACATACCATCTTGTAATTATCTTTATTAAATACCACCTGCACACCTAGATCATTTATTTTACTTGCATAAATTAGATTTCTATCCAAATATAGAATATGCATAACACCAGGGAGTGTTTAACCTATTCATATTTAAGCACCAAAATTTCTCTTCCTCAACCTATGATCTTATATGTCAAGTTGTCTCATAATAATAAATTACATCCATTGATATTTTTAGATTTACGTAACCACTCTCTATAGGGAGTGATATGAAATGAGGCACTCAAATTGATCAACCATGCAACATGGAATGCACATGTACTTGAAGTTGCTAAGATTAGATCCTCTACATATTCACTGGAGGTCTTCATTTCTTCAAAAGGGGAGTTTTTAGATAAATCACCCTTTTCAACTTTCTTAGATATGCAATTCTTCTTGAAATTCCTAGTTTTACTACAATTTCAATATTTCCTTTAAGTTTATCTTTGAGTCTTAGATTTACCTCTAGACTTTGATTGCCTATCCCCTGACTTTTCTAATTTATCTCTTGGGAATGACCTATCATAAACAAGGCATCCTTTGTTTGATATTCGTCTATGTAATTTCATCTCATTTCCTCTAATAAGAGAGCTACAAATACATTCCCAAGATTTAATTTAGTTATTGTACAACTGATGGCCATAAAGGGTCATCCCATGAATCAAACAAATCATAAAATATAACAATAAACTTTTCTTGTTATTCTATTTTAATCTAAGCTGAAAGCAACTAAATTTTTACAATCTTAAACACATTTAGATGCTCTGTCATGGAGTTGTTGTCATTCCTCCTTAGGGAATACAACTTATTTTAAAGAAAAAAAATTGTTTATAAGAGATTTTATCTAATACAAAGTCCCTAACTTATCCCAAAGTTTCTTAGAAGTTTTTTCTTCAGAGACATTTAACGACATTGAATCTGAAAAACATCATCTAATTGAACTATTCACCTTTTGATCCATGTTTTCCCAGTCTTTTGGATTTATATCCATATGTTGTATATTTTATACAACAACCCACCGATCTCTATTTACAAGAATATCTTCTATCTCAAGTTTTAACAACTCAACATTCTGGCCATCAAATAGATATGATCTCTATCCATAAGCTTCCCATCATTTTATTTTACACAAATATTCTCACACATAAGGCTCCCATTTTCAAAAAAGTTTATCATAGGGAAAAGAAATTATAACTCTTCAAACAAAGCTAAAAACTTACTCTAATCCCAATTGAAAATATAATAGATTAGTAAACTAATACAAAAAATAATGCTTACATGATCTAAAATTATAACATAATAAAAATATGGAACACATAATACACTATATTTTCACACGGGAAGGCCCTTTTGGGAAAAAACCCAACACAATCACCTTCTTGTTTATAGGGGTTTGGCAGGGTTTTGACAGTTTTGTTCTATACATGTACACAAAATCTCAATGAAAGAATGTCTTTGAATTGAATCTTTCAATTTAAATATTGTATAAAATTTAAGTGGATGCAATTTTTAATTTTAAATCATATATATTTTATTTAATAGTATTCATCCACAGTTCAGGTATGAAAACACTATACATAGGGTTACACAATTAAGAAAGATGGTTAAATAGTAAAGAAAAGTTGTGTTTCTTCATCTTTTTGAGGTTGGTTTAATGATAAATCCATTGGAAGAGTAATATAAATATATTTAGGGTATTTTAAAATCATAAAGGCTTTAATTCAGGTGTTGAATTTGAATTTTCATTGGATTTTCACTCTCTACCTGTACATAGTCTAAAAATAAGTACAACTGATAAAAAAGTCATTTCTTCATGTTTTAAGATTGATCAAGGATACAAATTGAATGAACAGGTAGATGTTAATAATTCAGACCTTGAACAATTGTAATATTTTAAAATTAATCATTAAATTTTAAATTAACCCTTTTTAAAGGCTCTTAGCCAAGGTGCAGGCTTAATAGTTAGGGTTTTGAGTTAAAAACCTCCATAAAAAGAAAATGAACCTTTGAAAATTTATGAAAATTATTAGATATAAGGAATAGGTTTTTTTTAAATATATTCAAGTGGTTTCAATATTTTTTAGCCTCTACAGAAGGAGATATTCTAAAAACTTAGTCATCATGCCTATTTGGAAAGGCTACAAGACCTAGTTTTAACATACTTTTAAAATTTAAGAAAATATAATGAAAAATATCAATTTGAAGGGTTTAAATAAAACTAAAAAAGTTTTATAAAATTTTATTAAGCAAAATATTCTTTTTTTGAATCCAAATTACAAGAAAAAGGTTTAAGAAGGCTTGTAGGCCTAGTTATCTACAAACCCTGTTTTGCAAATTTTGAAGTTTCAAGTAAATACAAAGCTAGGATCAATTTGATCAGTTGGGATAACATTTTATGAAAGTGATAAAGTATCTTAAATAAATATAAATATTTATTTCTCACTTTTATTCTTAATTTGGCTTGCAAGCCTATTGTTCTCTTTGAAGAAGGTTGTATATAGACTCTCTTCATCTCCATCATTTTTGGTATCAGAGCAGGTTGATACCTTAGAGAGGAAGATAATGAAAGTTTTGGTTATACTAAAGAGCTAACCTAAGGATAAATATCTCATTGAGAAATGTTAAGATCAAGTTGTGAAAAAGAAACTTGTAAGAAGGTACAAGTATGACACTTAGAGGAGTAGCCATAGGTGGTGCTAGAGCAAGTCAAATAAGACAACTAATGGATGATTTTATCGAAGAGACAATAAATTTGTAGGCATGCTTAGAAGTAATATAAGTCATTTAAAGAAGAGGTGTTGAGAAAGGTGATGTGATTTAATGATACCAAAAACCACAAGAAGAAGTGGCAGGGCAAGAAGAAGAAGAGAGAATGAAAGAAAGACTCCTAAAAGCAATCATAGGGATAAGTTAAAAGCCTAAATTAGAAGTTTAAATATATGAAGGAAAATTGAATGTGGAAGAAATTGTGGATTATATCACAACAATGGATAAGTATTTTGATTATGTAGGAATAGAGGATTAAAAGAAAATGAAGTTTGCCAGTACAAAATTGAGAGGTAATGCATCCCTCTGGTGGGATGGAGTTCAAGATGAGAGGAGAAGAAAAGAAAAACTAAATACTAAGAGTTAGAATATAATGGTATCCAAATTGAAAGGTAAGTTCATGCCAAAATATTACTAGACTAATCTATTCAATAAGCTTCAAAATGTAAAGTAGAAGAATATGACAATGAAAGACTATAGAGAGGAGTTTTACATGTTAACAACCAGAGCATGTCATATAGTAGAAGATGCATAATTTTTTTTGAAGTATATCAATGATTTAAGGTTTAATATAAAATATGAAATTAGTATTTTATTCCCAAGATAAGTTGAGGAAGCATATCAGTTAGCACTCAAAGCAGAATAAAAATTGTCTAGAAAGCAAGTTCAATATTCAATGGGAAGAAGCATCAATTTCAGAGGTACAAGGTAACAAGATGGAAAAAATGAGTTGAAAGAACATGGTAAATAAATAAGAATATTTCATGATCAATGTCAAAGTTCAAGATAAGGCTAATCATATTAAAGAATAAGGCCATATTCAAAACACAAAGAAGAAGACTTTTGGGGCAAGTGTGTCCAATGCAATAGATATGCAGGCCATAAATTTTATGAATGCCCAACATATCTAAAAGTAAGCCATAATAGTCAAGAGAATAAAATTGAAAGAGAAGAGAGTGTACGATGACGTGATGAATCTAAGGTGAGAGAATATTTGATGTTGAATATGGTATTGCTCAATCCAAGCAAGGAGGTCAAAGAACCAACCTAAAGAAAGACTTTATTTAGAACCACATGCAAACCCAAAGGTAAGTATTTTAAGGTGATAATTGATATTGGTAGTATAAATAATTTAGTTTCTTTTGAGATGGTTGGAAAACTAGGCTTGAAGAGAGTAATACATCCTAAACCCTGTAAGGTGTTATGGTTGCAAAAAGGACACCAAATCTTGGTAAATGAGAAATGAAAAGTTGAATTTTAGATAGAAAATTATAGAGATGAGGTGTCATGTGACATCATGCCTATGGATGTCTATGATGTCTTATTAGGAAGACCTTGGTAATATGATAGGAGAGCCATACATGATGGAAAGAACAATACCTACACTTTTGATAAGGATGGCAAGAGACGTATTTTGACACCATTGAAGGAGAAAAGTACAAAAGTAGGAAATAGTAATAAAGTGTTGTTGATGAGTGCAAAATAGTTCTTGCATTTGCAATAAGTTAAGAAAGAAGAAGTGGATGATATAGTGAATAAAATAGATTTGAAATTTGTAGAAAAAGAGCCATTGACAGTCTTTTGTGACAAGGAGCAACATGTGAATGAAAAGATAGAGGTTGTGCAATCTCCATATGAAGATCCTAAAGTTGATTCTATAAGCAATGACAAAAAAAGAAATGGTTGTGAGCAGTCCATGAAGAAAAAAATAGACATGAAAGAAGAGATATATGTTTGGTACCAAAAAATCCTATTTTGTATGAAGGAGAAGATAAAGAAAATAAACCAAGAAAAGGTAAGAAAAAATACAACTCCATTAACTACAACATTAGTAATAAGAACTGATTTGAGTCAAGAATATGAAAACTTAGGAAAACATAAATAGGAAATCAGAAAGCATGTTAAGTTAAGAACCAAAACATCATAGGTAAAGTAAGTGAAGATAAGGCAACTAACAATGATGTTAATATGGAAAAGGAAAAGGAGGCAATAAATGAACCAAAATTTCATATGGAGGAGGTTAAAGTGGCACCAAAAGTACCTAAAGTTTAAGTGGAGAAAGAGAAGTCTTGTAAAGAGCCAAAAGTTCACTTCGAAGAAGAGAAGGTGAAGAATAAAGGTATAGATATTGATAAGAATGTTCATCTTCATGGACATGAGAATGAGATAGTTTTTACAAATGAAAAAGAGAGTTGTGTTTAAGGATCAACTAGGTAATAAAGCTGAAATCAATATAGATGAAGATACAAAAGTAGCTGATATGTAACATTTGAGAGCTTATAGTGAGAATTGAAAGCATGAACAACATGTTAGAAGTAAAGAAGAATTGAATATACTTCAAAGGCAAAATGTAGTCGATGAAAAAGTGTTTTTGAGAGATTTTGATTCCCTTAATGAGTGTATTTTATGTGCAGGTACAAAAATGGAGAAGATAGCCAAGAAGAGACATAAATGCGTGTCAATTATGCATGTGAACATGTATGAGAATATGGTTGAAGAATTAGAACAATAAAATTTTACAACAATAGCAATTGAAAATATGAATGAACATGTTAGTGATGTGGAGCAACATTGAAGACATACAAGGAAAAGTTTATTTATATCAGCTAGAGCAGTATTAGAGAACTCATGAGCAGGAGCTCATGAATAATTATTTTGTTTCGTGGTAGTCTCATGTAGGTGCATGTACATAGAAGGTTCAATTTTGTTGTCTTGGTCTTATGTAGGTCTAGTAGGTCATGTTGGGTCAATAAGAAGCTTCTCTATGCTTCATTTGTTTTGAATAGTTCATTTTGGCTAGTCTCTTAGTTTCCTGCCAAAATGGACATTTGAATTTTTGTAACTAGTTTTGAATTATCATTGAGCTTTTATTATATTTTAGAGCATAAAAAGGGTCATTATCTTATAGTAGGGGTCAAAAAGGCTATTAGGACTTGTCTTAGATTAAATCCAATGCCTTAACTCTTGATTAGTCATTGTTATAATCAAAAGTTGTACCCTTGAGGAAGTTGTTCAAGCCTCATCACTTAAGTGATAGCATGGAGACACCTATAAGTTTTGGGTGGCTTAATAAATGAGTTGAATCTTGAAATTACTACTAGACCTATTTGTTGTAAAGGAAAAAGGTAAATGAATTGAAAGTAAACTACATTAGGGAAGTGATGCACCAAATTAACACCCTCCACTTGACCATACTATACTAAGAACATGGATTAGGATTAAATTTGATCACACTAATCAATAATGACCTTAAAACATGAGTATTAAAAAATGGAGGTCATATACAAAGTGTTGAATAGAAGGGCTAATCAAGAGGCCTGAGGAAGACACTAATGACTGAAATCCACTTCTAGACTATGTAAGGATATCCATACTCACCATGTGACCTGCAAGAAGATAATCCACTTGTAAAGAGGTAGGAGAGGAAAAATGAGAGAGAGTGAAAGCACTATTGCTAGAATTCATCAACAATCACACAAGTACACTAATTATAAGCATTTGAGAAGGTAAGAAACATCTTTACTCAACATTCAAAGGCATAGTACAAGTGTTTAGTTGAGCAAGGCTTCACCATACTCAGACAAAGGATCCATAACAAGACATTAAAATAATCATATATAGAATAATGTGAGAAGGAGAGAGAGAGACAAAGATTCATAGGAGATGCATATTAGAAGTGTCATATCATGAGGAACAAGTTACAAGCAAGAAAACTATCAAAGATTAGTCCAATAACATTTTACTCACAAGTGTAAACCTAATGTGATATTCTCTCTCATCAAGGGTGGTGTGGAATGAATCTTCACCTTATAAGATGACTCATCAACCTCATTTGAAATTGCCTATTCTTGGCCTAGAAGGAGTTACAACCCCATATTTGACACTTGTCATTCTTGATCAAGCTTCTTGGAGTCTTCTCAAATAATATTTGGCTCTTATATGCTCTTTCCATCTTGAGAGATAATGATAAATGCATTTTAAACTTTTTCATGTTGCCAAGAACCTGTAAACGCATTTTAAGAGCTTGGTTGGCTCACAATAGGCCATGGAAATAATCACATTCTCTCATTCTAGATCTAGTCCTTGCTTAAGAACTATTATAACAGTTATCAACCTCTTGCATAACATGTAGAAGGTCATTCTTATTTGTTTAATATTGTAGACCACTTCCAATAACTGATACACAAATTCATTTGGGTCTAGTATCTTAGAGCTCTTGATGGCATATAGATCTACCAATATGTCTCTTAAGACATTTTGATGAAACTAGCTTATAGGGGCATTTAGGTGTCTTGAAACCTCTTCCTAATGTTGTTTCAGGTATGACAAACCCTCTTAAAAGTCTTCAAAACTATATCCAACTTAAGACCAACTTATGGAAGTTGTATATCACATTAAATAACTCATCACCATAGGGATAATAGACTAATGTACAAGTGGCCCATCAAATTACCTGCAACTTTGATACATTGATTTATTTGAGCCTTAGGGTTCTCCCAGGATTGTTCTTAGATGTTTGAAAAGGTTCCTAGAGTTTCACTAAAACATACTAATTATAGGGATAACTTACATAATGGAGATCACAACAGGTGAAAAAGAGATGGAAAATCGTACAGATCACATTCAACATCTTGAATTAGACCAAAAGTAGGTTGCAACATATATATAATAATAATAATAATAATAATATAATATAACATGACCATAATTCATACTGCATCAGATTACAACATAAATTAAAACAAAGTACTTGACTATGCATACACCATACATAAAATAAAATATGGGAAACCATAATAGGACAATTTCTATTAATCTTTATCAACACATCGAACCGGATTCTATTACATTGAAGTAATATCTATAGTCTTTTACAATCTTGATGTCTCTTCACCTTCCAACCTTTCAAGAACCAAAATGAGAGACTCTTTGCATTCTCCAATTATTCGATTAGACTTTCAAGCCTGAATAGTATAAAACTACACAAAAGATAAAATCAAACTGCACGTGTGTTTATCCTATATACTTCATGGTTTTAGAAATCTCCATTCTATGTCCAACAATTTTTTGGACTTAAATATTTATCTCATCTCGAGACAAAGGTGTAAGCTGAGCTGACATGAGAGATAAGTCCTAAATATAAGTCGTAGTAATCACTCCAGGTGCCATTTTCTAATTTTGACCCTTTGCACACCATTTTTACAACCTTTCATGTTTTCAACTAAGGAACATACTAGTCTACTACCCTTTTGGGTTTTCAATAGACAAGCATAACTAGGGCATTTCCTTTTATGTGTTTTCAACCAATTTGGCCTTGCTCCTAATGTTTAGACTATCTAACCAAAAATGTGAATATGTTGGGCATTATAAAATTGTAGATCTCAAACCTTACTACTATGGATGGGTGGGTGGTTCACTGGAGGTCCGTAAAGTTTGTTATTGATGAGTAGCTATTAGCCCAGTGGCTCTTGATGTATCCACTAATAAAGGTGTCTATGAAGATTGTCCCTATGCCTTGATCTCCCTTTCCTATATGATTTGTAGAAGTTTCTATAGGGTAATGAAATGGGACTCATCTACTATCTATGTAATTGATGGATCGACTTGAGCTAAATCTTACTTGAACATATTCTAGTTAGTGAGTACTTCACATACCATTACAAGGAGATTGCACAATGGTACCTAGATCATCATCATCTTCATTGATTGTAAACAACACCTTGGCATTAGATTGTTTCATCTGCATGTCCAAAATGAGCTAATCCAATATGTTTGTTGTCCTTTGGGCTTAACGGTTGTGAAAGTGTTGTGCATTGTTTCATGATGCCATACTTGCATATTTTGTACATCATCTCATGAATCTAACATTTATTTGAGTGCACTGCTCATATTTTTTGCATTTACCATTTGATCCTCCATCACAAATTTAGCTTTGTCAGCAATAGTAAATTTAGGTTGCATAATGGTTAGAGATTGATTCAAATGTTGTCTCCAATTGAGTATATCCTAGACAAGTTTTTTGGATTGTGTTGTAGTAGTGTCTAAGATTTGCTCGTATTCCTAAAGTAGTTGGCACATGGAATCTATTTTTGACCTGATGGCTTTTCCTTATGCACATAGTGCCAATTTTTTTTTGCATAGCTCCCCAACTCTTTGTAAGCTCTATCAATAGTGTCATGAATTATTTATCCTCTGACATAATTTGATCACCTAGTACTTGCATAACTAAGGTGGGATAGGTGTTATTGATTATCTACCTCACATTCATCAATCTTTCCTGTGCTTTAGCCTTTTTGTCTTGTAGCCTTAGAACTTATTTCTCAAAATTTGAAGCCCTCTTAGTAATAGATTCCTAGAAAATGTTTGCTCCTTTAATTTGTTTGGATAATGACAACTAGATTACATCTAGTGATGTTTCCATAATAGTGGTGGTAAGTGCCATGGATGTAGTGGTGAATGTCGCAATAGCCAGTGTAAACTGAGTAAGTGGAAGCAAGAAAGTAGTTCACCAGGTGGATGTATTACGGACATCCTATGGCCACTGAATAGGATGTTGGATTACTTATTCAGTGCTTTTAGTGTGACTGGTGGATGCTACCTCAGCTTGGACTTTTGTATCCTTGAGCTCCTTAGCCTTGGTGGCTACCTCTACCTTGGCCTTATTCTCTACTTCATCTTGCACTTTAGCTTCCTTTGTGGAATTTGTTTGAGATTTGGCTTGGGATTTTGTTTTGGCCTCTATGTTAGCCTTGGATTTATATTTTTCCTCAGCCTTAGCCTTGGCTTCAGCTTCAACTTTCACCTTGTATTTTTGTTCCTGCTATTTCTGCTACATAACTTGCACTTATTATTGTCACATTTTTTCTTATTTGAGTTATTTATTCTTTGCCTCTGCTTCTTCAGCCTACTTGCATGCAGCTTCATCTTCCTCAGCTTTCTTCTTTTTGGCTTCAACTTCCTCGACTTGCTTCCATGCAGCCTCTACTTCCTCATCTTTCTTTTGTTATTCTATGGCTACATTTTGCCACTTTAGTGGTGGACTCTGTACATCTTGTTGTTGTGTTGATGGTGAAAAGGTTGCTTATTCTTGTACTTCCTTGATGCTTTGTTCTTGTTACCTCACCTCAAGCTCAAGTGTGCCATGTTCGTATTATTGTTCTTCCTCTTCACTAGGGGTGGTTGTATCCATGGGTTCTTCTTCTGCCTCGATGCTCTCATCTAATTTAGTCTATTTGGAGGCTTTTGTTGCACTTAGTTGTTCTTTTTGTACTAGATTATTTCTTCTAGATTTGGCCAGAGGCTTGAGTGTATTATTTTGTTTCCTTACTCCATGAGGTTATGGTTATTGATCTGACTGTGCATTACTCTATTCTGTAAGTGCACCAAAATAAGCCATCCTTTCCCATACCATTTTCAAGGGCTTCATAGATGGATATGTGTGTGTCACATGAACAAGAGTTGTGTAGGACTCACTTTTGCAGATAAGTCTACGACATGTGTAAAAGATGATCTCATAGCTAGTTCTTTTGAAAAGAGTTCATCTTCTAATTTCCACCGAGTTGTTTCCTATCCTACAATCTCAATAATAATAGAAGCAGGTGGTTGAGTGATATTAACCCAAAGGTCTTGCCTTACCTAGTTTCAAACTTGGTAAGTATGTATTAATTTCCAAAATAAGAACTCTTTTTCCTCTTCTGGCTCATAGACCTTGGTGCCAATATCTTTTAGCATTTATTTAACCACTTATTTTCCATCCACCCCCATCTTGGGTAGGTTATACTCGATAGTTATTTATGGAACCATAAGGCGATCAAGACATGAATTTGCCTACTGGGTTTATTGCTTTGGTGAAGGTGGAAAGGATATGCATGTAGTTGCTTTCTAATTTCTTTTCTTTGACTATGCTGAAACTTGTAGTTGTGCTGACTATGCAAGTTGTTATGCATGTACTTACTTTGACTATTGTTAGTGGGTTGCAAGGGAATGGTTTGTAGTGGAGGTATGGACCTACCATCTAAGGTTTTTACTGATATACCTTAGTTTTTGCTTCACCCATTGAAAGAAAGAATGGCATCAGAATGATTGTAGGGTTAGCTAACTCGTGTACCTTTATTTGGATGCCATTGTGTAGCTTGGTAACATATACATATTGACCTAGATACTACATGACATCCTATAGAATCTTATGATGTGATCAAATTAGTGTGAGAAATTCTAGCCACCATGTGTTGAATCACCCCAATTATTCATAATACTGACTAGTTTTAGTCATATAATGCTTGTGAAGACATTACCTAGCCAAAAATTGGTAGTGACATTCACTAGCCCTAGGGGACTTCCACTGAGTGAAACACAACAATAGGACGAAGAATTAAAATTTAAATGTTTGCATAGTTCTTGTAAGTACCTTTTTGATATTTGTGGTGAGCTCGACAACTAAGAATTTAGACGAATTTAAATCTTTGTTCAGCTTCATCATTTGATAAGCAATGTCAATGACACCTCTCATTGTTTACTTTGCATGCTTTGTGGTTTGCCAAAACCTCTTAGTAATACACTAGACCATGGTGCACAGTGAAGCATCCATAATTGAATAAGTAGGAGTTCCTCTTCCTTCCCTAATGGTGTATTGTTTTCTGATATTTAAATGAAGTGGTAACATTGTAGACTTGTATTACATAAGAGATTTGCCCTGATTGGGAAAATCAATTGCTCTTGACTTTGAGTGCACATTGATCTAGATGGTAATGTTTTGAGCTAGATGAATAGCACCTTGATTGTATCTACTCAAAAATTTCATCATGACTTCATCTAATTAGAAAAAGGTAGGCAACTTGATCAACCTTTCAATGTTAGTACCACAGAGTAGATGTTGTAGTGTTAAAATTATTAGTTGTGTTAATGGTTGGGATTTTGGAGAAAATAGAGTAGCTTTTGCTCCATCAATGAAATCAAAGGGCTCTGGGTCATTGTAATTTATTTTTCAGAGTCTTAACCCTATTCCCATTTCCTCCTTCTAAGCATTGGATAATGGGATCAATAGTTGACCTCTGTCCATGGTTGGATGAACGAACAAAGATGATGATTAATTTGAAGAAGTGCACTCTGGCGTGTGATATGTTTAAAAATAGATAGTTGAAAGGATGATCACAAAAATCTCATGCTAGCTGGAGAATATGATGGCTACTCATTGTCTATATGCTTTTCTTTTCTAGTTGTTTGGTGCCCAAATTCATTTTACCACTTCCTTTAAATGCATTAACTATATGCACAAGAATGTTATCTTTGAAATTAATATTAGATGTTGAAAATCATATTGATAGGGATATTTGTTGCCTAGGTTGTGTGATTTTAGCTTTGGTAGTTATTTCTAGTGAGAAGATGTCCCTTCAGTTAATCAATTCATTATATGCATCCACTTGTCATGTTATTGGTAAATCTGCTTTGAAACTACTATAATCTTTTGAGATATTGCATTATTAACGGTTTGACCTGACCGTTGGCCTTACATCTTCCATACATATCTTTTTTCTGCCTTCCCAAACTAAATTACCAAGCTTGGTGTAGTAGTGGCTAGTTGTCCAGGGTGAGCTGTCTCTGCCAGGTGGTCACATCCTGCGATGAGATCTAGTTATAGTGGCTGTGATGTGTTATGCAACAAAACATAAACTAAAAAACATTCTAACCTATGAAACAAAATAGAAAACAAAAAACCATTAAATAAAATACTAACTACATGGTGCTACTCAACATCCACTCAATTTTTAGCAACATGGTAGAGATTAAATATGATATGGCTTAAGCCTACAACCATTGATTCACCCTAGTAAAATGGTTCCCTATAAATCTTTTAGCACATGGTACCCTATGGTGATACTTTATGAATAATATAGGGTCCCTTCCATCATATGCACAAATTTCCTGGGAATGCTTTAAATCTGCTCTCATAAATCAATACAGTTTAATCAAGGTAGAATTGTTTAAATCACAGATTATGATCATGCCATGCTTTCTGATTTGTTTATTGATTTTTTAGGTCCACTATGCTCTTACCCTATCTTCTTCCATCTTAGTGAAATATAGTAATCATTCCCTTCATGATTCATAATCCCCTAACCTCATGCTTATTACAATGTGTAGACTGGGTAAAATGTACTCCATAGGGATTATTATCTCATTGTCATATACTAACTAGAACGGAGTGAAACTGATGGCTCACTTGTAATGTGTGTGATAGGCCCATATAATTGCAGGAATGCGAACCTCCAAATCATCTCTATGGATGTTACAAATTGTTGTCAGCGTCTCATCCAAAATTTTATTTGATGCTTATTCCTGTCCATTAACCTATAGATGGTAAGTTGTACTTTTGTGTTGCGATATCATGAATTCTTCCATTAGAGTCTTAATAGTATTATTGAGAAAGTGGGTGCCTCTATCACTTACCAGCTTAACTGGACATTTGAATTGTGTGATAATGTTTTCATATAAGAAATTTGTATCATCCTTCGCACCACAACTTGGAGTAGCAACAACTTCTACACATTTTGTGAAATAGTCGGTTGCTGTGATAATGTATCTAGCATGACTGCACTTACTTGGGGGAGCTATAGGTATGAAAAAATTGATTCTCCATTTTTTAAAAGGCTATTCTATAAGCATAAGAACCAAATGCATTTCATATATCTAATTATCCTTACCCATTCTTTGACAGATGTCATAGTGTTTAGCAACTCTGTGCACATCTTGAAAAAGTGTAGACCACCATATAGGGTCAAAGCATAATAGTTTGTCCCACTTTTTGGCATTAAGAGGCCACATACACTTTCATCTTCTCCTCAAAATATCTTGAGTTTGGGTCATGGACATTAATCATAAAATATGTGTTTGACTATATATACAAATATGTAGTGCATATACATTTTTCTATTTTTAAAAAAAATCATTAAGTATTTTCTAGGATTTATTTATTAATTATTTTTTTTATTTTTTCTAGCTGGCTTATGGGACACAATATTATACTTTGATCCCATAACTTAATCTGAAGTATTTTCCTAGTAGTAGCATCTCCTATGAAGTGTCCTACAATGCCTTGGTGAGCTTCTTGCAGCAATTGGGGTCGGTCATGTTCTAGAGCTACCTTGAGCAATACATTATCTTTACCTAGCTTGTATAAGAACCCATTAATGAGGCCATATGTTATATCTCTGGTAACCATTTATTTCTTTTCCCTCTCTATATAATGTGTAAGAAAATTTCCTTGCTTTAAGAAGTTTGTGATGTCCTCCATATTATCCAGAATTGCAACAGTTCTAAATAGATGCACATCAGGAGATTCATCTTCGAGTTCCTATAGTTCTTCCTCATTGTGTTATTTGTTGAGATGATCTAGTTCCACATTCTCCCATCTTGGTTTCACATTAATTTGGAATTGGAATTCTTGGAAGAGCATCAACCACCTGGAGATCATTCCCCTACCATTGGTTTATTTATTTGCCAGGTATCACAATGCTTATTGGTCCATGAAGAATTCAAAACGAGTAGCCAACAAGTAATGCCTAAATTTTTGTAATGAAAATACCATGGTGGATGTTTCGCTCTCAATGGTTGTGTAATTCTTTTTCGAAGTGAAAAGTTTACTACTTACAAAATATATTGGATGGTCTAGCCCACCTTCACTTGGTTGCACAAAGATGACTCCTATTACAGTGCCTGAAGCATCAACATGTACATGAAATGGCTTTTTTCAGTTAGGAAATACCAAGATGGGTGATGTTACCAACCTCTATTTTAGTTCTATAAATTTTGTTTGACACTCAAATGTCCATTCAATTTTGGTGTCTTTACATAATAACTTTTACATGGCTACTGATATAGTTGCATATCCTTTTATGAATGTCCTAAAATAGTTGGTATGACCTAGAAATGTGTGCACTTCAGTTAAATTTATAGGAGGTGGCATTCCTACTATAGAAATAATTTTAGCTAGATCAACTAGAATTGGATCATTGCACACTACATGACCCAAAAAGACACTAAAAGGTGTAAAACATAGATATTTATTTAAATTTAAGGCAATGCACAAATATTTGCATTGCTCTAGCATCAATCTGAGCTTTGACAAGTGCTCTTTAAGCAAAGAAAAGATTGGCTATTCATATAGATACACCTCTAGGAAATTGTGAATGAAGTCTTTAAATGCATTTACCATAGCCTTAGAGAAGAAAATAGGTGCGTTATTTAAACCAAATGGCATTACCTTTTATGCGAATGACCACCATTCCATAATGAAGGTAGTTTTGCCTTGATCTTCTTTTGCAATTGGAATTTGGTGGTATCTACTGAAACCATCTATAAAGGAATATACCTCATGTGTAGCCATAGATTCAATTAATTCATCAGTAAAAGGGATATGAAATGGATCATTGATGCAGGCATCATTGAGTGTGTGGTAATCCCCACCATCCATATTTCTCCCATCTTCTTAGGTTGTACCACTATGGGGCTCACCCATTTTGCCTTCTCAACTGGATAAATAATTTCAGCTTCTTGAATTCGATCTAATTTAGTCTTACTTTAGTTTTCATGTTACAATTGAGTCTGTATGGTTAATTTTTGATTGGGCATGCACACTTCTTTAACTCAATGTGCATCTCACCCAAGGATGGATCTATGCCTTCAACCTCTAAAAATTTACTTGCAAACACATCCTAGTAGTCTCATAACAATTGTAGGGCTTCAGGGATTTGTTCTTGCCCCTAGTAATCTCTCACTAATTCAAGCTTAGGGGCCACTTCTATTCTAATATTTACTTGCCTCTTCGAAAACGGTTCTTGATATGTTTTTCTTGATCCACTCGACATAATATCTTGTAAAATGCATTTGCCTTCCTATTGTGGGATGTCAATACTGTGTAACTTCTCTTCTTCGACCTAGTCTATTAGGTTGTGGAGCTAAAAGCTTCAACTATGCAGACGAAGAAGAGGAGGTTGCTGAAGTTTTAGAAGTACCGGCGTCGGTAGCATGACCGACGTCGGTCAAGATGAATGTAGAAGGCAACCGGCGTCGGCAGGGAGTCGGCCAACGTCGGTCAGCACCAGACAGACAGGGACCGACGTCGGTCGCCTATGAGGGTTCCAAAACTGCTGTTGACAAACAGTCAGTTAAGTGAAGCGAGTGTTTGCATGTTTAAGGGCTAATTATAGTCACGAGATGCGTGTCTAATTATTGTAATTAGAAGTCTATTTTTGTATGTATGAGATTCTATTTAAAGACCCATGAGGCATGTATTGTAAATCAAGCAAGCAAGCAAAGCATTGAAGCAAGGAAGCAAGGTCAAGGAGATCTACAAGCAAGTAAGGTCAAGGAGATCAGCTGAAGCATTCAAGGAGGGGATAACAACTCAGGTTGTTGAGTTGGTTGTGGTTGGGCAAGAGAGAGAGGGAAGAAGGTCTTGAGGTGTGGCAAGCCTTTGAGGTGGAGGAAGAAGTGGCATCTTCCTTATTGTATTTTCTTCTAAGAGTATTTAATACAAGATTGTGTATTGTCTCTCAAATTCTTTGCTGTCTCAAGTTTCTAGTTACTTAATCATTCTGGTATAATTCCGTGTTTAATTGCTTATAAGAAAAGTAATCAATTGTGCTTCCTTGAAGGGGTTCCTAACAGTTGGTATCAGAGCTATGGTTGCAGGGAGTAGGTTATTATTTGATTACAGGTCATTCTCAGGGGTTTCTGATTGAGTGGGAGTTCAGCAATGGCAGAAGAAAGTAAGCTACGAATGGAGAAGTTTAACGGCAAGAATTATCAACATTGGAGGATGCAGATAGAGGATTATTTGTACCAGAAGGATTTGTACTTACCGTTGGGTGGGGTTGCATGCAAGCCCACAGATATGAAGGATGAAGAATGGAATGTTCTTGATCAGAAGGCTCTGGGTTCCATAAGGTTGAGCCTTGCATCGTCTGTGATTTCCAACTTATCACAGTGCAAGACAATGGAAGAGTTGATAAAATCTTTGGCAAATTTATATGAAAAGCCCTCGGCTTCAAATAAGGTATTTCTTATGAAGCAGTTATTTACTTTGCAAATGCAGGAAGGTGGATCGGTACATACTCATCTTGGTGATTTCCATGGTTTGGTAAACCAGTTAGCTTCAGTCAATATTATTTTTGATGATGAAGTAAAGGCTCTTTTAATTTTATGCTCTTTACCTGAAAATTGGGATAGTTTGGTTATGGCAGTAAGTAATTCTGCGTCTGCTTCTAAAATCTTAAAAGTTGATGATGTTGTGAGTGTGATCTTGAATGAAGAAATACGTAGGAGAAGCATAGGTGAATCATCAGGGAATGCTCTAATTGCAGAAAGCAGGGGAAGGCAAAGAGAGAAGGTCGAGCAAGGGAAATCAAGGTCGAAGGTGGGAAGGAGATCCAAATCCAAAGGTGTTACCTACTGGTTTTATGGAAAGAGAGGACACACAAAGAGAGAGTGTTGGTCGAGGGATAAAGAAAATCAACCTGAAGGTAATGAAGAAGCAAAGGATGCAGGTATTGTGGCACAGGCCGCTCTCATACTTTCTTTGGATAGTCAGGTAGGATCATGGGTTTTAGATTCTGGTTCTTCTTTTCATGCATCCCCAAACAGAGATTTGTTCCATGAGTATGTCCAAGGAGACTTTGGAGTGCTTTATTTAGGGGATGGTACGCTTTGTCAAATAATTGGCAAAGGGAAAGTGCAGCTGAAATTGTAGATTGACAACACATGGGTGTTGAAGGAGGTTATGCATGTCCCAGTTCTGAAGCAGAGTTTGGTTTTTTTAAGAAGGTTGGGTGATGAGGGATGCACAGTAACCCTCATAGTGGATTCTTGGAAGGTTACCAAGGGTGCACTTGTTTTAGCAAGAGGTAAGAAAGTAGGTACTCTTTATCTATCTACTTGTATTACTGATTCTACTTCTGGTTTATCTACTTCAGCTATAGATTCGAAGATGTGGCTTAATAGGCTTGGTCAAATGAATAAGAAGGGAATGGACGTTCTTGATTCAAAAGGTATGAGTTCATATTCAGAGAGCATATATCGAGTTCATTGCAGGAAAAGGAAATTTGATGCTTTTGACAAGAACAGGGAAGCCTTGGTGTTTATGGAGGAGATGAAGGACAGAGATCAGTCACAGGGGCTAAATGATTCTGAGCAGGGTAGTATGGATAGGGGTTTGATCCAAGATGAGCTCGCGGATAAAGAATTCATCACTTACAGGAATACACAGACACCGATGTCGGTCACTTGGAACCGATGTCGGTCAGGCAGATATCGACATCGGTCATGTGCAGACTAGCAGGGTCAGTAGAGTCGGGCAGGAGAAGTCCGATGTTGGTCAGACAGGAATCGACGTCGGTAGAGGGGACACTCGTGTCGGCCAGGGAAATGACATCGGCATTCAGGGTCAGTGCAAGGAACTGACATTGGTCGGGAGCAGACTGGGAGATGGCCGAGATCGGTCACTAGAATAGATGTTGGGTGGACAGCAAGCTGTCAAGGAGTCTCAAACGCTCATATGGAGGTCAGAAAGGGTAAGTGAACCTCATATTCATTGTTCACCTTCTTTATATTGCTTACTGATGGTCAAGAACTAGGAAGACGTGAAGAGGCAATGCATGTAGAATGCAGAAACAGTGGGAGCTTGGCATGGATGAGGAGTGTGAGTCCTTGGAGAAGAACCAAACAGGGATTTGTTGGTGGAGTTGTCAGCTGAAAGAAAGCACTGGATGAGGGATGGATTTCCAAGTTAGAGAAGAGAGTGGATGGACACGTGAGACAGAAGGCTAGGGCATATAGTCTTGAGTAGGCTGCAAGACAATGGAGGTTTGACCATTGTATTTTTTCTTTACCAGGTTGGATAATATTAGCTACATTATCCTGTTACTGTATTGTGTTGCTTGTTGCAGGGTTACATATATAGGGAGTTTCTAAGCTAAGGGTAAAGTTAGTTCAGAGGTATGTCATAAATTTGGGAGCAACAAAATTCTTTTGGCATAAGTGACAGGGATTGCATCACAGGGTTTGTGGTGGTTGGTCTTCAAGAGTGATTTTGAAGAGGGATACAGAGCCAAGGGAACAAAGTAGACGGTGTACAGGTAAAGGTACAGTTGCAACTATTTATCTCCAAGTGGGAGATTGCTAGGTTTTAGAGCTAAAAGCTTCAACTATGCAGATGAAGATGAGGAGGTTGCTGAAGTTCCAAAAATACCGGCGTCGATAGCATGACCGACGTCGGTCAAGATGAATGCAGAAGGCAACCGGCATCGACAGGGAGTCGGTCAACGTCGGTCAGCACCAGACAGACAGGGACTGACGTCGGTCGCCTGTGGCGATTCCAGAACTGCTGTTGACGAACAGTCAGTTAAGTGAAGTGAGTGTTTGCATGTTTAAGGGCTAATTATAGTCACAAGCTGCGTGTCTAATTATTGTAATTAGAAGTCTATTTTTGTATGCATGGGATTCTATTTAAAGACCCATGAGGCATGTATTGTAAATCAAGTAGGCAAGCAAAGCATTGAAGTAAGGAAGCAAGGTCAAGGAGATCTACAAGAAAGTAAGGTCAAGGAGATCAGCTGAAGCATTCAAGGAGGGGATAACAACTCAGGTTGTTGAGTTGGTTGTGGTTGAGCAAGAGAGAGAGTGAAGAAGGTCTTGAGGTGTGGCAAGCCTTTGAGGTGGAGGAAGAAGTGGCATCTTCCTTATTGTATTTTCTTCTAAGAGTATTTAATACAAGATTGTGTATTGTCTCTCAAATTCTTTGCTGTCTCAAGTTTCTAGTTAATCATTCTGGTATAATTCTGTGTTTAATTGCTTATAAGAAAAGTAATCAATTGTGCTTCCTTGGAGGGGTTCCTAACATAGTCTACACTTTGTAGTGGTTTAGGCTCCTCCTCATGCCATAGTTCAAATAACCCTTCTAAATCAAGATCCCCATCACTATCGTAAACAATGGACTCTATTAGATCATTGTTTATTATGTTATAGGGCTGAATCTGGAGCTATTGTTTTTTATTAGCTTTGTAATTACGTAGTACAAAATCTAGATCCTGTGCAGCTTCCTGATGTGAAGATGATTTAGTAACATTTTTTAAATCTTCTAAACATCCATGACATAATTTTTTTTGATATTTTGCAAGGAAATCTATACTACATGATTATCATCTTCAAATATAAAAGTTTGGATAAAATCATGTTGAAGTTGCAGCCAGTGTTTCGTTTCTCTTCTATGATTTTGATGCATGTACCAGGCTATAGGAATAAGTGCAAGAGTATGACTAAATATGTGTGCCCAATATCAAGGCTCTACTCCCTATGTAGTTCATATGTCTAAACACTAAAGGATGTGTAGATTGGGGTATTGACCCTCTTGAAAGAAGGGCCATTCTTCTTTAATCCCAGTTGGTAGTTGAAACCTTGCATGCAAGATTTCACAGGCATCTTCCCAATGCATATTTATGTTTCTGTTGACAACCCACCATGTTACAATAATTTTTTTAGCACATAGTTGAGTGCACTGACTCATTGTTCTTCCTATAGTACAAGGTGTTCAAGCCTTAGGAGAAATGGATTAAGATCCTCGGTCACAAAATATTTAGGTATTTGGCATTCTGCAACTAATAATAACATGCACAAAAGTTTCAACTCATGATCTCTATGAGGTAAATTTAGGATACAAGCATCCAAGTCACCACTTATGGATGATGCTGAACCCCAGGGTAGGATTATTTTAGGGGTAGGTTTAATTTAATCCATTATAGTTATAGTATTATTGTATAAAAATTCTACCTTAGATCTTGTTAGTGAACATACTAAAGGAGAAACAAAATTTTCAATTTGAACTTATCTAACTGATGACTTTGTGACAACTAGTTTAAATACCAATGGTTGTTCCTGATGCACAATACAAGGATTCTACTTTTGACATTCAATAGTGCACATGTAAATCTGCCTTTCATCTGTCCCCACCTTAAACCAACTATTATCTTCATAAGCATAAGGAAATTTCAATTCCTTCGGAATGATATATGTCTTATGTTCAAATTTGTTTAGAGGTATGACTACTATTTTATCTTTCTAATACGCTTCTAACTGATTGCGCATAGTATTAATAGTCATTTGGACATTGTAGGCCCATTTCTTACCGATTAAGGTAGGTTATTAGGTCTCTATTATCTTCATGTCAAGTACCTCAAAGTTTATTTACAAGGTAAATTCAGCTATCTTAATTTTAATATCCTCTATTCGGCCAATAGATTTGACTCTACCGTAATCTATTAAGTTTAATGTTACCGGACTATAACTTAGATTTGGTAGGCCAATGGATTCCCATGTGGAGTGAGGAATCATATTAATGGTGCTGCCAAAGTGAAATACTAAATTTGGGATTTCATATCCAACCAACTTGATATCTAGTCATGAATCCACATCTTAGGGCTTCTTGGTCTTGACATACCAGACTATTTTGTCGACCCTTGTCTATCCTCATTGTGTAGTCTAAAAGATTGTGAAGGAGGTTCATGATATTCTGGGATATATCCTCATTGTGTAATGTGCTAAGTAATTTCATTAGATCTATCAAAGTGGTAATAATTCCCTCTTGTCACAAGATCCAAACAATTTGCCCATACATTTGAGCATTAATAACAATGTTATTCTCATCAAAAGCTAGTTTTTGTTGTATTTCTTGTAATACCTATGCAACTTGATGCATTAAATTTTTTTCAATTGTAGGGTCAAGTTATTTATCCTATTGTAATTTTCTAATACCTAGATCCTAAGGCATATATAATGGAGGTAACCCTTGTTAAACCCTTTGTTTCTTTGTGATAACTTTCACAAATGCATTTTCTTTTGGCTACACATTAATCATGTTTACGTTGTGCACTAGCTTCTCCTTTCTTTGTTTTTCCAAAATAGGACAATCTTCCATTTGATGTTGACCTTTGATCCTACAATATACATAATAAACTTACCTTTGGGGATTTGTGGGACAATTTTTTGCGTAATGATTATATGCACTACATAGATAACATTGCATGGGTAGTCAATTTTAATGATTATCATTATTATAACCTCCTTGATATCCACCATGATATCCTCCATGATATCCTCCTTTGTAGCCTCCTCTATTTTGTTGGTATTTCCAACCTTGGGATTTTTGTCCATTATATCCTCCCTACTTATTTATCTATGCATCATATCCTATATACTGATGTTGAGGAAAATTTGGCTTCTAAATTGCTTGTTTTTGTTGAAGATTCATGTTGTTCCATGGTTGCACATATTGACTAGAATATTAATATGATGGAGATGACATATTATTCTAGCTAGTTGGGCCTTATGGATGGTACTATGGTGATGATGACATCTAATATTGTGGCAACGAATTTACCCATCTTGGATGACATTGAGTCACATTGGTCATATCCACATGCAGTCCTGGAATTGCTTGCTTTTTAGTGGGTATCTGTTGAGATGCAAATGCGAAGATGTTCTTGGTTATATTTTGGTTTAAATCCTACAATGTGTGGTAACTACTCTCATCATGATTTGTATATTTTTTAAAATTTCATGACATGTTATGTTATTTCTAAATATATTATTGAAGGAGATGGCATTTAGATGTAGGATGTCCCACTACCCTGCAAATTTCAAAAAAATCTATTTTGATTCTCTGGCAATCATTCTTATGATGTCCCTCATGACCACACTCTATGCACCATAATCCTAATTTAGGCTTACAATTTTCATGCATTTTATTCATCCTCCTCATAAAATCATCTATCTTAGCTTTTACTTTTGATCCTATCGAGGGAAGATCTACATTGTCTTTTTTTTGCTCAACCCTAAGGGAATCAGATCGAGTATCAGCTTTGGTGGAGAACTAAGTTACCATGATAGTGAGCCTTATTATTAGTCATAAAACTTCTATGAACCAAGCATCCTTATATTTATCTTCAATAATAAAATCAATTTTATTAATTACGTTAGAGAACCTATGATCATACTCTCCAACTATTTCTCCTGGTTTTTGTCCAATCTCCTTTAGATCTGGATCACTTGATTAGAGCAATTTTTTACTTTGAATTTTGCTATCAACATATATTTTACTTGTTTAAAATCTAAGTTATTGACATTTATTTTGAAAATGAAATTGAAAGTGCATCCTCCCATGGCTCCCATGAGTTCACATTTTTTCACATCATTCAACGTAACCCTTTTTACAACCCATTTCATCTCACATGTGACTAAGTAATTTTATAGATATGAAGATCCATAATATGACATTAATGGTACATATATACTTGCATGAATTTCCATATTCAAAGGATTGTTAACTATCATTGCAAGTGTCAAAATACTAGTAACTATAACTGGTAGTGTCTGTGCACCAATCATCGTGAGTTGGGCAAATACATAGTGCTTATTGTGCCTATCGATTACTTCAAAATATTATTTTCAAGAGTAACTAAGAATTCTACCTTCTATATCTTCTTTCTTTCTAATGCCCATTTGGTTTCTATACTGAGCCTTCCAAACTTTTCGATAAAAGAATCAAACAAGCCTAAGTCAGTTTCTCTCTCTGAACTTTTTATTCTTTCTATAAATAAAGTGGGGTTGGGTGATGCATACTCTTGAAAATAATGATGATTATTTATAGATTCTTCTTTCTTCAAGCTTGAACCTATAATATTACTACCTTCAAATTTAACATCTTCTCAGGAACTTTCCTTCCTATTTCCAACAAAAATCGCCTCAGTTAACTGTGACCTACGTCTATTTCCTATATGAACTACCTCAACATCTCTGCTTCCATCATCCTCTTTCTCATCTAGCCTTTCCTCATATTCAACATACCCTTCTCTTTCAACAACTTTTGCACCTTATTTCATCAACCTTTCTTCTCCAAAAAATTTGCCTTACAATTCTCCAACTCTAGCAACTATTAATTTACTTCTAGTCCTACTCGCAATTACTTTAGGGTTAGTTATCTTATTACATATTCTTTTTTATCCTATCTCTCTCTTTAGTCCCATAATTTTATTTTCACTAAGATACTTTTCATCTTCCATTTTTTGAGATCAGGTTCAAGTTCATCTTACACAAGTCCTCATCATTCTCTCTCTCATATGCAACCCCATGGTGCCCGAAGTGAGTATTCCATGTTGGTTGGATTAGGCACCATGGCCTTTTCCATAGCCAACATTTTGATCAACAAGGATAGTGACTTCAAAAAATTCCCTTTAGTTCCTTAAACAAATTGATCCTATGTAGTCTCAAAATCTATGTATCCTTGTACTGCAAACATTGTGATATAGCCATTGATCGTAGTCTTTGTCTAGTAATATACTACTCGGGACCAGTCAGTATCTAGATTACACAATCTTACTAGTTTGTCCTCAGTCCAATTTATAATTTTTTTTCTCCTTAAACTATAAAAATAGTACTCTAATCTAATTAACCACGTAGCTAACAGTCTAGGCAATTCGCACAAGAAAATTTCATAGATTTCACCATAGATGTGTTCTTGGACAATCTCCTATACAATATTTTAAACTCTTCACACTTCTTGCTTTGTAAAATTCTTAATTATCGCATCTAACCATCATTCTACGTCTCTTGGCCCTGGAAAGCATCTCAATATAGTTCATCCAATTTGGTTCCATGATCACCACACCATTGTTAGCAGAGGTTCATGGAGATTCACCATAACATGCTAATTATAAGGATAACTTGTGCAATGGAGACCACAATAGGTGAAAGAGAGATGGAACATCATACTAATCACATTCAACATCTTGAATTAGACTAAAATCAAGTTGCAAAATCTATATAATAGAATAAGCCATAATTCATATTGCATCAGATTAAAACATAAAGCAAAACAAAGTACTCAACTACGCATACACCATACATAAAATAAAATATAGGAAAACCATAACAAGATAATTTTTATTAATCTCTATCAACACAACAAACCAAATTCTATTACATCAAAGTACTATTTATAGTATTTTACAATCCTGATGTCTCTTCACCTATTAACCTTCGAAGAACTAAAATGAGAGACTCTTCACATTCTCCAATTATCCAATTCAACTTTGAAGGCCGAATAATAAAAAACTACCCAAAAGAAAAAATAAAACACTTCGCACATGTGTTTATCCTATATACTTAATGGTTTTAACAAGCTCAATTCTACATCCAACATTAGATGTCTACATGTCTATTAGAACTACTTATGCTATAAAATAACTTTACTAGGCCTACAACACCATTTTCATTGCATAAGCTAGGGATATTATTCATTATACTTATATTTATTTATTGGGACCCACCTCATTCACTATGAGAGTTTATGAAAAGGTTTGTAGGAGGTCATGGGACCATTTTCCAAGCTTAAAAGACTTCTCTAGTTGATAAAAAAGTTTAGGTGCATCCAAAACCATGCAAATGGATCAAAACTATAGTTTTATCCCCCCTTTTCCTATACTTTCCTCTTCACATGTGCCAATAATTTACTCCATAATGTGTTTATAGGTGTGAAGAGGTCATCCAAGTGTTTATAGGGTCATTCAAGGGCATTTGGAGCACTTAGAGGGCAAAAATTATCTATCATGTTATTTTAGAGGGTTTAAGGTGATTCTCATTCTTAAAAATAGTTCATACAAATGAGGGTCCTAATCCCTGAACCAATACCACTAAATTTGAGTACATGAGGGTATTGAATTATCCCTATGATCTTGTGGCCCCAATCATCTTCTATGTACATTTTTTAGCAAGACTTTAGGCTTTCTCGAGCTCCTCTTAAGGCAAAACAATGGTTTTGACTACCCTATTTCCTTAATGATTTTTCATAACATGTAGGACCTTTGAGGAAAAACCAATGCTAAAATATTGTATTGTGAGAACCTACCTAACACCTCCAATATCCAATATTTACGATGCTTTTCTCCATGAAGTTATGAGCCTATAAAAATAGCCTCTCAGGTATTGTAGGATTGTAAGAGAACTTGAGAGGGATAATTATAGCACAAGAGAAATGAAAGAGATTGATCTGGGTCAGGAAGACTTCCTTGAGGTCTAATAGACGTTTTATAATGTTTTCAAATTATTTATTGCATATATTCACCCTTTCAACTCATTAACACTTGATTAATCCAATACTAGGGTTTAGAGATAGTCATTTGTGAACAACCCTAATGACCTTGGTTTAGCACTTTATTCTTATTTTAGTGAGTTTATAGATGGTATACATCTCCACCAAAATATTACTCATTTATCAAGGCCTTGGATTCATCAAATATCCTCAATATCTATAAACTTCTTCATATTCTTCTCACAAGCCTGTAGGTGTTCTTTCTTGGCCTAAAACTTATTAGAGCTTAAGAATGGGTATTTTACTCAATGTTTAACCTTATTCCACCCTACACACATATAATAAGCTCCTAATCATGGCTTCCAAAACTCATCTAATCTTTAGACCTCATCTTTCAATATAGGGTCTATTGCATTTTCTTGGAAATGGAGACCTATAGGTCTATAGACCTGTAGGTTTGCATTTTTATAACTTTAATCCCTTTATGATGCATTATATGGTCATTTTAGCCTTGAAAATATCCATATATTTCCTCACAACATTCCTCATGAGGCTTTATACTTTCATACTTCTCATGCAAGGTAGGATTTATCTCTTTAGTTCACCTTGCATAGACAAATTTGCACACAGTTTCAAACTTGAGATCATGATAGGTTTACTTTGGAGGAGTTGGTGTTGAGGTCACCCATATTGTTTGAAACTATTGAAGGCATAGTATACTATTACAATTCTAGGAAACAAATTCCCTCATTGGTTTGTTGAGGCTCAAACTCATGACCATGTTGACCTCCTACACCTGCAGGTTATTTACAGTCTCTTGATATACATGAGAACATAACCTCTCTATCATTTTTTGGCTCTAATAAGTGTTTTGAGAAGATTTGAATGAGTTTTAAGAAACCATCCATACAATAATATTATACCTCTTACTCTTTTCATGTATTGGAGGCCCTCATGTACCAGGATTCTACCTGCTACCTTGATCTATATTGAATGCTTATGGAAAACTATAGGTCACCATCATGTTGTGAAGTTTTAGGTCCATGTAGGCATTGAATAACTCTTTAATGAAATTTAAGATCATTAGGGAGGTGTGGAGGAGTATTTATAGCTTCACCAACACACTCTCAACTCTTGGAAACCCCAAAACATCAAGAACTCCATTGTCTTCAACCTGTAACCTGCTCCAAAATGAAGATTTCTTGCCTCTTTGAGATTATACGTGCCAAGTGAGGTTCGAAAGATTATATATAAGTATTGTACAAAACCCATATATCCTCTCCCATTATCCTCATGTCTTTAATGATATCTAAAATGCAACTTCAAGGAGAAACTTGAGCTATTAGAGGTTTTATAGGGTTTTGGTGAGGTTTACTCTCTTAAGGATGGTTCATAGATTTGGGGACATTAACATAAGAAATATGGCCATGGATTATAAGGTCATAAGGGAACCTATCAACCCCCAATTTAATTTTATTCAACACTCCTTCATGAACTAAGCATAAATTTATTGAGCTCCTTTGCTTGTCAAGAACCTGAGAGAGAAGGTAAAATGATTTTCTCATCTTTCTGAGCATGGATTTGAGTTTTATAGACTTGGATAGCATTGAAACATGTCCTCTCTCTCTTTCACCAATGTGAATACGTACATAACACATTATTATCCCTCTTTTTGGTGTTGAAAACCTCTTGTAACTACGTTTTCTCATTTGAAATTGACTTAAAATGATTTGACAAGTGTTAATCCATACAAGTACCTTTTATTTGAATTTATTTGACTTCATCAAGATTAGATAAATGTTGGAATTGGACATAAAAAAATTATAATAAGGTTTTGGACTAGAGATGACTTAAACAAGCCTAACACAAAGAAAACACCTTACCTTAACTTCCTCAAAAATACTTTAAAAAATGTTAAACCTGTATAAGACATTCATTTAGACTTATTATAAAGGAATACCTAGTGCAAAAAGTTAAGTTTTTGATTAGACTCACCTATGGTAGCCAAATTTGGCTAGTATCCTTGGTGACCTCTTGAGATTACATGTTTGTTGTGCACCTTAGACTAATTACCTAGTCCATCCATTAGGCATGGAGTCATTTATCACTCAACCTCAAACTTGATTAGACTTTTAACTTGGATTGAAAATGCTTTGAAAAAACTGTCTACCTTCACCAAGACAATAAAATAAGAAGCAAACAAACCAAATCAAGACACACACAACAAAACAACAAGACAAAACACTATGTTACAAAGAACTTAGATGAAAGACAAGATAACAAACTACTAAAAACAAATAACCTTAAGACATTTTCCTCTTGGATCAAAAGGAAATATAAAAACTCTTCCTCCATGAGATAAACCATGATGTAGAGCAAGTTTCCCTTTAGACATGATGTTTGGTGGAGTAGTCTTCCTACTTGCCAACTCATTTGGCATGCTCTCAAGTGAATCATCAATAGAAAACATGTTTCCAATGAAGACATAGTCATATTGTGGCCCAAGACTCACTTCATGTTGTTCCTTAATGTTTGAACTCAACTCAAATATGGTCACCTCTTGACTCATAGGGGAAGCATCAACTTTAGATTTTAGAGGCTTGATGAAATGATGTGTTTTATCTTGGATGATGTCTTGGGGATTTACACATTGTTCTTTAAAAAGGAGAGAAGCCTAAAAAACATCCTGAATCTACCCAACAAGAGGTATAAACCCTTTAAGAGCCTCATATTCATTGCAAATCTCTAAATACTACTGCCACATGCCATTTTGAAACTCTTCATGTTGAATTGAGAAGGCATATTGTATATGATTGAAACTTTGAGGACATATCTCCATCACCTTCCCTGCTATCATGTGATCATGAACTTCATGGTGGTTGTTAGGGAGGTCATCAATTATTGCTACAACTTGGATTTTCTCTTCAAAGGTGATTGGTTCATGCTCATTAGAGGTAATTTCAAGCCCACTCAAGTCCTCATCTTGTTTACTTAGAAGATCTTATACATCAATATCAGGTGTAATTTCTTTATGGAAAATCTCTATGCAAATGTTTCCTTTAGGATCCTTTATTGTTAACTCAACCAACCCTTCTTTGCAACATGACATAAGACCAACATTTTCAATCAAAGGGGAAAGTTCAAAACAAGCTTATACCTATTTTAGGATACTTGAGGCATCTTGAAAAGTATCCAAATGCATCTCAATTGCATCTAGCTGCTCCAATTAGTCAAGAGGCTCTAACAACTATTGTTCTTAATCATCTATGGTCTCATTGAGATGAGTAGCTGGCTGGGTAACTACTGCAACTATCTCAATTGAGTTTTGTTCATCTTCAAGAGTATTTTCTCCTTCAAATTTTGATTCTACATGATGAAAATCACCTCTCGCTTCATTTCTAAAGACTAATTTGATCTTTTATTCACCAAGGGGAGTGAAAATGATGAGTTTTTACTAATGTTTAGTTGAAGTGCCTTCTTCATAACCTTATTGAGGCTCACTTACAGCTGCAACTTGGCCTTTTTCATTTTTCTCCCATACAACATGTTCTTCTTCAAGGATGGGTTACTCAAACTCATAAACAACCTTTGGACTTTTAAGTTCAAAGAGCCTATCATTATTCTCCTTCCATTCACTAACCAATCCCTCAAACCTTGATATGCTTTGGTCTTCAACCTTCTCAATAAGGATTTCCTTCTTCTTTTAAATTGACCTCCATGATGGGAAAGTTTTAGGTTCTTGAGGAGGGAGGGATGGGGCATGAATATGTTCATGAATTGGATTGAAGCTTGGGACCTCTCTCTTATTTTGGATGCTCTCTTGGATAGACTTCCATGATGGGAAGGTTTGGGGATCTTGAGGAGAGGTAGATGGTGCTTGAATAGGCACAAGTTATTTTTTGGCTTCAATATCTTGATCTAGGCATGGTTCATCTTTCTTCCCCCATGAATCTACCACTTTCTTCTAACTTGGAACCTTGGACTTAGGAGCTTCCTCTTGATGGTATGTTAAAACTTGAGGGGTGGATTAAGAGTTTGGGAAGCTTACAAGCTGCCTTGGATTGTCCTCAAATTTATGATTTTACATGAGCATAGGTTCATAAGAGATAACAGGTTGAGTTTGAGGGACAATGAGTGAGGCTTTCATAGAATCAAGCATTTTTTTATGGCTTATTACAAGTTGGAGAAAGTTAGGAACACAAGAGGACCGAATTGGGATTGGATAAGGTAATTGAAGTTGAAGAGATTAGAATTCTTGCTCTTCCCATCTTACTAACCTATCCTCCATGTATTTAGCTAAATATCTTATTTCTAGCATTTCATTGGTTAGGACATGTTACTTTCCCCTATCAAAGGCTTCCCACTCACTCCTTGTAAACTATAAGGAGTCCCTTAGCTTTTGAATGAGATGAGTAGGGACAACTCGAGCAAATTCTACACCTCCATCTACTTTTATCATTACCATTTCATTCTTTAACATCTTCATGAACAACTGAGAATCTTGCTCTTTCTTAGCTTGGATTTGCTTAGCTATACACTACTCTTTATAACTTAAATATTATTGATGGAAAGCTTGATAGGAATATTATAAACACTAACAAGCTTGGTAAAGTTGATGAGAAGAGGAGGAAGTGTAACACTCTTGATAACAAGACTGATCACATTTATATCTAGGGTTATTTGGAGGGTAAGTAGGGTAATTATAGGGATAGTATGGATCAACATAAGACTGATATCGTTCATTATGCTGCTAGTAAAGATCAATATGCTATTGATAAGGGTCAACATAAGCTTGACATGGATCACCAACTTGAGTAAAATATAAATCTACTCCAAACTCAGCCATGAAACCTCATGATAAAGACAAAAATAAAGATCACTTGATTGAAATAATATATGGGCTACTAGAACTAGTTAGATGAACTCAGAGTCACCATTGGTGTTTGTGTTCATGCCTCCAAAGACTGATTCATTGAAGAGCAACACATATAACACTTCAATGGATGAAGTCTCGAGTCTTGCTAGGCATGCCAAAATTGTTATCATCAAAAGTTGCACCCTTGAGGAGGTTGTTCAAGCCTCATCACTTAAGTGATAACATGGAAACATCTCTAGATCATGGTTGGCCTAATCAATAAGGTGAATCTCTAGATAGGGATAACTCCCTTGATGTTATCACCCTGAAACTATTACTAGACCTATTTCTTACAAAGAAAAAGGGTAAGAGAACTAAAATTAAACTACACTAAGGAGGTGATGAGCCAAAGTAGCACCCTCCACTTGACTATACTGCACTAAGAACATGCATTAGGCTTGAATATGATCACACTACTCAATAAGGACCTTCAAGCATGGGTATTTCAAAATGGAGGTCATAAACAATGTGTTGAATATAAAGGTTGATCAAGAGGCCTAATGATTGAAATCCACTTCTAGACTATGCAAGGCTATCCATAATCACCATGTGATTTGTAAGAAGACAATCCATTTTCAAAGAGGTAGGATAGGACAAATGAGAAAGGGTGAAATCACTACTACTATCATTCGTCAACAATCACACAAGTACACTAATTGCAAGCATTTGAGAATGTAAAAAAAAAATTTATTCAACATTCAAAGGCATAGTAAAAGTGTTTAGTTGAGAACAACTTTGCTATACTCAACCAAATGATCCATAACAAGCCATTATAGGCAACATATATAGAATAATGTGATAAGGGGAGAGAGAGGAGTATGAGATGCATATTATAAGTTTTATCTCATGAAGAACAAGTTACAAGCAAGAAAATTTTCAAAGAGCAGTCTAATAGCATGTTCCTCACAAGTGTTAACCTGATGTGATCTTATCCCTCATCAAGGTGGCATGGAATAAATCTTCACATTATAGGATGACACATCAACCTCATTTAACAGTTGGCATTATTGATTAGGCTTCTTGGAGCCATCTCACGTCATCTTTGGCTCTTTTATGCTCTTTACATTTTTAGAGATAATGAGAACTAAATTTAAAACTTGTTTATACTGCCTAGAACATGTAAACTCATTGTAAGAGCTTGGTTGGCTCACAATAGGCCATGAAGATAAGCTCATTCTATCATTCTATACTAATCCTTACTTAAGAACTGTTATAATAGTTACCAACCTCTTGCATACCCTGTATAAGGTCATTCTTATCTATTCAAGATTGTAGACCTCTTCCAATAACTAATACATAGATGCACTTGGGTCTAGTCTCTTAGAGATCTTGATGGCATATGGATCTACCAATATGTCTTTTAAGACATTTTGATGAAACTGCTCATAGGGGCATTTAGGTGTCTTGAAATCTCTTCCTAGTGTTGTTTTAGGTATGACAAACTCTCTTAGAAGTCTTCAAAGCTATATCCAACTTAAGACCAACTTGTGAAAGTTGTATATCACATTGAAGAACTCTCATCACATAGGGCTAATAGACTAAATGTACAACTAGCCCATCAAACTACCTGCAATTTTTATACATTGATTTTTTTGAGCCTTGGGGTTCTCTCAGGATTGTTCTTAGATGTCTATAAGTCTATTGGAACTACTTATGTTGTAAAATGACTTTACCAGGCCTATAACACCATTTTAATTGCATAATCTAGAGACATTCTTCATTATACGTATAGTTCTTGCTTTGGACCCACCTCATTCACTATGAGAGTTTCTAAAATGGTTTATAGGAGGTCATATGACCTCTTTCCAAGCTTAAAAGACTTATCTAACTGATAAAAAAAGTTTAGGTGCAACTAAACCATGCAAATTGATCAAAAATATAGTTTTAACCCCCCTTTTCCTATACTTTCCTCTTCACACATTCCAAGGATTTAATCCATCAGGTGTCTATAGGTGTGTATATATCATCCAAGTGTTTATAAAGTTATTTAAGGGAATTTGGAGCACTTGGATGGCCAACATTATCCATCAGGTTATTTTAGAGGGTTTAAATAGGGTTTAAGGTGCTTCTAATTCTTAACAATGGTTCATACAGATGAGGATCCTAATCCCTGAACCAATGTCACTAAATTTGAGTGTACAAGGGTATTGAATTATCCCTAGGATATTGTGGCCCCATGTATATTCTTTATATAGATCTGAGCAAGAATTTAGGCTTTCTCAAGCCCCTCTTAAACAAAATAGTGGTTTTGACTACCCCTTTTCCTTAATGATTTATCATAACATGTAGGACATTTGAGGAACAACCAATTTTGAAATATTGGAGTGTGAGAACTTCCCTAACACCTCCTCTAGCCATTTTTTCCCATGCATATTCTCCATGAAGTTCTGAGCCTAGAAAAATAGCCTCTCAAGTATTGCTTGACTGTATGAGAACTCGAGAGCGATAATGTAAGGAAATTACTTAGATGATTTACAAAAATAGATTTATATATAGTAGAATTAAGAGAAAAATAAGTAGATCCATAAAAACAATTGGCAAAAGAGAAGAATACTTGAATATTATGTCTGAGCCACTTTGATGGGGCAACCTCCACAACAATACAATAAGAATAGAAATCACAATATGATCATAAAATACTAACCACTACTTCCTATAAATACTATACTTAGCCATGGTTATTCCATAGGCCTACCATACTAAAAACATCAAGAATTACAACAAGCTAATATGAAGATGCATAAACAATAAGTCGACCACACATATCCCTAGACACACTATAGGTTAAGGGCATAACAACTAATTCTATCACAAGAGAATTGAAATAGATTGATATGGATTAATAAGACTTCCTTGAGGTTTAATATACGTCTATAATGTGTTTAAATGATTCTTTGCATAGACTCACCCTTTTAACTCATTAAGACTTGATTAGCCCAATACTAGGGTTTTAAGACAATATTTTATGATTAACCCTGATGATCTTGGTTTAGCACCTTCTTCTTATTGCAGTGAGTTTAGAGCTCGTATACATCTCTTCCAAATTATTCCTCATCTCTAAAGGCCTTGGATTCATCAAATATCCTTAGGATCTACAAACTTCTTCATATTCTTTTCACAGGTCTGTAGGTGTTTTTTCTTGGATTAAAGCTTTTTGGAGCTCAAGAGTGGGTCTTCTACTCACTTTTAAACCTTTTTCTACCCTAGAAATATCTCCTAAGCTCCTTCTCATGGATTCCACAAATCATTTGATCTTCAAACCTCATCTTTCAATATAGGGTCTATTGTATTTTATTGAAAAATTGAGACCTTTAGGTCTACATTTTTATCACTTTAAGCCCTTTATGATGCATTATCTATGCATTTTATCCCTAGAACTATCTCTCTATTTCCTCACAACGGTCTTCATGAGGATTTAGACTTTCATACTTCTCATGTAAGGCAATATTTGTCTCTTTAGTTCACCTTACATAGGCAAATTTATACATAGTTTCAAACTTGAGATCACTATAGGTTTACTTTGCAGGAGTTAGTGTTGAGGCCACCCATCCTATTGGAAAATTTTAAAGGTCTAGTATACTATTACAATTCTAGGAAAACAAATCCCTAATTGGTTTCTTGAGACTCAAACTCATGGCCATATTGACCTCCTACACCTGTAGGTTGTTCACAACTTCCTAATATACATGAGAACATAACCTCTCTACCCTTTTTTAGCTCTAATCAGTGATTTAATAAGGTTTTAATGAGTTTTAATAAACAAACCATATGAAAATAATCTCTCTCTCTCTCTCTCTCTCTCTCTCTCTCTCTCTCTCTCTCTCTCTCTCTCTCTCTCTCTTCATGCTTTAGAGGCCCTCATATACTAGGATTTTGCCTGCTACCTTAATCTATGCTAAATGTTTATGGAAAATTATAGGTCACCATCATATTGTGAAGTTTTAGGTCCATGTAGGCATTGAATAACTCTTTAATGAACTTTAAAAACATCATGGAGGTGTGGAGGAGTTGTGAGAGCTTCACCAACACACTCTCAATTGTTGGAAACCCCAAAATATCAAGTATCCCTTGGTCTTTAGCTTGCAACTTGCTCCAAAATGAAGATTTCTTGTCTCTTTGAGATTACATGTGCCAAGTGAGGATTTAAATATTGTATATAAGGATTTTAAATACCCCCTAGATCCTCTCCCATTGTCCTCATGTCTTCAATGAGCCCCAAAATGCAACTTCAAGGAAAAACCTGAGCTAGTAGGGGTTTTATAGGGTTTTGGTGAGGTTTACTGTCTTAAGGATGGTTCATAGAGATGGGGGCCTCAACTTGAGAACTATGGCCATGGATTATAAGGGAGTAAAATGGTTTTCTAATATTTCTAACCTAAAAAACACTGTCTGAGCATGGATTTGATTTTATGGATTGGGATAAGATTGAAACATGTCATCTCTCTCTTTCACCAATGTGAAGACCTGTAAAATACATTATTCTCCCTCTTTTTGGCAATGAAAACGTCTTGTAACTGCCTTTTCTCATTTAAAACTAACTTAAAATGACTTAACAAGTGTTAAGATGTATAATTAATTTTTATTAGAATTTATTTGACTTCATCAAGCTTAGAGAAACTTCAGACTTGGACATAAAAGACCTCTAACAAGGGTTTTCACTAGAGATGACTTAAACAAGCCTAACACAAAGAAAACACCTTGCCTTAACTTCTTCAAAAATACCTTAAACAATGCTAAACTTGTGTAAGACATTCATTTAGACTTATTAGAAAGGGAGACCTAGTGCAAAAAGTCAAGTTTTTTATTAGACTCACCTATGGTTGCCAAATTTGGCTAAAATTCATGTAAACGTCAATTGAAGTTAATAGTTTATGTTGATTTTATGACTTGGTTGGGTAGTTTGAGAAAATTAAGGAGTGTTGGAGTGAAGAATGAAGAATTAGGAGAGAAGGTACGTGAAATGAGAGGTAGGAGAGAAGTTACATGGGAAGAGAAATTATGAAACTTTGTAGATATAAGTAATAGGTTATTTTTAAGAGATTCAAGTGGTTTCAATATTTTTTAACCTCTACAGAAGGAGTTATTCCAAAAACTCAGTCAACAAGCCTATTTGGAAAGGCTACAGGACCCTATTTTAGCATATTTTGAAAATTTAAGAAAATCTAATGAAAAAGATCAATTGGAAGGGTTGAAATAATAATAAATAAGTGCGATAAAGGTTTATAAATCAAAATATTCCTTATTTTCAAGTGAAATGTGAAACAATTTTGAGCTATAATGACCTCATTAATGTCTTTCATCTCATTGAAAAGCATGAATTTCTCATGACTTTCATGCTTTAAATACATTTTATTGCACATTTATTGTACACCTGAGCATAACTAACATGCACAAATGTTGTTCATCGATGGCTATCGATCAAAAAATTTGCTTCGTTGATGGGTTTAAACCTCTTGCCCTATTGCCACTAACTACGTTGACCTAACCAATTTGACTGCATGCATAGTTTGAAATGTGCTAGTTACTTATTCTATTTATTGTTGACCAATATTTGTGCATTTTGGTTAGGCTTTGTCTTCTTGCACTAGTTCATAGGAATATTTGGTGATAACTTCATCCTCATTATCGATAGCAACCATATCATGTCTAAAATCAACATTATGATCACTTATTTTGTCATTATGAAAATCAAAGTTTTTAATTTATTCCTCCATGGAAAGCTTACATTACATTTGGGTTAGATTGGGAAATTCAATTAGAGATAAAAATTTCAATAATCTCTTCTTCTTCTTCTTCTCTTTATTGATCATTTTTCATCTTGTATAGGTTCAGTTCCGAGAACAAGTCCCTTTGTTATTTTTCTTCAATCTTCACAGATAATTCTTCAAAAAACAAGAATGAAAGAGGATAGCAAGGCACATACTCGCCTTCCAATTTATGAACACAAGAATCTTGATAAAGACCAAGTAGAGGAATGGTATCATTCATCTCTTCATAAATTAAAGTATCATCGGAGGAAGAGGATTAAAGGAAAAAAATTGGAATAAAAACCACATGTTGCAGGGCCTCAAAGACTTCATCTTGTTGAATGATGTTCATTCATTATCACATTTGTGCTTCTAGTTCTTCGAACTTATTTTGTATTTCTTCTATGAGCCACAACACCTCAAGACCGTGATTGGGGTTTAAATGTGTTTTCATTAGTATTTTGACCCTTAAAATGTATTCTTTTCAGAGTACCACCATTTTTTAATCTCTATATGTGATTTTTTTTTTGTGTTTTAGAGGGGTAGTTCTCTCGTATAATAGGTTTTTAATGATTTTTGTATTTTTAACCAAAAATTATAAAAAATAACAAAACATGAAAAAGAAAAATATAGGTAGAGATACCCATAACAAAAATAATTGAAGATGACCATTTGAATTACTCAAAGACTGATAGAAATAAAATGGAAGTTTTTCCTCTAGCATGCAAATAGAAGTATAAAATAGTGTGTAATGAGGACAAACTAAAACATTAAGAAGCACAAAGACTTCATCAAATTTGACACTATGTAAGTGACATAATGTTCACCTCTTCAAAACCGAAAACACCAAGTTTGCAAATCATGAAAGATTACATGAAGATAAAAATGATACAATGGCATAATCAACATCCATGTATAAAAAAGCAACCAAATTTTGAAAAAAAATAAAAAAATCCATGCATAAGAGATATTTTATTCGTATTCATTGAAGTTTCATTGAATTAAAATAAATTCTAAAATAATGTATAACACTTACAATTAATTTCAAATATTTTATATCATATTATATTTTCATAACGTCCTACTATTCATTATCTATTGGGAAACAAAGCATTGAAAATACATATTATGAACACTTATGCATAACTCCACATAACACATGATCCAAAACTTCTAGCTTATCCTCCATATTCACATTTGCAAAGGACAATTTAATCATAGTGAGAGTTGTGAAGATAATCCTTCCATATGAGAATTGATGATTCAAGAGATAATCACAAAATGTTAACCTTGATTAGCCTCATATTCTTCTAAAAAAATTACAATTGGAGGTGTTATTCCTATTTTTAAAAAATGGGGATAATACAACCTAATCATATATGTGTTAAGTAATTGAAGCCTTAGATGAGTAATTTTATTTATTTATCTTAAGATGACCTTCACAAATATTCATATTCATAGTGACATTATTCCTCATGTATTTTCAATAATAATCACAAGGTAATGGCTCACAAGCACCATAAACATGTATTAGTGGAGGAAGGAATGGCAAATGTAATCAACAACATTAGGATTCTCACCTTCTAATTTCTTTCCAATTCTAGTCTCTTTCTTCATTAGATTTTTTTTTGTAGCATGTAATTGATTATAAATTACTCTTGTCTCAATTATTTCCAATGTATGATTGATCCAATTATATTCCAATCATATATTTGTGCTAAGTAGTTAAAAGTTTCTAGGAACATTTTAATTAGATTATTAGTTGTGAAATTTTACTCGTTAAAGTAAAAAAATAAAAAAATAAATTTAAGAGTTATTTTTTCCTAGTACAATGTCCTAAACATGCCAACATGGCACCTTCATATTTGTATCTCATGGTGCCAATCATTCTAGACCTCAACTTATGGCACACGATGAATCTTAACCAACATGCACGAACTTTGCTTGATAATAAATTAAACATTTGACAAACACTTTCCAAATGCGCATGCAGTCAAAATGGGCAGGTTGTGGGGTCAAAACATGTCAATAGAGAAAAAATTTTACGTCGATAATAGTCGATGACCAATGTTTATGCATGTTAGTTATGCTCAGGCATGCCACATTGTACTCCACATCATAAATATCTATCTTGTAAGCCTTAGGGTATTATATAGAATGATCATAGAGAAAAAAAATCTTATAGCTCTATAGTTATTAGGAAATTTTAGGCAATGCTAAATCTACCTCTGTCATCTTATACTCATTGAGATGTTAATTTTGAGTGTAGATTAACTACCTTTCATTTAAATTTTTTGTTTCAATGGAACTCCTCATGATCTTATACTCCACTTGCTGCACACAACATGTTAGTCTTTATATGGAACTTCTCATGGGAAATAATACCTTTTAAATATTAGTGGAATTATTTGAACTCATAAATTAGTCACCCAAAGGATACATGGGCCTACTACTAACGTATTTTTCTAATAATGTAAAAGAGGCTCTTGTAATCTACATAAGAATTTTACTACATAAGATTATTACTAATTGCGCAAAACCATTTTGATGATAGTATAGTCTTTTTATCCTCAAGAATAATAATTGATAAAATCTAGAGTCTTAATGATAATGGCTATGTATCTTATCAAGTGACTACATCATGATCAATATTCTCAATATGATCCATTTTTTAAGTCTATTTAGTTTGTTCATGTGAAGTAAAAGTATAATGTATTAGCATAATATCTAGTAAGTTATGTTGTGGATCAAAACCTTACAGATTTGTGGGTTGCAAAAAACTTAGAGAGTTCACCTCCAAGTGAAATATAAATGATGAATAATTAGTAGATTTTATCAAATACTTTATTTAATTAATTAGAAGTTATCCCAATGGTATAGTTTTGTCACCAATTAATATTATATATGTTAATGTCAATAAGAATAATTTGATTATTCCCCCGTTAATGGGTGAAACATTCACGACTCCACTCAGGGAAGGGAGGATTACTTGATGTGGATCCGTCCTCCCTCAGGTTTATTTAATGTCAACTTTGATGGTGTAGCTATAGGAATTTTGGGGGCCTTGGGAATGGGTATTGGAGGTACAATCACTGAGAGGCAAGGGGGGTGAATCAGTGATGCAAGATATTTCAAACTTCAATTTTAATCCTTTCAAACTCTTAATCAATGATCACATGCATCATAAACCATACAAGATGTTCATAATAATGAATAATAAATATGATGCAAGATCACACACATAACACAAGATCTATGTGGGAAACCCTCTTAGGGAATAAAACCCACTCTCAAGCCTACAAACACATTGACTACTTGTCCTATGAGATGATCACAAATATGAGACCTTTTAGTGAAGCACCCACTTCACAAGGAGTACCCACCCCTAAGTATGAACAAGCATCCACTTGTTATATATGTTGAGCACTCACCCAACACCTATGAAATCAACAACTTTAGAACTTTGATTGCATTTCAATTTAATTGGAGAAACAATGTATAACATCTCTTTCAAACTCTTCACACACACTCTAACTTGCTCATACAAGCAATGCATCCAAACACCCCTTTTGGATCTTTCTAGTCTTCTACATTCATCCTCAATATGTTATATATTTTAGTCCATCCACTGAGCACACTCCTAATCTCTTTCCTTCATCTCTATCTTCTACTCTCTCAACACATTCACATACAAGTCTAGAAACCATTGCCTTGGTCTCCACTATTTATAGAGTCTTTATGAATATCAACTTCTTGGTCGACCATAAGACTTGCCTTAACCCTTAATACATCTATCATGCTAAGACATAGTTCAAATTCATTGTCACAAGTTGGCCATATCATCTATGGGTCACACTTAAGCAACTATGCCTTTCAATTAGGCCTTAATAGCCTTTATAGGTCTCATAAAGACCTATTCACCCATTTAGCACTTCATCAAGCAAATTAAGAACATACAATCAATTTAAAATACCTAGGTCCACTTTATATGACCCTTATGACATCTTCATATGAAAATATCTGCTAAAATGCTAATCTACTAAAGGAAAATTTACTCAAACAAAATTTTGTACATAGTAGCACCATGAATGAAAAAATAATCAACTTTCAATTTAATAACTTTGACTTTACAAACATTTAGACCCTTTAACTAGATTTTATGGATGCACCTTGAAGTCCTCTACAACTTTGCTTTTTATTACATTAAGAAATTCATCCTGGATCAAAAGATATAACTCAAAAACTAAGCACTGGTTTTCTCTCATTAATTTGAACGTTCAAATTCCAATGGTCACTGTTCAGACACTGAACATCGAGCACTTTAACCTCATCTCATGCTTCCTGTAAACTTTAGACAAATATTCACCACGAATCTCCTCAAATTACTCTGGACTTTACCTTTCAACACTCATCATCGATCTTAGATAAGAGCTCTTATGATTGTCACTTAGCATCTCTATGTGCCTTCTACACATTTGACTATTTGACTCAACCCATACCATCAATCTCTATCTATACGAACACCATAGAACTTTGATCTTCTATCATATTACTAAGATAGAGACACTTATCACAAGTGCATTTAATCTTAAGAACCTTTGACAATTTAACTTTATGCACACCATTGGATCAAGATCTAGATTATGAACGCTCACTATTAGATCTACTGACTAGTGACCTTAGACTTCAATGAAGTTAAACTTGACGGTCTCTAGCCCATCACAGTCTACAAGAGCAAATTTGAAGGTTTATAACTTGAGATAGAAAATGCTTCAAGAGTCCAAATCTTCAAGGTACCTTCTTAACACTATAGATAACATCTCCGTGAAAACCTTTGACCTCGATTGACTTTTTGAGTGCTTGAATTAAATGCACAAACTTACTAATTCATTCATATCTACCTAACATGTAGTGATGGTCCAGCTTTTATTAAGCTAGAAGATGCATGTTTCTCATTCCAAATGATCAAATGACACACCAAAACTTCACTTGTAAATGTGCCATATCACTCCAAGCTATTAATATGATCACTTTGTCATTAATGCACTAGTACCACAAGCTCTCTTTGACATCAATGACAACCAAATATCAATGAATATGCTCAACAATCTCCCTCTTTATCATTGATGGTAAAACACTCTCATAATGACTTCTTACTCTTTTGAACTTATTCATTCTGATCTTTCTCCCCCTTTGACATTAATGACAAAGGGTCTCTTCCTCAACATGACAAAAATCATTCCTCAACATCATGTATGCATTCAAATACTATTTAATATGCTCAAGATACTTACACACTTTCAAGCATATGAATCAATATCTCCCCCTTTGACATGCACCAATATGAGCTTGGACTTCTTTGATCCTTGGACCGAACAAATTGCTCACAGAGCTTAAAAATCTCCCCCTAACATCATGGTCCATTTTATGTCATCTGTTATTTGACATACACCAATCTGGACTTGGGATTTTCTGATCCTTAGAATTGTCTACATATAACACTCATAAGTTCTCTTTGCTCATGCATGAAGATTCAATACTTTGTCAAAATACATGACTTGGTTTGATCAAGTCATCATGTCAATCTTCTTGAATTCACAACTGTAGGAGACATATTCACACTTCTATCATGACCAAAATATCTTCACATATGCTCCACCTTACATCATGCACATCTTCTTCAAGCCACTCAAGCTAACTGAGTTAGATCCCCTTTAGCCAAACACATCTTGCATATTATCAAATTGAAAAGAACATACCTTTGTACTAATTGACATTTAGATTGTTACGTAGAGAACACACACTTGCTTCCACATAATAAAGATGTCTTCTAAGAAGCATAGGTAGAGACACCCACTTGTCATAAAGGGAATAAAGATCCCAAAACTTAGGAGATTCCCATATCTCCATGTTCTCACTTGACTCCCAGTCCTTCCTCATCTTCAAATTATCTTTGAATGAGTTCTCAACCTTTTTCTTTTATTTTATCTCAGGATCTTACTTGATTTCCTTGTCCATTTGGGAAAATAAGGCTTGTTCATTGATACTTGAACTTGTTCCCTATTCTGTCAAGGAAAATAATCCACTTTGAGCTTGTTTTTCATTTACCTTCTTAAGCCTCCATTCACTATGACTCCTTCTCTTCATGTCAAGATTGATAATTTTTGAAGAAGAATAGTGATCATTCTTACAAAACCTTGCTATTTGACTCTGTCATGACATTTGAAACAAATGAGGTTTATCAAATTGTACATACCTTGTGAATGAGATATATGATGATTCCTTGAAGTTTCATGAATTTGTTCATGTACCTAATCATTTGGTCTCCTGATGAAGATATTACAAAACTTTGCAATATGACCAAAGCCTTGACACTTGTAGCAAAATATTTCATTATTTCCTTGTGAACATGTTGACTGTCTTGAGTGATGCTGTTATTCATGATTTCCATTGTATTGTTCATAATTCCATGCAAATTCATTCTTTGAGAATTTTACAATCTTTTGACCTATGACCAAATTGATTGTAGGAGTAACGATAACCATTGAAATTTAAATACCTCATAACATTTGGTTGTCTGATCTGATTTGTCTTCATTATGCCAATACCTTCATTCCTTGACTGATGATTGATCTTCAAAGTCTAATTGTCCTTGTTAACATCAGCATTTATCTTATCTTGAGTTACATGCTTTTGTTCTTCTTTGTATCCAAGACCAATTCTATCACTTGCATGTTGTTGACTACTTAGAATATTATCAAGATCATTTGAGCTCTTTTCAAACATCACAAATGAATTCACCTTACAAGATGTCTTATCTAACTCAAATTTTAATGACTCAATTTCAATGGCATACCTTAAGCTCTCATTTTCTTTGGTTTTTAGGCTTGTAGACATAGTTTCTAATTGATTGTTGAGATGCTTGACAATATCTTCATCTTCCCTGGTGTCATAATTCATTCTTGATTCAAACACACTAAATTTCTCTTCATAGTCCTTGATTTATGACATCATATTCTTATTCTTTTTCTTCTCAATCTTCAGATCTTCAAGAGCATTCATCAATTCATCCATATTATCTAAATCATCAGTTGTATCTTTGCTCATAGCTTGATTTAGTTTCATCTGTAAAGACTCTATCTCTGATTGATACATGATACACTCTTTATCCTTATTCTTTAATTATTAATTAAGAGTACAAACTTGAGTTTCAAGTTGTTGTGTGATCTCATCATGTTCCTTGACTTCATTACTCAGTCTACCTTCAAAAAGTCCAATTTTATCTTCAAAGGATTTGATTAAGGAATCTTGTTTTCTGTTCTTTCTTTGTAGTATCTTCATTTCTTCTTCAATATCTAGATATTTATCTTCAAGAGTGACCTTCTCATCTTCCTCTGAGCTATCTCCACCAAATAAATATCTTCTTAAAGACCATTCACCTTCATCATCATTAAGTGCCATGAACAATATCTCTATTTCCTCATTATGAAAAGAATCATCATTGTCAGATGTGTTTACTTATTATTCTATAAATGAGTTATTGTCTTCTTCATAATAAAGGCTCTTAATGCCTTTGTATGATACATTCTTTCCATTTTTCTTACTGAATAACTTTCTATGCTTGCTAGGACCCTCATATTGCGTGTGTTCATCTTCATAAGATTCTTTATAAACTTCTTTGTGTTCAAACTTGTCTATACCTAGACATCTATTTGCAAAATGACAAACTTTACCACATGAAAAAAATTTGAAAGGAAGTTTTCCTTCATACTTACCTGATCCCACATTCAATTTTTTTGTAATCATGGCTTCAAGTTGATCTTCATTAAGATCAAAATCTTCAAGACTTAAATTATTCTTGGATTTTGTCTCCTTGATCACCTTGAAGGCTACTTTATTCTTAGGAAGTTTGTCCTCATCAACTCTCATCTCATAGGTAGTAAGGATGCCATGCAATTCATCCATATTCATCTGAGTGAGATCATTACTTTGTTCTACATCAGAAACCTTTGAATCAAACTTAAGTGTAAGAGTCATAAATACCTTCTATACTATAGTAGCTTTGTCAATCACCTGTCCCAGACCGCTAATCATGTTTACTACCTCATCAACCCTTAGAAGATAGGATGTCACCGTATCTCCTTCCTTCAATTTGAGACCTTAAAATTACCTTAAGTAGGTCTATAATTTATCTTGTTTTACCTAAGAGTCTCCTTCATAAATAGTCTATAATTTGACCCAAATTTCGTTGGTAGACTTGCAATAGATCACTTTGGTGAACTCAGCCTCAGATAAACCACAAATGATAACATCTATAGATTTTTAATTATTCTCACTCAACTTATTATCAACAACACTAGTTGGAGGAGTAGTTTGTTTAGTATAACCATCCATGATAGATTTCCAAATATCAAACCTTAGAGACATAATGTATCTCTTCATCCTTGTACTCTAGAAAGCATAATTTGACCCATCGAACAATGATGCTTGCTTAGTAGAGAAACCCTGTAGCTATTAACTTGTCATATTGTACCTTAAATCACCTTCAAGTGATTAAAATTATAATGAATGCCTTGATCTAATACCAATTATTGGAGGTACAATCACTGAGAGGGGGGGTAAATCGGTGATGCAAGATATTTCAAACTTCAATTGTAATCCTTTCAAACTCTTGATCAATGATCACATGCATTCATAAACCATACAAGATGTTCATAACAATGAATAAGAAAGATGATGGAAGATCACACACATAACACAAGATCTATGTGGGAAACCCTCTTGGGGAATAAACCCACTCTCAATCTTGAAAATACATGGACTACTTGTCCTATAAGATGATCACAAACATGAGACATTTTAGTGAATCACCCACTTCACAAGGAGCACCCACCCCTAGGTATGAACAATCACACACTTGTTCTAGATGTTGAGTACCCACACAACACCTACGAAATCAAAAACTTCAAAACTCTGATTACATTTCAATTTGATTAGAGAAATAATGTATAATAAATCTCTTTCAAACTCTTCACACACACTGAAACTTGCTCATACAAGCAATGCATCCAAACACCCCTTTTGGATATTTATAGTCATCTCAATCATCCTCAATATATTCAGTATTTCAGTCCATCCACTAAGCACACTCCCTCTGATATCTTTCCTTCATCTCTATATTCTGCTCTCTCAACACATTCACATACAAGTCTAGAAACCATTGCCTTGGTCTCCACTATTTATAGAGTCTTTATGAATATAAACTTCTTGGTTCTCTATAAGACTCATATTAACCCTTAAGACATATATCATGCTAATACATAGCTCAAATACATTATCACAGGTCAGCCATAACATCTATGGGTCACACTTAAGTAGTTACGCCTTTCAATTAGGCCTTAATAGCCTTTATAGGTCTCATGGAGACCTATTCACCCATTTAGCACTTCATTGATCAAATTAAGAACATACTATCAATTTAAAATACCTAGGTCTACTTTATATGACCCTTATGACATTTTCATGTGAATACATCCACCAAAACACTCTTTTGGTAAAGCATAATTTGATTAAATAAAATTCTATACACAGTAGCACCATGAATGAATAAATAATCAACATTGAAGATTAATAAATTTGACTGTAAAATATTTTAGACCTTTTAACCATATTTTATGGATGTGCCTTGAAGTCCTCTATAACTTTGCTTTTTACTGCATTTATAAATTTATCCTGAATCAAAAGATATAGCTCAAAAACTAAGCACTAGTTTTCCCTCATTAATTTGAATATTCAAATCCCAACAGTCACTATTTAGACACTAAACATCAAGCACTTTAACCTCATCTCATTCTCCCTAGAAACTTTAGACAAATATGCATTATTGATCTCCTTAGATTAGTCTAGATTTTACCTTACAATATTCATTGTTGATCTTAGATAAGAGCTCCCACGATTGTGTCACTTGGCAGCTCTGCATGCTTTTTGCACATTTGACTATTTGACTCAACCTACACCATCGATATCTATTTGTACAAACACCCAAGAACCATTGATCCTCTATCAGATTAATGATATATAGACACTTATCACAAGTGCATTTGATATTAGGAACCTTTGACAATTTGAATTCATGTGCACCGTTGGATCAAGATCTAAATGATGAATACTCACCATTAGATCTACTGAATAGTGATCTTAGACTTTAATGAAGTTAAACTTGACGGTCTCTAGCCCATCATAGTCTATAAGAGTAACTTTGAAGGTTTATAACTTGAGCTAGAAAACACTTCAAGAGTCCAAATCTTTAGGGTACCTTCTTGGCACTATAGATAACATCTCCATGAAAACTCTTGACTTTAGTTAACTTTCTAAGTGCCTAAATTAAATGCACAAACTTGTTGGTTCATTCATATCTATATGACATGTAGTGTTGGTCTGGCTTCTCTTAAGCTAGAATATGTATGTTTCTCATTCCAAATGATCAAGTGACACACTAAAACTTCACCAAGACATCTATGAACTCCTCATAACTTCTTTGTTTGTACAAACTTTAAACTGTGCCATACCACTCCAAGCTATCAATTTGATCACTTTGTCATTAATGCACTAGTAACATAAGCTCTCTTTGACATAAATTACAACCAAACATCAATGATTGTGCTCAATAGTGGGGTGTTTGATTAGCAATTATTCAAGATCAATGACTCGGTCAACTTCATTGAATTAGTTGATAAGACCAACAATGAGGCTGAGGCACAAGCCATAGTGCTTGGTCTTGAGTTGATTTTCAATGTAGACACATGCATGTGATCTTTGAAGGAGACTCAATTTTCATGATTCATGCCCTTCAATATCTCAAGTCAAGGACATGGATAATTTTGAACAATTTGGGGAGGGCATGATGTTTATTGATTTATATTGGATCTTGGACCATGACATATTGCTTCTGGGAAGTAAATGTGGAAGTTGATTTCTTGGTGAGTTGGGGTATATCCAAAGTGGAATATTTGGTGATAGATGATGAGCATAATCAAACCACCAATTAAACTTGATGCAATGGCGTGTATGACCTAGCAAATGTACTCCAGAGGGGCAACCACTTAGTTTATTGATACTTCTACTTTCATTAAATTATCAACTTGAGGGTTGTTTACTTTGGTAAGATGTTAGCACTTTAAGTGAAACACTAGACTTTATTGAAGGTTGGGGTCATAATCATTGCATAATATAAACACACTTACAGAAGGGAAATGACAAGAATTGAAATCACACTTGTGTGAAAGAGAAATTGAATAAAATGGAAATTACATGAAAGGGAAATCAAAGTTATTTTGGAAGCTTCCCACATTGAAATATTTAAATGTACATAAATGGAAGAATTCTTATACATAGATGAGATCATACACACAACATAATCAACAAGAAATAATAAATACATGCAAAAATAAATACATAAATAAAATTAATTCTAACAGATGAGAAACCAGTTTGCTAGATCCATACAAGTGGACCTTACCTCATTTAGATCGAAACTTGACTTCTCTCCTTAGCTACAAAAAGTTACTTCTTCAAAATTGCTTTATTTCATAATGGCTTTGCTAAAATAAAATTATATAAGTATAACAAATCTAACTCTCCCTCTATTTTGATTATTTCTAACTCTTTCTAACTTAACTAACTTGCAACCTGAGTTCTTCCCATTATATAGGGAAGGGGAGATAGGTGTTAATTCAAAAGATTCACTAAAATCCAAGGATTATAATAGAAGATATATGGTTTTAACAATACAAAATTTATATTTTATTGCAACAATAAAATATTTGAAATAGATAAGGAATATAATATTGGAATTATTCATCCCTTGATTCACGTAATCAAATCAACTCCTTAAATCATGAGACACTTTTAGCTCTAGTTGTGCACCAACTATCACAATCAACAATGTGAATCTACAATAGTGATTGTGAGTGCTCATAATTTAGTTGTTGCAGGTGCACATAGTCAATGGTTGTAGGTGGTTCTTGGTTGTTGTGGGTTCTCTATGCCTACAATGTCTAGCCAACCATTGGTTTTGGGTGCATCTAATCGAATGGTTGCGAGTGTTATTTAGTCAATCATTGCAGGCCATCAAAAAATACATAGATCCTTCTCCTCTTATGGTTACGGGTGGCTCAAACATACTCATTATTAAATCCACATAAAAATAATTAAACTATTTTATATCATCTAGAAATAATTAACTTATATCACAACAGTAAACATATGAAACATAGATGATAGAAGGTATGGATGAGGGTTATAAAAATGACCAAAATATAAGGGTTTTAGGATAATTCTACATGATATGAGTGATATTTCTTGGCCTCATCAATAGACAATCATGAAGATACTTGGTATGGTTTAAAGGGTATGGAAAAGGGTTGGTTTTGATGGGATTCCCTTTGATCATCTTCCTAACTCACCATTAACTATACTCCCCCTCAATATTTTCCTTTCCCTTTCCATCGTTACGGGGTGATGCATGTATTTTAAGTTGAGATTACGTGTCTTTTTTTGAAATCATTGCTTTGCAATGAATGTCTTAACTTGAGGGGAAAGTTAGCTTGAGTAAGTGGATTAATTATTGGTTGGGGTGATATTTCCCATCACCTTTCTTGTGAGTTGCGTTTGTTTTTTATTTTTCAATCATAAGTGTGTGGAAGCTTTGATAGTTTATTCTATTCTCTAGGAAATTGTATCTTGACCCTACATCTAGAGCTTTATGGAGAATATGGGTTTGGTAGACGAGATCACAACAATGGAGCCTTTATTTTTCTTATATGTGGAGAAGAGGGAAATGACACTTCAAAGTGTCAATTCAGAGGGTAGGTTGAAAATGGTTTTTGGGATTTGATTGGTCTTATTATTAGAGTTATTTGGGGCATTGTGGGTGTGGACTATGCATGAATGAACATTTGAAGTCATGTCAAATTTGAGCTAGCATCTATGTTTGTTAAAAAAAATTGAAGTCACTAAAAGACAAAAATTTGACCCATTGGGTGGCTGAGAAATTCATAAGGTCCTATTTAAAAGGTGGATTAGCTAAGGCCTTAGAAGTGGTCAAATTGGAAACACACAAACTTATCCCTCTCAGGTATTGGTGTCTTTGAAGACATTCTACGAGTAAGAGGAAATGTTTTTTAGCTTGGTAGCCTCTATGGAAAGTTTTCAGGATTTTGTTTGAAATGGAAATTATCTTTAGGAGGTCTTTCCACCTTTGAACCTAGAGGATATCAAAGCTCCTATGGTTTATTTGAACCCCTTATTAGAACTAAAAGTGGTATAAATTGTCATGAAGGCTTCTAAATTTATAGTCGGGATGACAAAAAATAAGTGTCAAAAGTAGGTAAGGGATGAGCATGTAGGTGGAACCAATTTGGTTAGGGAAGCTAGCATCTCCAAGGGCCTGCAAGTAAAAATAGGGACATGTGTAGGAAATAGGAGAATGAAAAATAAGGGTCAAGGTGATAAAGGAGGGAGTCTGAGACTAGTTATGACAAGCTAGTACTTGGTGGTAGTGGTGTGGAAGATGGCAATGGTGATGGTCATGTTGGTGGTAGAGGAGGAGACAATAGTAGTGAAACCATGATTTGTGGAGGTGGAAACAAAAATACTCTCGATGGTGATATGAAATAGACAAGCTTATGCAAAGAACTAAACACATAGAGATTAAATCAAAAATTAATAATATATTTCACACTATATTATTTCATACTCTATTACATAGTTATATAGGAAATATGTTTCCCATACATGGGATAGTGAGATCCCTACAATATCTCACCTACTAAAAAACCAACTAACTACTAACAATACGAGATATATTATTATAATAACAATATATCTACCTAACTAATAACAATAACTAATTTACCAACTATAATCTATTAGTGAATTATTACTCACATAACAATATTACCCAAAGTTAATACTAAATCCTAACATTCCCCCCCTTAGTTTTTACATGGGAAAAATATTATCTTGTACTATAATGTGTTGCTTCTACAAGATCATGATCTGAAGACTTTATTTTTCATGAAATCCAACAACCTCTGGAATGGTTTTACAAGTGGTTTATCAATAACCACAATAGAATGGTTTTACAAGTGGATAACCAACAACCACAACAAGATGGTTTTATAATTGGATAACTAACAAACACAACAAGATGTTTTTACAAATGGATAACCAACAACCATGAATATCATAATGTTACAGTACTCTATTAGCTCTTATCACTATCTTACTTTAGGTAAAAATATAAAGAACAACTTATTGTATGAAGAATACTTTGATATGGCATATGGACATTGAATATGATTGTGTATAGATGAATAAGATTGTTATTTATAACAATGTTATTTGTAGAAAGGCATAATGTGTGTAGATCTCTATAAGATCTAATTGAAGATGGTTGTCTTTACCAATAAAATGCTTTGTCAAAGAGGGCGTTCCACCACAGAGCACAAAGCACTGTCAATGGTTTATGCTCTAAATTTCTTTTGGCAATACTTGTTGGCAACTCCTTTTGTATTCTATATAGATCATGAATCTTTAAAATATCTGGTAAATAAACCTGTACTGCATGGATGCATCTGTCATTGGATAGCGGATAATGCCTCTATTCTTATTCAAACACAACCAAAAATCAAACAGAAAACTGAAACAAATGCACCACCAAAGCATATGGGCCTTGTCGTTGGTGGCTGACGAAAGGCTCTTTTTATCCTTCTTCCTTCGATGCCTCCAACCTACTTTAGGTCATTGTTTACTCAGCAAATATGGTGATGAAGCTCTTTTGCATATTATTTTCAGTAAATAATCCCCCCCTCAGGATTGATGTTCTCTTTCCATTTTCGACATCGAGGTAGCCCGAAAATACATCCATTACAAATAGGTGGATGTTTGATTTTGACTCTTTAAACATACACAATGGCATACTATCGACAAAACTTTAGACTTAATAACTTGACTCTTAACAAGATGACATACACTAATTAGGAAACCCTAAACTAAAAAGACTTTGATAATGACAATATAACTCAATAAGCATAATCTCATAAATGACTCTAAACATACCTTTTCATACAACGAAATATTCAAAAAAAAAATATAATATTAATTATTTAAACTAAAACCATCCAATATAGCTTTTAGTTATAATTAAGCTTTCACCCTGAATATCACCTATGGATAGAAACTTAATTTTCTAATAACATGTTATTTAAATGGACTCTTTTACAAACTATATAATTGTCTCACATTTAAATAACATATTAAATTTTGACTAACAAGGTAATATATAGTTTTTATTTTTATTTTTAAAATGACCAACCCTATCACTCAAAAATGACTCATAAATAATTACATGAATAAGGTACTGTATAGTTTTTATTTTTGGGTATCTCAACCTCTAGCTTTTTTCCCCATGAAAAATATTTTGGAGCATGTAATACCTTATATGTGATCCATATATTGTGTGGAGATTCAACTAAAAACTCATCTAACAAATATTTACATTGGAGGCATCTTATACAAGCAAAAATGTAGCTTAGATTGTTCTCTACATTGCATCCCTGATCGTCACGTGGAAACCCATCCAGATAAGCCTTGTTTTGTTAGAGTTTTGTTTGGCCATTATATTTTTTAAGCATGCCCAAGATACAACCTATATAATCTCCATTAAAGTGGTCAGAATGCTTATAAATATTTTTGACATCTTGTGTGAAGAGAAAGGTTAACCAGAATTTGACACATTTTTTTTGGTTTACCATAACAAACTTCTCCTATTTGAAATGTAATGATATCACTCTACCTCAAAATCTTTAATATTTTTAAATAATGATGCTCTATATCTACCAATTAACCTAGTTCAATAGATCCATTATCAAGCGAGGGAAAAATGACCAAATTAATAGTAATTTATACCTTGCAAAATTCCACCCGTACCCAAAATGTAAGCAATACCATTCACCAAATTAACAGTAATCTATACCTTATCAATTTCACCCATACCCAAAATGTAAGTGATGTTATTGACAAAATTAACAGTAATCTATACTTTTTCAATTTCTCCCATAACCAAAATGTAAGTTATGTGATTAACCAAATTAACAATAATATATATCTTGCCAACTTCAAATATACCACATACCTATCATGGCATCTGCAAATATTATTATCTCATGGCATTCAATTTTTACATTTCTGTGGGAGGGCATCTTCCAAAACTTGCACCTTACCCATCCATGCTTTCCTTTCCATCTCCATCTCTTGTTTAGTATTGTCCTGATTACAAACCACATTAATTTATTTAATTTTAACATGGTTTTATCCAATCCTTTTTCATGGCCAAGATCGATAGACCACTTACCCTATAGATATATGTGTTTCAACACCCATTTTATCCATAATATTTGGGAGCATGCTGTCCCTTCTTTATGCAATCTAGCAGTTGATTAGTTGTGTCCATGCCTAACCACATACTAGACAATGCTTAATAAAATAGAAATCAATATTCAATCTCATTAGAAATGGAAGCCCCCATGAGCATAACCATTATAGAAAATAACTTACCTACAAGGTAGGCCCCATGAATGTAACCATTATAATCTTAACTGGTATGTTCTCTAGTGAAATACATATGTCCAACTAGTGTTAGAGACACATTATGATCACATTTTGTAAGTAGTTTTCCATTTATTATACTTGTCATTTTTTTGAGAATTATGAATGACATTTAAGTGGGAAAAGTCATTGATGGATACACCTATGGGCTAGTTGGAATAAGTTCCCTTGGAAAAGTCATTATTAAAGTACAAACTTAACCAATATGCACAAACTCAGTGCATGTTGGCATCAGCGTGAAAAGTCAATGAGAAGGGCAACTCATCAACCTTCATCCCACCAATGATGTTTAATGTTCACGAAAAGTCTCATTTCATTTTTTTGGGCCAACTAACAACAAAGACTTGCCATATCACCCCAAAAATTCATGCTTTCAAGTTGCTTAGGAAGACTCGCCACTTCATCAATATTAATTTCACCATTGCGCGGATAAACCATCATGATATCCATTATGTTGTGTGTTTTGGCAGGAAACAAAGATAAATTTTGATCTAAACTTATACAATTGTGCTTTGATGGTAACCAATCTTATATTTTTTTCACAATTGTGTTGTTTTTTTAAATTTTGATTTGTATATTTAAATGTCTTAATACATTTAAATGGATACTAAAATCTTAAAAACTTCTTTGGAGTATCTAAAATTATGTACATGGGTCTAATAGAACAATATTTACCATTCATTTCAATCATGGTACAACTTCTCTCACTCTCATCATAAAAATCAACAAATCCTTAACATGTTGAATGACCTGTGTTGACATCTGTGACATCCTTTGCACGTCTCACTAAGTTATAGTGAGTATGTAAGGTTTGTTGAAAAATATAATATGTGACATAGGAAGTCAAATATCTCACAAATATGTAATGTTTCAGTCTAATTTTAGATGTGTTTCCCCTATGCAAAACATGCCTACTCCATCTTGAACACTTATTTTGTATTGGGCATCTATGTGCCATTATAGGTTGGTAGAATTCTAAGATATCTTGCATGGGATACAAACTTAAGAAAATGTTAACCTTTTGTTTATACAATCAAAATTTTATAGATAATTTTTATAGAGACAACCTATAGTGTCAAAAGAACAAAACTAGAAAAGGATATACTAGCATAAAGATGTACCCATGCTAGGAATGGCATCTACTAGACTAGATACCATAAGTCATGTATCAAATGATAGACCAACAAGTTCAAGTTTACTATAATTTACAAGTTGATATGGATTTTATCTAGTGTTCATGATTTTAATCTCATTGTAATGAGCTATGATTTCCATTTTTTTGACATGGAGCTAGAATGATACAATTAAATTCTTGAATGACTCTCCCATTAAGCAAAGTAATGACAAAGTGTTTCAAAAACAAACATAGTGATACCAACATGAGCTCTCCTAATAACACACTTAACCATAATAGAACATGACCTATAATGACTAGTAAATAAATAATAATATAATATACATATTTGCATCTAATGATATATATTAATAAAAATATATCAATAGTAATAACATTATATATATATTAGACAAAATTGACTTCTAGAAAATTTCTCATTAGCCCAACCTTTAGTGGGCCACACTAATAAGCATGGGTTAGTGTTTGAGGCCTTCTTTGAGCCTCATGAGCTCAAAATAATAGTAATGATTATGTATAAAACTAGGCTAATTACCTCCTACTATAAGTGATTAATTGTGTCTACAATCATAAATAGATTTCATAAAGTTCTTTTTTGTCACTAGCCTATCTCCTAATACTTTGCCAAAATGGAGGATATCCAAGATATGACCTATCCAAAATTCTTTAGCATGTCTACAATCCTAAATACATGTCACATGGTTTTAGTTGAACCACATAATAAGCAAAGCATTGGAAAAGTGTTTCAAAACTAAATATAGTGCTACCAACAGGATCTCTCCTAATAACACACTTCACCATAATAGAACATGACCTATAATGACAGGTAAATTATCGTGGACCCACGTTTAAAGTGTTTTTAAGTGTGTGTAGAATACTAAATACATGTCATACCATTTTTTTTTGTACCACATACCAATTATTTCATTTATCTTATGTTCATAAAGGTAAGCATGTCCTTAACCCAAAATTGCATCATTGTATCTATCTAAAATTGCATGTCATACATATTTATTTTCTACTATATATGAATGATTTATTATTACCTATGTTAATGAGAAAAATATTGTTCTTCATTAGGATCTTTTGGTACAAAATCTACTATGCAAAATTTTTCTAGCAGCCATCTTATTTTCCCCACATATCTTGAATTTGCTTCAACTAATTCTTCTTGGAATAGTTCCTATACAACTTGCCATCTACTCTTTCTATGCCATGATTGTCAGGGTTTTATAATACTTCAAATAGTTTATATACCACTTTGCATTGAGTCTTGCTATGGTAAAATTTTTATAGAACAACAATTTTTGATACACAAGCTAAGATTTATCCCCAGTTCCAAGTTCCAATCTTTCCATGGCTCTTTTATGTATTTATGCACATGTTCAATTGGATGTGACCATGTGTAAAATATAAATGATCAATATCTCAAAGATGAAAATAATAATTAAAGTAGAGGCACAAACACACTAGAAAATACCATTTTATAATGAAAACAATTTTCAAGATCTTACTTGCACTAACCTACCTGCAAGGAAAATTAGGCAACCTTGCTAACACACAAGAAAACTAGAGGAGGTAAGTCTTTACCACTTATATTTTGAGAAGCTATTTTATCATTTTCAACAATGCTTTTAGTCATTGATTTTCCATTTTGATTGGTGTGATCCATTGTTGATGGATACATGAATTGCTCAATTACATGGTTGATCTTTCCAATGCTTTATATAGGAGAATCACAAAATTTCATGTCATGATCACCATGAAAAATAGGATTCCAAGTCTCCTTTGACTGTTAACCTATTGATGGTTCTAAGGACTTGTGGAATTTTATAGATGAGATAGTAACATTAGTTATTTTTGTTTGCCAAAATTCTCTTGCAAGTTGAGAATGGCATAATGTAAGACTTCAAATGTCACAAAGGCTTACCAAGCTCCAAAAAATAGAAGTGGTAAAAATAAAATGCAAGGTTCAGAGGGTATATACATTGACAACATTTAGCATATAAAAAAAGGAAATTAATATGAATCAAGGACATAAATATTTAGGAAAATCGAAGTATTGATAAAATTATATAATATAAAAAATATTTACAAATAAAATTCTATAGAAAAATAACTACTAAGAACTTTCAATACATTATGCTTGTTTATAAACAACAAATTTCGTAAAATCTTAAATGAATATTTACTTATATCCTATAGTTTACTAGTTCTTGAATGAATATTTTAGGCTCTTTGTAGCCTCTGTTGTCTCTCATAACTTCTTTATCTTATCCTGCACAACAATAGACTCACAAACACACTTCATATCTTCTGTCTCTATTTTAAGTTCCTTCTCCATCCTAATTCCTTGCATTATATTAATCAAAAGTAGATATGAAGCTCATTTTTCTAGCCAAATGGGTGTTCAATAATCCTATCTTGGCTAAGCATATAATATGGTCAAAGAAGAAGTAAACCATTTCTCCTCCATTGGCAAACACTACTAAAGTTTGGAGTTTCCAAACTTATGAAGGGCCTAATGTATTTACAATATTCATTTCCACTAGTGAGGTCGTGTTCACACATAATTTATATGTTACAGCTCTAAAATACCTTAATATCTTGAATATCCTAATATGGGTGGTGCCCTTTCCTTATTCATTCGCATACATGTCCAAAACCCATATGTACATCTATACAGTTCATAGATAACCAACATTCAGATAGCTATGGTCAAAATGTTTACTACAAGGATAATTAATAAATTCACAATTATGTCTTGACTATAAGCATATATGTTTGTGATGTTGAATGTGAATTAAATAGCTTAATATTCAAAAGGGGTTAAATGGAATAGTACATGAAAAAACTTTATTTCAATGATAGATACAAAAAATGAAGAAAAGGGGGTGTTGTCATGTTTCTTGATTTTGATGTATACTAACCAATGCACGTGTATAAATGAAGTAGTTTAAATTCTAATATTTTGATGTTTTTTTTTAGTGCATTGCTAATATTTGTAGTATGTGTAACTAAAATATGTGTTTATTAGTTAGTACCCAATGGAAAGGAAAGGATTTTAAAATCAACAACATGTTATTGAGTCCTGAAAACATAATCATAAGGTAGTATGGTAGATTCCTAGTTGATGAGGGTTCTTTACATTATGCATATTACCTTGATTTGATATATGGGTTTGGCTTATGTTTTTAATTGCATGAGAAAAGATGTGTTTGTGTGGATGTTGATTCACAAGTTATTTTTGCAAAGATGAAAGTGGAGAAGGATATTCCAGGTGGTTTTTGAGTAAACTACATGGGGATGCCACATTCTTGTATGGTTTTTTTCATGATATTAAGATCCAATGTGCAAATGAATCTCTCGAACAAAAAGTATCATGAGAGGAATGAAATGAAATAAGGGAAATGAGTATAGATGAGTTGTACATGATTTATTTATAATATGTGCCTATAAAATAATATTTTGATACCTTCAATTTTGGAATTCATGACATTGTCACTAATGTGCAAAAAAATTCATTTCTTCATAGTAACGAGGCTAACTCCTCAGATGCATCATTTTAGCTCATTTCCACTACTAAAACCTAATAATGACTAGGGAAAAGGGGAAGAGATATAAATTGAAAGGGAAACCCAAGATAAAAATGGTGATGCACCTAAATGATGATTCATCCACTCATATTTGAGCTTAAAAAACACTAATGAGACAGAACAAATGATTGGATCTACAACTCCAAATGTATCACATGCATCAATGATTCATGTAGAGGTTCACCAATTGATCAAAACCTGAGGGAGGTGATGGAGAGGCCTGATTCAAGGCACTAATATAGTCAATGTATCCATATACTAGTTTCGATCAAATGACATTAAACACTAAGTGTTGACCAAATTTGACTTTTAAGTCAAATTGGGGCACCCCTAGGTAAAAACTTAGTTTTCTATATATGTTTGTGGAATAATATATTTACATAAGGTGTTTCATAGGTCTTTAAATTTTATTCAATGACATATTGGCCTTGGTCATAAGTTTCATTAGCCAACATGTCCTTTTGAGTCATTCTAGGGGTAAAAAAGGTGCATTTAGTGATTTGTACGGGTTTCTTGAGAAAAGTGAAGGTGTAAAAATGTGGTGTCATATTCCATGTGTTCTTATAAGTATTAAACAAATTTTAGTAATTGAAATGTGGCATTTTAAAAAAAATGCAATTTTATTAAAGAAAAGGAAGAGTTTGGCACTTGTACATCCTCTTTGGGAAGTGTGCCACTTGAAAAATATTTAAATATGAATCTTCAGCTTCCAAACATACATATACATGATTTAATTAATCTGAAAGTGTCATTTTTCCCCCAAAATTGTTCTGCTCCATTTTGGCTTTCTTAGACATGCAAAAATGACTTTCAAGTTTTTGCTTGGTACATCTAGCAGGAAGGGTTTTAGGTCAAATGATTTTGGGAGGTGTTATTAAACTCAGAGACATTAATTTTTGATAGTAAGAGTGTAAATATTTATCAACTTTACCTTATGAACCATCACTAACAAGTTGCCTGTGCAAATATGCTAGTTGTTTCATGCACCCTATAAATTTTGCTCAATTATGGTCAAATCTATACGAACCAATTGGTGATATATTCTCAATAGGATGTTTAATTAATTATAAAATGGTATCCACTCTTCATTTCATGTTTCATAATGTTTAGATGAGTCATTTAGTTCATGTTTCAAGAGGGTGTCACCAGGTGCAATCTAGATGAACTACTTCTAGTTTGTTGAGTTTGTTCTCCTATAGAGGTCTCATAAAATTGGGAAATGGTGTTACATAAGTTATTGGGTCATGTGACCACCTCATTTCATGTTTTGGTTTCACCATGTCATCTCTTGGGTTGTTTGCAAACTTGTTTTCCTCCATTGCTAGCTCTAAGCCCAACTTCACTTGAAGTCACCTGTATGAGCTTATTAAACTTGTCCATGGAGTTATAATCAAGGTGTTATAATTTTTTAATCCACTAGGAGTTTTAAAAATTTCATCTAGATGCTTGGAAAAGGTGCAATTCTAGGCATAAGCTCATCCATCATACTACCTTAGTCATAAGATGCCCATGTCTGTTGTATTCAATGTATATGCAAGTGTTTTCCATGTTGAGAAATATGTTTTGAATCTGGTTTTAGGTGTTTCTTGATGAAGATCATGTTTTTGAAGGTTTACCAATGCATTTGAGTGGTTTTGGAAGCTATTCCTTAACATATTATTTCCAATTCCATATCTTGCTAGCATAGAACATCCTAATGCACACCTATAGGCCCCTGATGACATCATGGTGATGTGGAGAGAGGTGGACATGTACTCCAACTGCTTAGCATTGCCAAAGATGCATTACCATGACTAAGGGAAGCATATAAAGTTCATATACATAGAAGGTTTCACCTTACTCATACCTATCTCAGTATTTATGCACCAAAAATCCACCTATAGTTGATTGAATAAGGAACCATAAGTTTTATATGGAGGGATCGAAGCATCTTGACACCTATTTAGGACATTGGTATGATGAAGAAGCCATGACAAGTCATACAAAGTGTCAAAATGTCAAAAGTAAGTGTGGAATCATGTTTGAAGGTAGATTACTGATTTTAAGGAAGGTTTCCCTAAAAAGTACAAAACATAGATCTAATAAGTTTTGTGTATATCCCAAAACATGTTTTAATAGGGTTCCAAAGCATATATATTGGATTACCTTATTGTCTCTATTACAAACTATACCCATGCCAAGTTTGAGGGTCAGACAATGAGGGAAAGTGCATTGTTTGAGACCTTAAACATGCTTAAGAAAACACTGAAATGCTTCACTAAAATTTACAGGCCTATAGGAACAAATAACCTTTTGCCACTTTAAGGGAGAAATATTGAACATTATAATGGCTAAGATGTTTTCAACAAATGAGATGAGGTTAGATAGTTTCAAATAAAATAAGAAAAAGATTGGAAGGTTCCCTTGCAACCCCCATGATTCCCCTGTCTGTACATTGCCCTAAAAAGATGCATCTACATCCAACATGGAGTTTCAAGCTTGAAAGAGGTTCTTTCTTGCATATATGAATGTTAGGTTATGTTCATGGTTTAAAAGGATGAATATAATCTTTATCAGTGTCCCAAACATCTTTATGAGCAAAAGTGATTATTTTTCAAACCTAGGAGCACCTACAAGGGTCAATAAATTAAGGGTTTCTCAGTCCTACAGATAGGGAGGACTAAATTTGTGAGATAGGTGCTTATAAAGCCATTAGCAGAGGTTGAGATGTGAAGTGAATCAATAAAATTGATGGATTTTGTATTTGAAAGCTTAAGTTAGGTTTATATTTTATTTCTAATGCCTAGAACATGCTCAGGTACCCCTCAGGCATGATTACCTACAACATGGTCTTAAGGGGAGAAGTGTCTCAGTCAAGGGAAAGGTAATGTTTAAGTTCCAATGGAACATATAGGTGAGTGAAAAATGAAATACTCATTGTATGACCTTAGAGGGTGTTTCAAAGAATTTATAGGCACCATGACCAAATGAATTGGGCCATAAACACCTACACATAATAGGTCTAACAAGCAGTTTCTCAGTCTAGGAGAGGAAAGCCTAGTCTATGAGTCCAAGGAGCATATAATAAAAATATAAGGTATGATAGGTCATCAATTGATCCTCATTTTTCAGGGAGAATCTTTACATACTATGAACTACCTCAATTGCAAATCAATGCACACCTATAGGAATAAAAAAACATGTTTCTCACTTAGAACAGGGCATAGATTCAATCTTGTTACCAAAGTGCTTGAAAAGAGTTTAAGGGGAGGTTTACATAATGTATAATGCCTAAATTATCTTCAAAATTACCATGATGGTCTCCATAATCCCTTGGTCATAAAGGATAAGCTTACATAGGGTCCCAAGACCCTGTACACAGTCACAACAGGGTCTAAGTAAGTGAAGGCCAAGTGAAACATGGTTTGTCTAGGGAAGAGGGAAAGGATTACCATCAATGTAGGATTTTCATAATAGGATAGGATGTGTCTTTGCATTCCAAATGTTTTAATAATATGATCATATGCTTTCCCCACTTGGCTAAAGAACAGCAGTCCGTATAAAAGGCTAGGAAACCTCTCTACCCAATAGGTGAATATGAAGAATCCATATAAGAGAAGTGTTTTAGATAGATTTAAAAGATCCATGAGCATGAATGGAATATGGAGAGAATGTTGAAACAACCTATAAGCATGTTTTTGGCTTGGAGAGGTCACCCATAGGAGGATTTGAGAAAAAATGTAGGACAATTGGGTTTTTGAGGCCTTTTTTTGGCATTTAGAGATGGTTGGACACTTAAATCATGGAATTAGGAAAAACCCTTTGGTAAAAATGATCATTAAGACCTAATAAAACTCAAAAAAAATTCAATTTTCCATGGGGATGATGGATATACCTCTCTATTTTGTCTCAGAGGTTAGCTAGTTAAGAAAATTTAGGGTTTGGCAAAACAAGTTTTTGAGGTTAAAATGGGCAAAGGGATTGATAGGAACCATAGAAACACTTCAGGAAGGTGTTGTGAATTGAGACATACCTATATCAACATGAAATACAAAGATTTTGATGAAACACAATAGGTTACTCCATGCTCCTAAGCTTGTAGGCAAGGCAAGGGTATGCCTTGAGGCCAAACAAGAAGTTTCTTTCAATTTTAACATGAGAGGAGATTTTTAGTGGATTGAAACATGTGTAGGAGATTTGTATAGAAGTGTTTGAACCTTTATTAGGTAAATAGAATCATCAAGAATCACTTTGAGTTCTAAGTTGTAGACTTTCTTAAGGGCAATTTTTTGGCATAGACCTCAAAAGCATAATCACCTTCAGTTTCAACATGAAATGAGAATGTCTAACTATTGGAGTATGTTTTTAGGGTCAACACAGAGGTGAATAAACTCTTGGAGGGAAGAAAAAACACAAATAAGCCACCTTTTAGATCTTAAACACATTCAAACATGTAGGAAAAGAGGAAAAGAAAATGATAGGTCAAGTTGTGATGCCCATATCTCCTTGGAGGTTTTGTATGGGAGTACAAGGAATTTGGAGATGTTAGTAAGGTCCTTGAACACCAATTTTGTGGAATTTTTTTGAAAGTTGAACATGCAAGCTTTATGAATAAATATTAAGACCCAAAACTACTCATAAACCCTTCTAAAACCCTTGCAGAGACCCATTGGGAGAATGAGCTTGGAGAGCTATCCAAATTGAATAGTTTGGAAATGAAATATATTGGACCATGTAGAGAACTACCTTAGGCTCCCACACATGCTTTTTTTCTATATGAACTTAAATAGATGGGGGAAAAAATAGGGTTTTTCTCAATATTTTTTGTGTTTTACAGGCTACAAGAGGATTTCTAAAGTGAAATCAAGTTTGGGTGGAAGCTTAGGAATTATACTAATTGCCTATGGCCATTTGATTATAGGAAAAAACTTATAAGTGTTCAAATAATTACCTTACTTTCAGCCAGTCAAAGCTGGCATATTGAATGCAAGGGTGAAGGGTGAAAACTCCAATTATACCCATTTTTAAAGAATTCCTAATGCCTCTAAGGCCATGGAGGGCCTTGAAAAATGTCAAGTACTTCATCCCATGGATTTTCATAGAAATTTGAAGCAAATTTTGTGGCCAAGTATGAGGGGTGACTGAAAATGGAGTTTTTTAAACTACAAGTAGTGATGGTTACCTTAAAGGAGTTTCTAAATGAGTAGGACTACCACCAATGCATGGAGATGCATGTCTGAAGGCCTTCCCTCTCCTTTCAATCATCATACCTATCCCTATTCAGTTATGGGATGTTCAAACATGTCCAAATCATGAAAGCAATTTTCTGATCCAAGATTAAGAGTTTTATGACATTTTGCATAAATTTCATGACTTGTGTGGACACTTGGTCCTCCTAACATTGCATGGTTCATCCCATGCCTCTTTTTCATGCATTTATAACGTATTTTCTCATATTGACAAGTGTATAAGTGACCTTTGGACTTCCCTTATCTTACATCTCTTTCAAAGGCTATAAATATTGACTCTTTTGGCTCTTTTGGGAAGCCTCCATTGGTTGATGGTGAAACCATAGACAAATTTGTAATTTAATGACTCTTGAAGAAATAAACAAGTGATTTTTCCTACTTACATGCTATATAATTGGGTGTTATTTCAATCTTGTTGGTCTTATCTAGTGGAAGATGATCTTTTTTAGCATGTTATTCTTGATTGTTCACCAAGTGTGTCAAAGAGTGATTGTTATAGGTCTTTGTTAGTGTTATTTTCAAGTGTAGGAGTGTCTTAGAAGTGATATATGACTGTATTCTCTCAAGGAATCCTTTATTTCTCTCTTAAGTATCAACTACCTTCTTGAACCTAGCTTATGAAACACTGATGTAGCAATGCAATTTGAATTATGAGTTTTGTGTGAAAGAAGCTTTGTTTAGATATAAGTATTATAGGTTTAGTTTATAGGAGGAAATAAAATATTGGTGCATCACCTTTTTTATCTTTCTTAGTTATTTTCTCAACCCTTTTCATCCAAAATTGATAGGCAAGAAAGTACTTCAAAGAATGCATGAAGGGAACTAGCCCTTATAGAGATTCATCTCAAAAAATTGTTACCCATAGTAAGAGAGATGTCTCCATTGTGACACTTGGGTGAGCAGAGCTATAAATCTCCTCAAATGGTGTAAATCTAAGTGACAACTATTTTTGGCACACCTGGTGGGATTCGAAGTCCTAGAATATTGTCCAAGATTGGTGTCGGTCTTGGCATAGTTTGAATTACAAGAACATCTACATTTAGTACTTGGTGACTCCATTAAATTTTTCAACTCTTTGGTCAGTGATTAGTTCCTAATTTCCATGCCAAAGGTGACTACTAGTCTACTACTAAAGGTATACCTTTTGATTTTTTGCAATTGCCTTTGTATTCTGCTAGAAGGTTTTTGTTTATGAATACTCATCCTTATTCAAGAGAGTTGGTGTTTAAGAAGTCCAAATTCCTACTAAGATCAACCTATAATACCCATAGTCTACATTCCAATATGGCAAGGAACCAACCTTTTTTAGCCTTCACCAGATCATTTCCTTTGAATCTTGCCCAATATGACCAAATTCTAGGAGCAGCCCTTAAGAGTGTCTTATTACTATCATTGAACACATTAGAAACATATAAAAATTCTAAAATATGCATAATATCATTCAAGAGAATGTTGCTATTAGGTTTTTGACATTGTCTTTCAAAGGAAAATCTTTAGATTGGAATGGGACTCTACCTGAAAATTCTATTGGTTCATGAGATGAATTAGGATATCTATTGACTAAGAGGTTTGGAGAGAAGAGTGACCATCTATCTTTAGCTGAGAAATTAACCGCTATCAAGAAGGTGCCACAAGATTTTATGTAATATTTTAACCCTATATTTCAAAAAACTTGGGATAAGATCCCAACCCTTGTGATACCTACTCCAAACTATGCCTTCTTATACTATCTAAAAGCATTGAATAGTGATGTAGCCATGATGATCCAATCCATGGGTGGGAATACACTCCTTTCTGCCTATGAGATAGACATCAATGCTAGGAATTATCTTGTTCAAGTAGGTAATATTTCTCCTAGGCCACCAATGCCATTGTTCCCTGATTTTTAGCCTCCTAGTCAAGTTACATTACCTACCTTGGCTCCTTTGCCTAGTCAAGAAAGGTCTGCCATTGCTCCCACAAATGAGATTCATGAAGTCAAGAGTTTAATCCAAAGTGTCACTAATGAATTTTTTTCCATTAGAAGGCACCAAGCTTAAATTTATAGACCTTATTAACCCTATAATCAATTTAGACAAGGAAATAGACCTCCTTTTCAAGGTAATGCTTAAGGACAAGGTCAGATCACTCAAGTTAGACCTTACCAAAGTTACAATCCTAATGTTGCCTCTTATTATAAATCTCTTATTCCCACTCAAAATAATTTTTTTCAAGAACAACCATGCTATCCTTCCTATGACCAAAATCAAGGCCAAGTTGCATATGCCAATGAAATGCCTAGTCAAGACATGACAATGCAAGGAAATCAAACATCTCAAGTTCCCACTTTTGAGATGCCAGTACAAAATGGAATGTAAATTGGAATGGAGAGTGCAAAAACATAATCTAATTATACTCTCATAAACTATTTTGAGGGAGAGTTTTGTGCCATCAATCATTTGGGGAATTCAAGCAATGCAAATACTAGTGTGGCTTCTAACACTAGGTCTAAGAAGAGGGCTATTGAAGAGACACAAGGGGATAATAAAGGACCTATTTTGAATCCTAAAACATCTCAAATGGTGGTTGGGTCTAATCCAGATCCTAAAGTGCAATAAAATTAGAAGTTTCAGAATGTAAGGCCTGCTCCTACACATCCACCTCCACAAGCTACACCACAAAGTACTAGTGCTTCCAAGGAACCTTCCTAGGTGAGCAATATTTATATCTATGTTGTGGACCAAATGAATAAGTTGAATATGAATATTTCAATATGGGATTCACTAACAATACTTGGACAAAAGGACATGCTTCAAAAAAAATTACAAAGACTTGGTAAATAAGTTGGATCAACTAGGAATGAGAACATTGTCTTGGTGAATGGGACTCAGCCCATTGATGGACAAGTAAAGAAGATTGATTAAATTCATCCTTTCTACCTATATATAATAATTGGTGATTTCTTATTTCATAATTTAATCATAGATAGTGGGGCTAGTACTTCAATTATGCTCAAGTGTATAGCGGATAAACTAGGCCTCAAGTATGAGCCAATGGCTAAAGGAGTTTTACAATTGAACCAATCACCAACAAAGACCTTGGGAGTAGTCAAGGATTTGAACTTGATTTTACATGCTTTTCATAATTTTTTCATTCCTCATGATGTGGTTGTGGTAGATTTTCCTCCATACTTTTCTCTTTATTTGTCAAGAGAGTTTACAGCTACGATAGGTGAATACTTGGTAGCCAATTGGTCCTATATGGTTTTAAGGACAAAGTATGGTACTAAGGTGAAGATTGATTCAAAACATATCCATCAAAATCACTTGGAGCCTTACATGCCTAAAGTGGCAAATGTCAATTATGCCATTATTGATGAGGAGGAACTCCACAAAGACCAATCTCCAACATCATCTCTTGAAGGAGTTTTTTATTTATACTTAGATGAATGGGGAGATGAACATTATGAGCATGATCCTTATAAATTCATAGATTAAGTTGGTTTTGGGGTGTATAGTATGCATGAGGATGACTCTTTCATGCCATATTTGATGAAGCCAAGTGAAGACATCGCTGGTTTATGGCAACTTTTATTTGATGGATCAAGAAGCAAGATTAAGGTAGGTGGTGGAGCAATGTTAGTTTCTCCTTCTAAGGAAAGGTATTATTCAACTTTTAGATTTCACTTTTATTGTACTTGCAATGTGGCATAATATGAGGCCCTCATTAATAGCCTTGAGTCAGCTAGGAAAAGAGGTGTGAAAGAGTTACAAATGTATGGTGATAGTGAGTTAATTTTGAATTAAGTAAGAGGCCAAAATGTGACTAAAAAGTCTTTGCTTAAGTCTTATAAGCATAGAGTGTGGGATCTTGTGGAAGATTTCCAATATTTTAACATCACATCTATCCCAAGAGAATATAACAAACATGTTGATAGGTTAGCATCAATTGGAGCTCAATTTGATTTTGCAAGGGGGATAGGAGAGGATAAAAACCAACCACATCTCAAGGTGATTGTAAGGCCCTCTATACCAGATAATGTCACTAATTGGCAAGTGTTTGATAGTGACCAACAAATAGAAATTTTTATACAAGAGGAGGCTGAGTTTTTTTTCCAAGAATCAATCCAAACTAAAACAACAATATGGAGGGTAGATTGTGCAATTAAAGTCAAACAAGCTCCCCAAAGGCCTAGTCACACTTTAGAGTATTTTCAATGATGATGACTAGTTGAAGAAAAAAAAGGTAAGCATGTCTACTAAGCAGGATAACTATGATAAAGTAAAAATATTCAAGGATAAGTTGCTTGTTCTTGGGAAGGTATGTACTAGTGAAGAGAAACATGCTTTCATTGAGTTATGCAAAGAGTTTTCTGATGTCTTTGCATGGGAGTATAGTGATTTGAAGGGATTTGATGAAAACTTAGCTCAACATACCATAGAGCTATATGATAATTCTAATCCCATCAAGCAAAGAAAAATGCCAATCAATCTTTTGATTGATCCTCTTATGAAGAAAGAACTTACTAAGTTGATTGAGTCCAAAATCATCTTTCCTATCAAGCATTCATCTTGTTTGGCAAACTTAGTCCCTGTTAGGAAGAAGAATGGAGAAATAAAGTTGTGTTTTGATTTTTGGGACTTGAATAGAGTTTATTTGAAATATCATTATCCTCTTCCATCCATGAAATAAATTTTGCAAGTTGTGGTAGGTAGTGAAAGGTTTTATCTCCTTGATGGGTATTCCATGTATAATCAGATTTTGGTGAAGGAAGGTGACCAATATAAGATAACCTTTACTACTAAATGGGGTACATATGATTATAGAAAAATGCCTTTTGGATTGTCTAATGTTGGAGCTACATTTCAATGTGCAATGGATATGGCTTTTCAAGGACTAATAAATTACATTGTGTTGGTGTATCTTGATGACATCATAGTTTTTTCTAAGGATGTAAAGGATCACTTGAATCACCTTAGGCATATTTTTGAGAAATTTAGAGAGTTTAGAATCTCTCTCAACCCAAATAAATACATATTTTCTATTCATGGAGGCAAACTTTTAGGACACATTGTCTCCAAGGAGGGCTTGTCCATAGATTCTGAAAGGGTGAGTGCAATCTTGGCATTGGATTTTCCCAAACACAAGAAAGGTTTGCAAAGTTTCTTTGGGAAAATTAATTTCATAAGGAGGTTCATCCCTGATTTTTATAATTTAATCAAGCCTCTAACCTCTATGCTAAGGAAGGATGAAGAGTTCACTTGGACTAGAAGAAGGAAGGAAAGTTTTGAAGAGATTAAACAAGCCATTTCTCAAGCTCCAACTCTTGTAAGTCTTAATTTTTCAAAGGATTTCAACTTGTATACCTTTGTAAATGAGGAGGTAATCTCTACCATGCTTACTCAATCAAATGAAAAAAACTTGGAGCAACCTATTGCCTTATTTAGTCAAGGTTCGAAAGGTTATGAGGTAAGATACACCTGTGTTGAGAAGCAAGTACTTTCAGTTGTTATAAGTATAAATAAGTTTAGGTATATGTTATCGAACACCAAGATTCACATATTGGTGCCTCATCCTAGTGTCAAAGAATTCCTTTTGAGTAGAGATTTTAATTAGAAGAGGGATGGTTGGATCACAAAAGTGATAGAGTATGACGTAGAAATCAAGACAACTAACCTAGTGAAAGGGAAGGGGTTATGTGAGCATCTTGCTTCAAACTTGAAGGAAAAAAAGGAGATTTTTTTTTCACTTCATGATGACCCTATGATAGCTGCATCTTCATTAATGAGGATTTGGACACAATATATGATCCATTTTCTCCAAATTGATGAGTGTCCACAAGGCCATGATAGATCTAGAAGAAGGTACTTTAGATTGTAATCCATTCTTTATGTACTTGTTGATGGAGTGTTGTTTAGGAAGGACTTATCAAGCATGTTATTAAGATGTGTTGAATCAGAGTAGATTGAGAAATTTTAGTTTGAGTTTCATGATGGACCAGCTAGTGGTCACTTTGCTCAAAGAACCACAACTACTACGATTATGAGGGCTAGTTACTTTTGGCCTAACTTGTTCAAAGACACCCATGCTTGGGTAAGGAAGTGTCAAAAATGTGCTATTTTTATGGTAAACAAAATCTTGTTGGCTTGCCTCTTCATCCAATTTAGGTTGATCAACCCTTTATGCAATGGGGTTTGGATTTCATAGGTCTAATCAATCCACCCTCTAGTGTTGGTCACAAGTGGGTGTTGACTGCTATAGATTAATTTACAAGGTGGGTAGAGGTTGTTGCTCTCACTGAAGCAAATGAAAGTTTACTTCTAGACTTCTATGAAGGCATAGTGACAAGGTTTGGATCTCCTTCAATGATAATTTTAGATAATGTATTAGCTTTCCTTGGGATAAAGACAAATGAATGGGCCTTGAAACATGGCATCTATCTTAGTACATCCTCCAACTATTATCCACAAGGGAATGGAATAGATGGGTCCACCAACAAGAATCTAATCAAGATCATAAAGAGAACAATGGAGGAGAACCAAAGGACTTGGCATTCCAAGTTAAAGATAGCTCTTTGGGCTAATAGGATCACCCCAAAAGGATTCATTGGAAACTCACCATACACACTTGTTTATGGTAGAGAATCTAGACTACTTATTCCACTTGAGTTACCAACCTTGGATCTCACTTATCAACTGTAAATGATGGAAAATGAAAGCATAGAAATCAGGTTATGTGAGTTGATAGAGCTTGAGGAGACAAGAGATCAAGCTATGCATACCATGAGAGCTCACCAAGATCAAAAAAAGAGATACTTTGACAAAAAAGCTATACCAAGGAGTTTCAAAGAGGGAGACATTGTCCTAAAGTGGGATGAAGATAGGGCAAAGCCTAGAAGACACATAAAGTTTGATGCTTTATGGATTGGCCCTTATGTTATCATGCAATGCAAGCAACATAATGCCTTACAAATGTTAAATTTGGATGGACAGGAGCTTCATATCCCAATCAATGGGATATATCTCAAACATTTTTACTAAGGTTCTCCTCTCTCCTTGTACATAGTTTGTTGTTTTCCTTGTGTTCCCTAAGTGCTTATGCACATGTGTGAGTTAGTTTTGTGTCTCGCTTTGTCTCATGTTTGCTTGGTGTGGTGTGTTTGTTTTTGTGTGTTTTAGGCAGTTCCTTGTTATTTGTCTTAAATAATTCATTGACTCCATTTACCCTTGATAATATAAGGCTACTGGTCCTTAGTATAACAGACATACTACCCCTTTGAGTCACCAATTTGTTGATCAAATTTGAATTTTAAGTCAAATTAGGGCACCCATATGAAACCTTGGTTTTATAGATGTTTTGGGGGCATAATATGTTGTCATAAGGTGTTTAATATGTATTTTAATGTTATTCAATGATATATTGGCCTTGGTCATAAGATTCATTGGCCAACATGTCTTTTTGAGTCATTCTAGGGGTAAAAAAGATGCGTTTAATGATTTGTACAAGTTTCTTGGGAAATTTTAAGGTGTCAAAATATGATTTCATGTCCCATGTGCCTTATAAATCTTAACCAACTATTAGTAATTGAAAGATGGTAGGTTATTAAAAAAAAGTAGTTTTCTTAAAGAAAAGGAAGAGTTTGACACATTTATGACCTCCTTAGGAAGCATGCCACTTGTAAAATGTTTAAATATGAATCTTCAGCTTCTCCACACTCATATCCATGATTGAATTAATCTTGAAGTGTCATTTTCTGCCCAAAACCATTCTGCTCCATTTTGGCTTTCTTAGACATGCAGAAATGACTTTTAGGTTTTTGTTTGCTACGTCCAACATGAAGGGTTTCAAGTAAAACAATTTTTGGAGGCATTATTAAACTCAAATAAATTCATTTTCATATAAATAGTGAATATTGATCAACTATTATTTATGAACCATTGTTAACACTTTGACTGTGTAAATCTACTAGCTATTTCATGCACCCTATAGGTTTTGCTCAATTTTGGTCAAATATGTATAAAACAATTGGTGATATTATCTAAAGAGGATTTTTAATTCCTTCTCAAATTGTCTCCATTCTTTGTTTCAAGTTTCATAATGTTTGGATGAGTAATTTATTTCATGTTGCAAGAGGGTGTAACCAGGTGTAGTTCCAGCTAAAGTGCTTCTAGTTTGCTGAGTGTGTTCTCCGTAGAGGTCTAATACAGTTGGGAAATGGTGTTATACAAGTTATTGGGTCATGTGACCACATTATTTAATGTTTTAGTTTCACCATGTCATCTCTTGGGTTGTCTTCAAGCTTATTTTCCTCCATTGCTAGCTCTTTGCCCAACTTCACTTGCAGTCACCTATATGAGCTTATTCAACTTGTCCATGGAGTTATAATCAAGGTATTCTAATTATCCAAGACATAAAGAGTTGTATAAGGTTCATATATATTCTTGGAAAAGGTGAAATTTTAGGCACAAGCTCATCCATCATGTTACCTTTGTCATGAGATGCCCATGTCTGTTGTATTCAATGTATATGTAGGTGTTTTTCATGTTGGAAAATATGTGTTGAAGCTGGTTGCAGGTGTTTATTTATGAAGATAATGTTTTTTAAGGTGTACCAATGAATTTGAGTGGTTTTATAAGCCATTCCTTAACATAAATTTATTGTCTTTCAAACTGAGGAGAACCTATAGGGGTTAATAAATGTAGGGTTTCTCATTCTTGCAAGTAGGGAGGATTAAATTTGTGAGATAGGTTATTGTAAAGCCATTAGTAGGGGTTGAGATGTGAAGTGAATAAATAAATTTGATGTATTTTGTATTTTAAAGCTTAAGTGAGGTTTATACTTTGTTTTTAATGCCTAGAACATGCTCAGGTACCCCTTAGGCATGGAAAATGATGACCTACAACAGGGTCTTAAGGGGAAAAGTGTCTCAGTCAAGGGAAAGGTACTATTTGAGTTCCAATGGAACATATAGGTGAGTGAAAAATGACATACTCATTGTATGACCTCAGAGGGTGTTTCAAGTACTTTATAGGCACCATGACCAAATGAATTAGGCCATAGACAACTACACACAATAGGTCTAACAGGCAGTTTCTCAATCTAGGAGAGGAAAGCCTAGTCTATGAGTCCAAGGAGAATATAATAAAAATATAAGGTATGAGATGTTATAAATTTATCCTCATGTTGTAGGGATAATATTTACATACTATGAACTACCTTAATTACAAATCAATGCACACCTATAGGAATCAAAAAAATGTTTCTCACTCAAAACAGGGCAGAGATTCAATCTTGTTACCAAAGTGCTTGAAAAGAGTTTAAAGGGAGGTTGAAATTATTTCTAATGCCTAAATTATCTTCAAAAGTACCGTGATGGTCTCCGTAATCCCTTGGTCATAAAGGATAAGCTTACACAGGTTCCCAAGACCCTGGACATAGTCACAACAGGGTCCAAGTAAGTGAAGGCCAAGTGAAACATGGCTTGTCTAGGGAAGAGGGAAAGGATTAACATCAATTTATGATGTTAATAATAGGCCAATATGTATCTTTTCATGCCAAATTTTTTTATAATATGATCATATGCTTTCCCCACTTGGCTAAAGAACATCAGTCCGTACAAAAGGCTAGGAAACCTCTTTACCCAATAGGTGAATATGAAGAATCCATATAAGAGAAGTGTTTTGGATGGATTTAAAAGATCCATGAGAATGAATTTAATAAAGGGAGAATTTTTAAACAACCTATAAGCATGATTTTTTCTTGGAGAGGTCACCCATAGGAGGATTTGAAAAAAATGTAGGAAAATAGGGTTTTTGAGGCCTTTTTTGGGCATTTAGAGATGGTTGGACACCTAAATCACGGAATCAGGAAAAACCCTTTGGTAAAAATAATAATTAGGAAATAATAAAACTAAAAAATATTCAATTTTACATGGAGATGAGGGATATAACTCTCTATTTTATCTAAGAGGTCAGCCAATTAAGAAAAATTAGGGTTTGACAAAACAAGTTTTTGAGGTCAAAATGGGCAAAGGGCTTGACAAGAATCATAGAAACACTTCAAGAAGGTGTTTTAAATTGAGGTATACCTATATCAGCATGAAATACCAATATTTTGAGGGTAAAACACAATAGGTTTCTCCATGCTCCTAAGCTTGCAGACAAACCTATTAAGGCAAGGGTATGCCTTAAGGCCAAACAAGAAGTCTCTTTAAATTTTAGCACGAGCGGAGATCTATAGTGGATTAAAACATGTGTATAATATGTATATATAAGTGTTTTAAACTTTTTTAGGTAAAGATAATCATTAGAAATCATTTTGAGTTCTAAGTTGTAGACTTGCTTAAGGGCAAGGTTTTGGCATAGACCTCAAAAGCATAATCACCTTCACTTTCAACATGAAATGAGCATGTTTAACTATTGAAGTATGTTTTTAGGGTCAATATAGAGGTTAATAAACTCTTGGAGGGTAGAGAAAACACAAATAAGCCACCTTTTGGATCTTAAAACCATTTAGACATGCAAGAAAAGAGGAAAAGTGAATGATAGGTCAAGTTGTGATGCTCATATCTCCCTGGAGGTTTTGAATGGGAGTAAAAGGCATTTGGAGATGTTATAAAGGTCCCTAAAGACCACTTTTGTGTGTAATTTTTTTGAAAGTTTAATGTGCAATATTTATGAACAAAGCTTAAGACCAAAAACTTCTCATAAACCCTTCCAAAACCCTTGTAGAGATCCGATTGGGAAAATGAGATTAGAGATCTATCAAAATGGAATAGTTTGGTAGTGAAAGCTATTGGATAATGTAGAGGACTCTCTTAGGATCCCTCACATGATTTTTTTCTATACGTGCTTGTATGGATGGGGGCAACATCAATATTTTTATCACTATTTTATGTGTTTTGCAGGATACAGGAGGAGTTTGGAAGTGAAATAAAGTTTGGGTGGAACATTAGTAATTATAATAACTCCTTATGGAAATTTTATTCTAGGAAAAAACTTCTAATCATTTAAATAATTTACTTCCTTTCAACCAGTCAAAGCTAGCATAGTGAACACAAGGGTGAAGGGTGAAAACTTCAAGTGTACCCACTTTTAAAGAATGCTTGATGCCTATAAGGCCATGGAGGGACTTGAAAGGTGTCATTAACTCTTTCCCATGGATTTTCATGGAAAACTAAGTCAAATTTTGAGGTCAAGTGTGAGGGGTGACTGAAAATAGAGTTTTTTAAACTGCAAGTAGTGATGGCTGCCTTCCAAGAGTTTCCAAATGAGTAGGAATACCACCAATGCATGGAGAGACATGTCTAAAGGCCTTACCTCTCATTATTATCATTATAACTATTCATATTTAGTTATGGGATGTTTAAATAGGTCCAAATCATGAAGGTAGTTTTTTGAGCCAAGACTAGGAGTTTTATGACATTTTGCATAAATTTCATGACTTGTGTGGACACTTGGTCCCCCTGACATTGCATGGTTTTTCCCATGTCTATTTCTCATGTATTTATAACCTATTTTCTTACATTTACAAGTTTCCAAGTGACCTTTGGACTTCCCTTGTCTTACTTCTCTCTTAAAGGCTATAAATATTAACTCTTTTGGGCAGTCTCCATTGGTTGATGGTGAAACCCTGGCCAAATTTGTACTTAAATGACTCTTTAATAAATAAAAAAGTTATTTTTCCTACTCACATGCTATATAATTAGGTGTTATTCCAATCTTGTTGGTCTTGTCTAGTGGAAGATGATCTTTTCTAGCATGTTATCCTTGATTGTTCATCAAGTGTGTAGAAGAGTGATTGTTAAAAGTATTTGTTAGTGTTATTTTCAATTTTAGGAGTGTATTAGTAGTGATATATGGCTATATTATCTCAAGGAATCATTCATTTCTCTCTTCAGTATCAAATACCTTTTTAAACCTAGCTTATGAAACACTGATGTAACAATGCAATTTGAATTATGAGTTTTGTGTGAAAGAAGCCTTGTTTAGATCTAAGTAGTATAAATTCAGTTCATAAGAGGAAATAAAATATTGGTGCATCACCTTTTTTAGCTTTATTATTTATTTTATCAACCCTTTTCATCCAAAATTCATAGGCAAGAAAGTACTTCAAAGAATGCATTAAGGGAACTAGCCCTTCTAGAGATTCATCTCAACAAATTGTTACCCACAACAAGAGAGATGTCTCCATTGTACCACTTGGATGAGGAGAGCTAAGCATCTCCGCAAGGGGTAAAAATCCAAGTGACAACACTAAGCATGACCTGCATAACTAGACAATCTACCAGCTAATCAAATTGGCATGAACACATTAGACTAATAAAATTAAATCTAAACACAATATTCTATTCATCTCAAGAGGTTACAATAATCTTGGTAGAATCTAGTCATGACCAAAAGAGGGATCCCTTTTAAGGCTTAAAAGCCTGTATATATAGTAGAAAGGGATGATAAAAATGGGAGAGTGGAGAAGGGATCATAATGACCAAGATTTCTATAGCCTCCTCAAGCTCCTGATTGCATTAATGAAACTAAGACTATAAAGATAAAATACTCATGTCCATGGAACATGATTAAGTCTAATTTTGGTGGTTGTTTGTTGAGAGTATGGCTCAAGATGCTCCTCCATTAATTGAACTTGGGCCTATAATATATTGAAAACCACTTTAAATTATTAGTTTTCCTATAGTTCATACATCCACCTGGACATATCTATATTGTATGAATAACTAGTAGCCCACGCTGATATATATTAGGTCTAAAAAAACTTATTCTATCCCTGTAGAGTCTTAATGGTGTTGTTTGATCCCAAAATATCTGCTCTTGGTCTAAATTAGATTGTGATCAAGCTTAATTTCATTCATACTTGATCACCTTGGTCAAAAACTACCCCTTCAACCCTTATCAAAGTGTCTTGGTCCTAATTTTGTTTATTTCCCATTGAGTATTAATTCAGGCTTATCGAATTAAGACACTTGGTAGCTTCATGCTCAATTTGAGCGTTATTGGCTTCCTGACCTTTTTGACCCCCACTCATCATTGATCTAGGATACACAATTAAACATGTGTCGATGATCTGCCTGGACCCACTAACTCTGTATATGACTACTCCATTAGATATAACTCTTGAGATCTTTCCATTTTTCACCTTCATGCTTAGCTGTGTGGCCCTGCTAACTTATTGACCCTAGATCACCCGTGTGTCATTGGATCTTTGTTCAGGTACCTGAGATCTTGACACTTGTCAAGCTTGCATTTAGTTGGAGACCCTTCAATGATTTTTGAATGCAAATGGTTACTTACAGGGGCTCAACTTTGGCATTCATGCCCCTATCACTACCCTAATAGACTGAGTTTATCGAAACAATTTGGTCGATGTAATTATGTCTTCAGGAAAATTGTTGTAGAACAATTTCCTTGAAAGAAATGTCTTTGTCTTTGGGACTTTTTTTTATGGGAAAAATGTCCGAGATAATTTAGGTCTTTGGGAAAAATTGTTTGAATAATTTTCTCAAAAGAATTTGTACTTAGCTTTTACCTCAAACAAAATATCTGAAAGAAATTGGGTCTTTGAGATTTTCATTTCAGACAAAATGTCTGAAATAATTCCCAACACTTAGTCAAAAAACCCGAAATAATTTCTTTGAAGTAGATATTAGCACTTAGCCTGAATAAAAGGTTTGAAAAAATTGAACTTTGACAAATAAAATCCCAAAATATTTTCCAAGTAATGACTTAGTAAAATAAAGGTTTTGCACTTAGCTTTTTAGCTCGCAGGCTCTTATAAACTTGTGCAACTTGACCTTAAAATGCTTTGATCTTCAAAGGCTCAAACACCATGAAAGCCTATTCAGATACCTTCTCTTTATTCTATAGACTTGTCCTTAAAAAAAATACAAAATATACTTTAAGTTAACTTAAAGTGTTTCAAAAGATTTGCACACTGCATGATTTATATGGACAACTCATTCCATCCAGAACATTGCTCAGCTTCCTACTCCATACTTGATCTCTAGGACATGGCATTACATCTAGGAAAATTTTGTATGTGGGCCAAATCTATCCTAAATTTTTGGTGACTCAACTAGGAAGCATGCTTGCTATCATTGAGAACCCAAATAGTTGCATGACTTCTAGACTCATGAAATCAATGTGTTGGATAGATATTTTGTAGGCTATCAAAAACACCTAGGCAAACATCTTCTAACCTTCTGGAGAAATTTGAAGAAATTTTAGAATGAAATCAATTACAATTAAAACTACTAAAGTCTAAGTCCTATCCAGGGGACTAAGTTTTGACAAGGGCAACTGACTCTCATGAGACAAAAGGCAAAAATTTCAATAGGGGCGTACCCAAATTTCCAAGTGTGAAATTTTGGGGACACCAACTGGCTCTGACTGAGGACATATTTTTTTCTACTAGAAAGAATGAAACAAAGGTGAGATCCCAATATCTTTGGTTTTGAGTCTTGTCTATTAGGTATAGAGTCATGTTAAACTCAATCATGAAAAACCTCAAAATAAACAAATAAAAAAAGAAAAACAACTGCACGAAAGAAAAATTGAGGTCTTATTTATATACATACATGTGTTACCCTATTGCTTAGTTCTTATAAAGCTTCAAGTGCTACCCATTTTAAGGAAACGGTAGTTTAATTCCATTATGATAAGTTAGGATGAAGCTATCTTTTCTAGCAACTTCCTTTATTGTGAAAGGTCCTTTTCATAGTGAATCAAAACTATTGGCTAGATATTTTGTAGGCTAGAAAAAGTACCTAGGCAATCATGGGAAAAAAATTTCTTCATTTAATGGTGAATCTCCCGTATGCTTATGCTTACCTACTCTAACTATTCACACTTTCAATTTTTATAATTTATACAAATTATGCATAGGATATACATAAGTTATCTTATTTTTGGGTATTACTTTAATCACAAAATTCATGAACCATAACATAATGATTTTGCAGTAAGTAAACACCTGATTCAAAAATTATGCAAAGAATTTCTTAGAAAGTAAAGAATGAAAAGACTAAAATACATGAAAAAGAAAGAAATTGTACTTCATAACAAGTAGTTTTGCATATCTTATTATATCTGTATAAATAGATACACACATAAGACATGATAATTATTTTCAATAAATTATTAAGAAAGATTTGAACTCATATTTAGATTAAGTGATAATGTAAATTTTACCATTTTAATCTTCATAGAATGCACCAAAAAATCTCCTTAGATGTAAAGTTCTTAAGAAATCAACTTTCTTCTTATTCACTTTGAACAAAGCTCATACCAAAAATATATAGAAATCTAAACAAAAAGTTTCCGATTGCTTAAACTTTATTGTATAATAGTTACAATTACTTTCCAAAAATTACCATCCTTCTGGCACGTAGGTCTTTACCCATATTTCTACTATTTTAGATATCAAAAATAATTAGGAGATAACTCCTTGAATTTCTTATGTGCTATGCTAAATTTTGAAAACCATTAAGAGACGTCTTCCTTGAATTTATCCTATGTGGAATACATGACTGAGGACATGTAATTCTTCTTGATTTATTGTTTGGATCGAATACAACTTCCTTGCATGTTGTGCACAACTCACTTAAGTAATTTATTTTTAAAAAACAACTTCAAGTAATAACATCTAGCCAAGTTACTTGAGTCTTTCACTTTATCAAGCGATTTACTATTACAAGTAATTTATCTAAATGATATTACTTATAAAGTAACTACTTAAAACAAAATTACTTCAAACACATTTCTGAGGAAAATAGAAGAAGTTAAGAAGAGAAGCAATATAAATCATTCTAATTTATGAAACTCTATTTTGCACTTTTCCTGTGCTTGATGTGTTGAGACATCATGAACTGAATGGCTACATCATCTGACTTGGCAACCGATTAACTTTCTATTTCAAATCTCAACAATTTCCTTTTTAGCTTCTTATAATATCCTTTCACCTTTCCAAGATTGGGTTCCAACCTTTTGACCTATTGATGAATCTTTATTAACTCTTTTATTGATTTTTTTGTAAATGGAGTTGTGACATTTTCAATTACTTGATTGAATTGATGATGTAATTACTCATGTGTCCTTAGAATTTCTTTAGAACAAACATTCATGAGATAAAAGATACAATCCTCTAGATCTACTTTTATGTTGTGAGCATCTTCTTATAGAGTCTTCATTTCCTTAAGCATTGCTCCAAAAACATGCATGCAAAATATATGATGTGTTCTTCTTTCTCTGGTTTGGAGAGAAAAGTTAAAATTAAACTATTCTTACAGTTGAAAGAAGTGGTCAGTTTGGCCTTGAGCTCTTCTTGCCCTAGTGAAAGGTTGATTTGCCAGATTGAAGCACTTATGCTTCTCTAAGGATTTGTTTAAGTTCCCTCAGGTTTATAAATAAGGACTTGGGAAGTGATTACTTGACATGCAGTAACTTAAGATAAATAAAGTGTTTCTTTTAGACAAGTAAATCTATCTTCACAAAACATGCATTTCTAATCACAAGTGCACCTTTATTTTGCATGAAACTTCTTACACGATAGTGTGGAAAGCTTGTAATTTTGGAGAACTATCCACTAGTCTGCATCAATCTTACCCTTGTGTGGATAATCTAATTTAGCTCTAGTTAAGTTCATATTCTCCAGTGGAGTCACTAGAAACTGTTAGCTAGATTTTTTTTAGGCTAGTAAAAGTACCTAGGTAGACATTTTCTAACCTTCTAGAGCAATTTGAAGTAATTTTGGAATGAAAGCAATTATAATAAAAATTACTAAAGTATAAGTCTTATTCAGGGGACTAAGTTTTGACAAGGGCAACTAACTCTCATAAAATAAAATGCAAAAGTTTCAATAGGGGTGTACCCAAATTTTCTAAGTGTGAAATTTTGGGGATACCACAATGACAAATTTGAACCTAGACTACAAACAACCTCTTGGAAAAGATAACACCCAATAAAACAAGGAAGTAAACACAAATAGGAAAATTAACCAAAATAAAGAAAGGACAACAAACAAAAAAATGTGTTAGGACAACACTTGGAGGAAAACAACAAGATCTACTCTAATATGTACAACTGAAACTCACATATACTTTCCTCCTGGATCAAAAGGAAAACTAGTCAGTCCATCTTCGAATTTTGAAACATGTTTGCCATATCTTGATGGCCTCCTTTTGGAAACTAGAACAATTAGATGTTCATGACTTTTTGACAAGGTAGATGGTCCTTCATATTCCATTATGAGTTGTATGAATTGAAGATGGGGATCTAAGACCCAATCATCCTGCTCCTAGATTCTTCTACTTTGAAAGAATGCTACCGATTATTCTTCATTCATTTATTGCCAATGGTCTAACGTATCTCCCATTGTGCCTTTTTTTTGCTCCTCATGAACAAGTGACTTGTCAAGGTCTTCATGATTGAACTCTTTAGGCATTCTAGCTGCTAAGACCTCTTCACTTGATTTGTGTTCAGGAGCAATGATCAACAAACACTTGTTTAATCTTATCATCTTTATGCAAAGCCAATTTCAATAGCTAATTGGTCTTTAAAATATTCCATAGGAAGTGTAAGGCCTTGAATAACTTGATACTCTTTTCAAATATCCATTTATTGATACCTTAAATCCTTATCATCACATTGATGCTCATCTCCTTTAGCTGGGCTGCACTCATCAATGGTCAATCCTGCAAGTTCTTGAGAGGTGCCTTGATGTGGGATAGCTAGTATGTGATCAAGAGGATTTTGAAAAATGACCTTCTATGACACATCTAAAACTTCTTGTTCATGTTTTTCACCTTCTACTTGCACTTGTTTGTGCAACTCGTCTTCTTCATCCCTATGGAAGAATGGATCATGTTTGTTCCTCCCAAGAGGTGTCCCAATCATGCTATATTCTTCTTGATCACTCAAATATCCTTCATTTTTTGTTTCTTCAATTGCCTATTCTTGACTTGCCTAGTAAAAAAGAGGCTCTTTCTCTAGGACAGGCATAGTAGACCTCTAAAAGTACTCAATCAGCTAAGAAAGGTCCATAAAAGTAACCATAAGCACCTATTTTTACTCATGAACCTAATTTTATTAGATCAAATTCATCCCTCCCTTTGTTGCACTACTTCTTGGATGCCTTTCCATGAAGGAAAGGACTTGGGTTCCTAGGGAGAGGAGTGGAGGTTGAATGGTCTCTTGTTTGGATTCAAAAATCACCACTTTCTCCTTTTACACACCGCTTTGGATGGATTTCCAAAATGTAAATGAGTTAGATTATTAAGGAGGGAGGGGTGGGGATTGAGCATCTTTGGGTTTGCTTGACTCAATGACCTAACTCCAAGATGGAAATTGGGATCATGGAGTTCCTACATAGTAAGCATTGAGGCCTGAGAAGTGAAAGGAGGTATGTACAGTCGAGGTGATGTTGCCTTTGTAGCTGACAATGTCTGGTACAAATGTTTATCTTTAGATTTAATCTTCCTAGTAAGGGAGTCTTAAAAATCAAACCTTGACTACTCATGATGGCTGGCTTCTTCAACACTAACCTACCTTTCCTTTTGGACTCTCCCTTGGACATATTTCCATGAGGGGAAGGCTGAGGAAAGTTGGGGGCAACTATGGTGACCTTGAAACTTATATAGTGAGGGCTTATGAGTGGTGATGGGAAGCTCGGTATGAGGTTGACATGGAGTGAATGAGGGAAGGTAGTGTGGGTGATGGGGTGTTTGATGTTCTTCATGGGATCCCAACTTCTCCTCAGTCTTGGAGATGAGTCCATCTATGTCAAGCATGTCACTATTATTTCTAGAATAGCCTTTCTTGATGAAAGATATCCACACCTCCTTTGCCTACTGCATTGAAGTCCTAACACCTCTAATGACATGTTTTGGAACTTCCTACCCATACCCCTTCAATGTGTCGATGTTTATCATATTCTTGTCTTGGTCTAATAGAACTTTTTTAAGGCTATATATAGAGTGGCTTGGGGTATGAGTAGGCTATTCAAGAATGTCATGCATCTATTGTGACTGATTAAGAAGGTAACTAGGCTGTAGATGGGGTAGATGAGACTCATAGAAGGCTTGATGATCTTGGTAATACGGGGGCTCATCATAGGGCTATACTAACTACTCTTAGGGAGGATCACGGTAATACTCTTGCATGTATGATTGATATAGGTCCTCATACTATTGGTGAGGGTTATAGTTGGATACATATGGATCATTTAAAAGCTGATAATGAGGAGAGGAAAGATATAACTCTTCTCTATAGGCTGAAATATCCTATAAAACATGAAGATAGCTAAAATCATGAACAAGAATATGCCTCTTACCTTGAGATAAGGATCAATGAATACTCAAAACTGATTTTGAAGATGAATGTGTTGTAGACTTGCTTCAATAGGTGCCATCAAGTGTGCTAGAACTATTAGAGGTCTAGATTGCACCCTAGATGGGCAAGGGATTGTTTAGGTCCTCTACCCAAATCCATCTCAATATGGAACTGACCCTAGGCTATAGGTAACCTATAACAGGGTCAGACCTCTATGATTTTTAATGAGGCTAGCTCCTCATATGCATTATTTTAGCTCATTTCCACTATTAGAACCTACTAATGACCAAGGAAAATGGGGAGAGAGATAACTTGAAAGGGAAACTTAAGCCAACAATGGTGATGTACCTAAATGATGGTTCATCCACTCATACTTGAGCTTAAAAAACACTAATGGGATAGAACAAATCACTAGATCTATGACTCCAAATGTTTGTCATGCATAATGATTCATGTAGAAGTTTACCAATTGATCAAAACCTAAGGGAGGTGATGTAGAGGCTTAATTCAAGGCACCTATCTAGTTAACGTATCCACATGCTAGCTTTGATCAAATGACATTAAACACTAAGCATCACCTACATAACCAGACAATCTACCAGCTAGGTGAGTCTAGGACTTGACAAGGGAGAGAGCTCTACCACGTATGCAAATCAAACTAGCATGACCATACTAGACTAATAAAATGAAATCTAAACATAGTCTTATATTCATCTCAAGAGGTTATAATGCTCAATCTTGGTAGAGTCTAGTCGTGCCCAAGAGAGGGATACCTTTTAAGGCTTAAAATCTTGTATATATAAAAGAAAAGGATGAGAAAAAAATGGGGAACATACATGGGAAAGTGGAGAAGGGGTCATAATGACCAATATTTTGATAGCCTCATCAAGATCCTAATTACATTAATGCTAATGGAACTGCAAGGACAAAGTCCTTATATCCATAGACCACAATTAAGTCTGCTTTAGGTGGCTATTTTTTGAGAGTGTGGCTGAAGATGCTCTACCTCTACTTTGAAATGTGAACCTAAGCCTATTATAGATTGAAAACTAATTTAAATTATTGGTTTTCCTATAGTTGATAATCCACCTAGACATATATGTATCATATGAATAGCTAGTAGCCCACCCTGATCTATATTAGGTCTAAAATGACCTATTATGTCCCTACAGGGTCTTAATGGCACCATTCGATCCTAAAATATTTGCTCTTGGTCCAACCTAGATCATGATCGACCTTAGTTTCATTCATACTTGCTCACCTTGGTCAAAAACTATCCCTTCAACCTTCGTTAAAAGTATCTTGGGCCTACCTTTATTTATTTATCATCGACTATTGACTCATGTTTACCGAATTAAGACACTTGGCAGCCTCAGGCTTAGTTTGAGCATCATTAGCTTCTTGACCTTTTTGACCCTTGATCACTGTTGATCTAGGATACATGATTAAATGTATGTTGTTGATATACCTGGACCCACTAACTCTGTCTTTGCCCATTTTTTTGGATTTAACTCTTGAGATCTTGCCATTTGTCACCTTCATGATTGTCCATGGGGGCCTATTGACTTATTGACCCCAGCTCACCTGTGTGCCATTAGATCTCTATTCAAGTACCCGAGATCATGATACTTGTCAAGCATGTATTTAGTTGGGGACCCTTCAATTATTTTTGAATGAAAATGGCTACTTTTAGGGGCTCAAATTTGATGTCCATGTACCTGTCACTACCCTGATGGATAGATTTTATCAAAACAATTTGGCCAATGCAATTATGTCTTCAAGAAAATTAATATAGAATAATTTCCCCAAAAGAAATCCATATTTGTCTTTGAGAATTTTATCTATGGGAAAAATATTCAAGAGAATTTATGTCTTCAAAAAAATTCTTTAGACAATTTTCCTGAAATAATTTGTTTTTAGACTTTGCCTCGGACAAAATGTCCAAAATAAATTGGGTCTTCAGGATTTTTGTTTTGGACAAAACGCTTGAAATAATTCCCAACACTTAGTTAAAAAACCCAAAACAATTTATTTGAAGTAGATATTAGCACTTAGCCTGAATAAAAGGTCTAAAAAAAATTGAACTTAGCCAAATAAAAGCCCAAAATATTTTCCAAGAACTCAAAAAAATAAAGGTTTTGCACTTAGCTTTTTAGATTTCAGGATCTTTTGGACTTGTGAAACCTGCCCTTGACCTTGAAATGCTTTGACCTTTGAAGGCTCAAACACCATGAAAACCTATTTGGATACCTACTCTTTACTCTATAGACTTGTCCTTAAAAAAAAACACAAATTACACTTTAAGTTAACTTAAAGTGTTTCAAAAGCTTTGCATGTTGCATGATTTCTCTAGACCACTCATTCCATCCAGAACATTGCTTAGCTTCCTACTCCATACTTGATCTCCAGGACATGGAATTGCATCCAGGCAAATTTTATATGTGGGCCAAATCTGACCAACAATTGCCATTATAAATATCTAGCATAATCCTAATTATCAAGTATTCAATGTGTAAACATTGTTTAAAGTTGTTTAAACAAAATTGATGTTCAAAAATGTTGTACATGTTATTAATTCAATATTGTACATAGATTTAAATATTTTATCATTCACATATATTTATTACAATTGGTTAAATGAACCATTTTTGTTGTACGCTGGAAAAAATGATGAAAATGTAGGATAAAATTATGTAACTTCCCAAGTGAGGGTCTATTTGACAACAATGATGTCAAGTGGGAAACTTTTCCTAACAATAATGAGGAAGACATGTGGGTTGATTCATTGGATGGTGATAGGGTTGATGAATTCATGAAAGGAGAATCAACAAAGAATTCATTCCATATAAATTTTTGTATGTCACATCACAAAGAAAAAAACCATCATGTGTTCCTGGCAAGCAAAATAGGATCAACAATACCTTGGAATATGTCATGTAATTGACCTCCCATTTTATATAGAAAATTTATGTGTATTCATATGTTGTTATGTTCCATTTTTATGTCATTTTTGTAATGAATTTTAAATTTCCATACACTAGATATGTTTAACATATCCATACAAATATTGTGTTCATATGAGCTCAAGGATTTCCAAGAAATCGATGCTATGCCAAAAGACAAATTTGCAGTGTCGAAGATGCGAAAAGGTAATCGGTCGGGCCAAAAACATATAAGGTGTGGTTTTCAGTGTCATTTTAGTACACACTAAATGGTCATTAGACTTGATCATGGGTTGCTCACATAAATTAGGTAGAACACACAAACAGTCAAGGTAATCACCTACATGGCTAGCAATATGAACAATTCAAGTGGAAAAAATATTTTTTTCTCCTTATATCAGCCCCTAGCTGAATGAATGGGTTCATAGGCTACTATTGTTTGGAATGTTTATTGATGTTATCCATCTTAAACATCACGAGATGTTATATGAGAAACTTGTAATGTTTAATGGTGAAATGTAGCAAGATGATTTCCTAAGCAAGGATGATATATAAAATACAGAATGCCAAATCAAAGAGGAAAAAACATCTTCAATCCCAACTATGCATAAAGTGTTTGGGAGTGGGCACTTAAAAATCCTGACAAGTGGTTTGTTTATCAGGGATACAATGGGGAAGAGATTGATAGGGATGGGGAAATCCCCTTCATACTAGGCATCCAACTCTGACAATAGCTAGAATGGTTGTTGAGATTTGGGAAGGGTAGCTTATTGGTGATGGACTCAACATTCGACACAAATGAAATGAAGTTATGTGTTCAATGATTGTAATAGTAGTTGTTAATATATAAATATCATAATTTGCAAGCTCACTTGCATTTTATATTTCTATACAGTTCTATTTTTATATGTTTCTTGGTTTTTTATTCTAAACCCCAATATTGCTCATTGCATGGGTGATTATGTCATAGTCATGTACTATTGACATTAGCTAATGGATGAAAAAACTTCTACATATATTAAATTTGAAAGACCTTGAGTGAAAAATTAATGCTTCATTGTAGATGATGCTACTACAGAGATAAAACATATTAGGTGTGTCTTTGTTATTTGTATACACATAATGAAGTTCATACCTTAAATTTCATAGATATCATTGTCATTTATATTATAAAGTCTTACAAATATATTGTGTTATGAAAGGAAACATTCAATTATGAGGTCTATTTATGCAATTGGCATGTGCATCATGCATGGTTGAAGATTTTGATAGTAAAGGTGAAATAAGATGATGTAAGACACATGATGTTCAGTGAACTGGGATACATAATACATAGTTGTGATAATGAAGATGTGGCAAAGATGGAGTCCAAAAAGTTTGTAAATTAGTATCACTCTGCATAGATTACTTTTGTTCAATATTGGAAGCAACATTTGCTTCACAGGGTTGGAATGTGGTCGTGATGTTGTCATACCCTTCAACATGTTGGGAAATAAATAAATCCATCCATAGAATCTTACCATTTCCATTTTAAAAGTCATTTGTTGAGCACAATACAAGATTTTTCACATCATAGGATGGATTGGTTAGTTCACCAACAAACCAAAGTTGTTTACATATACTATTGATGGCTATAAATATGCAAGGATAATGGCTTTTATAGGAACTTCAAAGTAGATAAACTTTAAAATATTTCATTGGTCTAGGCTTTGCATATTCTAAAATTTCATGTCACCTTCCACAACAGTGACCCTTGTAAAACCTAGGTGTGGATTTTAATAGATGAGACATTGCATTATCATGCCTATTTTGCAATGTCATCCATGTCGATGTGAAATTTCCCATTTTCACTCCAAGGCTACACTTGTAAACATGGGATTAAGGTGGAGTTGATGAGAGGGAGAAGAAGAGAGGTAGTTAAAAAAGGATGTGGGGGATGGTGTCAACAAGCACACCAACTACATTAACATAGATTATAATGTAAGGTTTTTTTCCAATTGTAATTTATTTATTTACAATATTGTGGGGAGTCTCAATTGGCTAATACATTTTGAATGCATAGTGCATAGACAATGGAACAATAAATACAAATGAAGGTGAATTATGTATGGAAGATGGAGGATTAAAACCTCCAAATGAAGGTGAATCAGGTATGGATATGTGAGGACCAAACACTTCAAATGAAGGTGAAGTAGTAGATTTGGTAGATGATACTAAAAACTAGTCAAGGGAGGTTGATAATGTAAGGCATGTCTCTAGTTGTACTCATTTGGTTTTCTATTTATCAACATTTCTAATAGGATGTTTTCCATTGTATGAATATATACCTATTAATGCTTAATTTATTGAGGTCAAAGCCCTATTATGCAGAGCATGAGAGCTTTTTGAGAAATGTGTCATAGTAGATCGCATTGTTGAAACACTATCATTCTTCAAAAATTGTATGGTATATGTTTACAATAAGGTGCATAGTAGGGTAATATCAAGAACACAACCACTAATGGTTCATCCATTCCAACAAGTGCATGATGGGTATGGAACTTACATGTATAGAGAGACTTCATAGAAATGATGAATATAAGAAGACATCATATCGTGTCCCAGGAGACAACCCTTTTTTTGAACCCTCATCGTAAGAATCACAAATGAGAAGTTTGGAATGAAGATATAAATAGAGAAACAAAGTGAGATAGAGACAAACATGAAGGATATAATGTACTTTAATTGTGTAACTATGTTGGTTACAGTGATAATTCATTGTAAAGTCATACATCTTGTATGTGATAGTTGTGAATGCCATTTATGTTTTGCCCTATACTATATAGGTTGGCTTTCAAATGACATCCTAACATTGCACTGTAATTTTATAAAATGCTTATAGTTTTTATAATTACTTATTTATATACTTATTGACTCTTTTCATCATGCACACAAGTGATTAGGCCTCATATTTACTTTGAAATATATGATCAACTAAAGCATTTCATGTAAAACTAAAATTATCATTAATGAAAACTTAATTTTTACTTTCAAACATGTCTATTTTTCTATCTTTACATGTGATAAGTACATTTATATTCCTTAGTTATGAATTTGTGCCATATTTTGACACAATTCTCATAAGATTTATGTTCCTTAGTTTTGAATATATAAAGATGGACATAATTTTAGAAATATTTCTAGTTCTTGCAAGTGTTTTGATGAGGATTTTGAGAAAGAACATATGAATCCTTCTCCAACAAGAGTTAAATTAGTAAATAATGATGATATCATAATATAATGTTGAGGTAATTAGACATATCATGACATGTGAACATTTTCAATTTTCTCATAAATTTTAGACGTTTTTAATTTTGTAGTCAATTTGTTGTATGTTTTGAACTATGTAATATAATCCTCCCTCATATAATGTCACAAATATCTAATTTTTTTAACAAAACAGGGTTGTACCAAATAATATTATAACCCAAAGTGGAGATTTATAACTTGGAATGGATCTCTAAATTACAAAAGGTTGTGTAGGTTATAAATTGTTAGTTTATCTTATACTCATTGAAAATTGTGGGAAGTATAATTCACAATTTTTTGGTAAGAAAAGTGCAGGTGAATTTAATTTGATTAGCAAATTGGTTTCATAAATAGTTAAGATATCATTAGGTGGTTACTTATCTAAAACATCACTAAATGTTTCCATCTTGGTTGGCAACATTCTTGCATATTTTATTTCAAGGGATAAATATAACATACATATGATCAAAATAACATAAATTAAAGAAGAATTTCATGAACACATATGGCAGAATTACTTTATTCTGCAAACGCTGACTAGAGAACAAAACAAGATGAAATCCAAGTATTATGAGTTATCTTATACTATTAATTCTAAAAGACTTGGATTCGCTTATCATTTTATTGAACCTGGTGGTAATATATGGGGTTTTGTTCTTTTTTTTTACTATAATACCTATCCTGAAGATCATATGTTGTATGCTAGTATTAAGTTTCTGACATTAGTAGAAAGGCATAATTTTGAGTTTCTCATCCAATGGTCTTGTGGATGGCCTAAGGGGAATGTAATCATTTATGATATCTGGAATACTCTAAGTACTATTCCACCTTACATCAGGCCATTCTTGGAAAAATTCATGCCTATGATAATCCTGCTATCAATATACACCCTGATCAAATAAAAAATACATTCATTGAAATGAAGATTCCTTTCATAATTATTTTTAAACTCTTCAGTGTTCATAATCATCATTCCAACATAGTAAGAATCCAACCAGCTCAAATTATTGGTGTATTATGGAAAATATTGACAATATCCCATCAAGCTAATTTTCCAATGATAGAACTTGGACGAAGGATGATACCAATAGATAGTTCATACACCTATCCACCAATTGAAGCTATTGACGATGATGAAATTTACTCTCCTATGGGTGACTATGAAGATTATGACACTAATTAAACTATTCAAAGGCAAAATTATCACATGATTAGGTGTACTATTGATTATGTGTACTAATCATCACATACATTTTGTCCATTATGCATGCTTTTTTGGTATAATTCATCAATTGATATGATATTATTTTATCTTTGGGTTATTATGGAGTTTCAATTATTATGCTCATGTATTATGAGTGTATGAATTACTAAGACAAAATGTTTACAATCCACGTTGTTCGAAGGTGTTTTTGTCTATTGATAGTTGTACAATCGAGATTGCTAAACATATGTATATTTGACTATACATAACTATTTTTAGCACTTTTTGTATATCATTTTCTTGATATATAATAGGGGAAAAATATGTTATAATTTATACACGTACTTAGAATTTGTATATATATATATGTTGTTATGGATCTAACATATCGTGGTAGTTATGATTGGGACTGATGGACTCATTATTGGGATGTTGAAAGGATAAAGTCTTGTTAGAAAGCCTAATTAGATGACTTTATCATGAGGGCCTTTCCTTTAATTTAGTGATAAGTCAGAATAACAGTGTATACTTGGTTTCTTACATTACAACATTTGTGTTCAGAAAAAATATTTTCATTATCTCTTTGCCTCTATCAATAAGGTATTCTTGGTTATGCATTAGAAGCCTATGACATTGATAAACTTGAATGCATTGAGGGCTCATGTAGCTTTGATCTATACATGTGATTTTGTAATTATAATAGTAACAGTCTGGAATTATCTCCTTCATAATAGACCCCATATTGTATGTATATTGTACCTTACTATATTTCAGTTTCCTTTTTGGCTTATAATCAATGATTGCATATTACATAAAAAACAATCTTTAATATTAAATAGTCCAAAAGAAACAACTTGAGATCTTCAAGGGAATGAAATAAAATTTAAAAAAAAATCACTGTACTATTGATAAAGCTCCAAAGTAGAGCACTCTATGATGAAACCCTTAGATTTAATTCAGTCATAACCAAAAAACTTAACTGTAAATTAAGTTTACAAGCATGAAAAAATCATTAGGACCATGTGTAGCAGTGCAACCCAACTCACTCCTAGTGCATCTTACTTGTATAATAACACCTACATACTTTTAATTCTAATTATTCTATCCTGGACACCTACAATCTATCCCATTACGTACCACAATCCATAACCTAACCATGAGGTTTATATATTATCAAAGAGTGATGCATTGGTTTCATCCATTTCTTATTGCCCAAGTCCAAGTGTGCAAACCACAGTACTCACAGAGTGCACTAAATGAATGGTATAATTCAAGATCAGATTATCTTCTTCCCTCTCGTACTATTGATTAGAAATAATTTTTCCCTATTATTCCTTGAATTTCACTCCTTTGACTTGTTTAAACCTTTATTTGAGGACACTCAAATTCCATATGGCTATATACTTCACATTCAAAACAATATCTATGAAACATATGGATATCTCCTAGAGATTCATCACATTCAAAGAGAATTCAACTTTTAAAAAAAAAGAACTCTCACTAAAATTTGATAATTGGGTTGTCCCTCTATCCATGACCATCACGATGGTTAATAAGGTCTCCTAAGATTCTGAGAGGGTAAAATAACCTAAAATCAACTTCTAAGATCCATTTCATGGACCATTACAATAAGGAACCAGCAATTGAAATTTTTATAAACACTACCCAAAATCTAAGGCTATGTTATTTATTATAGAAAAGATAAGGCTCAAAAAATATGATTTATCCTCCAACTAGATTAAAAAACCCTTTTTTGCATGCTATCTAGTTTCTTGACAGTGCTCCAAACTCTATATCCCTCAAATTCTCAAAATATCCATGTTTTGCTAAAAAAGGCCTAGATGCCAAGGAGGATGACCCAAACTATTTTTTCAATCCCTTCATGTTCTCCATGCTTGGATATTTCTATATTTATTTTAATTCTTAAAAATTGGTAAGAAAAAAAAGATAAGAAACTCAATGTGATAATCAAAAGGCAAGGAAACTATAGGCATTGAGATGAGGCATACATGGTATGTCCAACTATGGGGCACAAGTTACACTCATAATGGTCCTAGCTAGGGATGAGTTATGTAACTTTTGACAAGATTCCTCCTTGCACCACTAGTGTTGCTTGTGCATCCAAATCTACTCTAAGAGAATTGCCTTTAATAACCCTTACAAAACACAAACACATAACATACAAAATCATCAATATTTTCAAACTCATTTAAAATATTCACCAAATGTAATGGTAGACTCCAGGTATTCAATTCAACAATGACATATTACTGCAACCATTTATAACTACTACTATGCATTCAAAATTTATGTTGATCATGGATGAAGGAAATTATATTTCAAAACAAATTTATCATTTCCTTATTTAAAAATTTGTTCCAAACATTCAGATGATTTTGATCAAAGAAGAGAGAATGACCGAACATGCAAATCCAAATCACCCAAACATGAAATATGAAAAATGAAATGCCTAGTTGCAACTAATATAGATTTGTCAATAGATATGATCAAGAAAAATGAACCTATACATTACCTCCTCAAAATTGTGCATATGTATTGAATTGTCATGTAAACATCTAAAAATACTAAATTTGACTTGAAATCTATCTTATGGTGACAAATATAAAATATCCACAAGGGAAACATTCACACCATTCACCACATTTCCATTCAGGAGGTGAGTGAAACATATATTAAACATCTTATTAAGGATCAAATATAGTAAATGTGCATAATTAATTATCATTTTTCATCTTTAGAATGCCACCAGTACTTTGAGTCATCCATGGACTTGCGTAAACATGATATCACACTCTACCTTCAAAAGCTACAACCCTTATTTCATATATAAAAACCATTGCATTGTGTTTTATTTATAGGGCCTTGAATGTCTTTGTTTTGCAATCACATAGTGATTTTGTGTAGGCATTGGAAGCTTCAAGATTGACACTCTTTTTTTCAAGTTCCATCTTATCACCCATGATTATGAGAATGGTACAATGAAACTCCTGAACCACTATGTTTTTCTCAACTACTATGCTTTTCAACTTTTTAATGGTTGTCTTTGCACTTTAAGAAACTCAGACAAAAATTGATTTTCTTCGGTGAGATGTTTTTAGTAATGCCAGTGAGAGCTTAAAACCAAGATGATCTTCTATTGCCATAATGCCCTTGCATCCATTTCTCACAAGAAGTTCTTCCATGTCATCTATAAACAATACACCATCTTTATCTTCATTTTCAAGGACCCCTGTAAAAACACATGGCTAAGTAAAGAAGGACATTCGATAAAAAATTGAACCACATAACCAAATGACAACTTAACAAGTTAATAACATATGAAAAGTACGTGAATTAAGAAATGCCAAATACAAATTCATTCCTTGAGTTTTCTTATGTATTTAGTTTCCATTACATAATTTGTAAAAAAGAATAAATCAACATACAATCAACAATCCTTTACTTTACATTATTGGAAAGAATAAATCAACATACAATCAACATTTAATATTATTGATGGTTACGCTATGATGTTATGTTTTTATTGTAGACTCAGGTGAGGTGTATTTACATTTTGATGGTTACAATCAAATGGACACCACCACCACATTAAGCCCTCATAATAATATATTTAAATAAAATAGAATCAAAATAGAATAAATATGAAATGTAATTGATGTAAATGGATTACCAAAAGATTTAAAAAAATAGTTTTAGAATCAACTCAGTGTTTAAGAGATGCCCTTCAAGTGTGTAAAAACCATACAAGATCCTTAAGGTAGGATTACGCCATGTTTATAAAGTGACTCTCTAAAACACAAAAGAAGGTTAGTTACACAACATTCACAACTCGGTTACTAACTCAGCACTCCTCAGGTAACCTTGGTTTACACATAATATTTAGCTAAAATTCCTTACAACATTATTTTAACCATAAATCTTCTTGACCTAAAAATTGAATCCATCAAAAAAGGAAAGTATATTAATGTCCAAAATGACCAAATAGTTCAAGGGGACTGTAAAAATATAACTAACTTAAAATATACAAAAGGAACATTCAAAATGTCTCCATTGAAAATTAAAGAGAAATGAAGACACAAATGTTCACTGTGTGAAGATGAAAAAAGGGCTAGCTAGAAGATTACAACACAATGTTCATCCCTCACCCATAGAATCAGAATCATTAGCCATACTACCAATTTACACAACGTTTCCAAGTTAGATAATGTCATAAAGAGCATGGCTCATGCTAAGGGGACCGAGTGATGCTCACTATGGATGTTGGATATTCACTTTTAAAAAACTCAAGGTAAACTAATGGAAAACTTCATATAGCCAATAAGGCAGTTTGGTGAGAATATATTAACCTTGTGCGAGTGTTGCTAGTTACCTATGTACCCTCATGATTGGATCAAAGAGTGTTACAATTTCTTAGCTAATACAATATATCTCATTACTCTCCTTCGGGTATCTCCACTATCAATAAAATAATTTTCTTTACATTTTATACCACTTGTACCAAGAGAGGTTAGAAGAAGTAGGTAATCAATTAGATAGGCCAAGATGGTATTCAAAGTGTCTCAAGTCTAAGAGTTGTCATCCTTCAAAGAAGGGCCAAAATTTTTAAGATAGGATGACAAAATAATCATAATATAGGGTGTATGACATGGAACAAACAAAATTCATCAAACCAATATTCTTGATTTGTACATACTCATATGGAGTAATCTTGCAAGGTTAGTTTGGTTTAGCTTGTTGGTGGCATATCCTATTATCAAAATATGTGATATGTATCTTAGGTAACTAAACATACCAAAAAATGCTTTAATTAAATGGTAAAAATGCTACAATAGATGGATATATATGAATGCTTTCAACCAACATTTATTTCATCCTATATCTCACAAGATAAGTTGGAAAACAATATTAACACTCTTGATATCCAAACTTAGGCAATCAAAATTAACCTATATTTAACCCTTGCATTAGACTTTGCATTGATAGATAGAGATAAAGCATTAGTCCCAAATGATAGGTAAATTTTAGTATTATTGATGGTTACACTGTGATGATATGTTTTTATCTCAAATTTGGGTGAAGAGTCCTTGTATTATTGGGCTTTTTTTAGGCTATGTAGTTAATATGCACCATGGCATATTTCCATTTTGCATACAAATAGGAAATTAGGTAGTAGTTATTGATTCAGGCTTAACCATAAAATCAATATTTTGCAAGTATGATAATAAACCATAATTCACATGCTCTAATATATCCAAAATATTTTCAAACAACAAAAATGAACAAAGAATACCATGAGTTTATACCTCCAACATTTTTGTTATGATATTTTTAAGTGTTGTAGTCCTCGCTCTCCTTCCTCTTCATCCATCCACACTCCATACATATTAAATAAAGTTTTGTGCGAGTTTTTTGAATAAATAAAGATAGGAAATGAGACAAGTCATGTAAAAAATCCTATATTACACTCCATACCACCATGATTACTTGTAAATATACATAGTGACATGGGAACATGTGCACATGATTACTAACATTTGTAACATTCAAAATAGAATAAGGGAAACATGTGAACATAATAGATTAACTATCAACATCAATACATATCATACATATAAACATGATTTCATGAGTACATGTGAACATCATTGCATCATTTAACCATGCACAGTTATGCAATACATCACTAAATACAATATTGACAACTGAAGCATTACTTAAATCATAGATAAACAAAACACTTATTAGCCAAGACAATTCATAAATGAAAGACTTGTATTCAAATATCATGTCTATTGACGTTGGTTTATGCATACCATAGAATATTATGAGGTAACCTCTAACATTTTAAGATCGGTGAAAAAAGGGTTCACTCTAAGGCACGAGTTACAGGGTACTGCGTTTTGTAAACAACCTGGTGGTGGAATAGTGATGAACAGAGCAGTTGTTTACCTTGGATTGTTCATAAATGATGTGAGTATACACTTGATTGAGATGGATGGATGGATGGATGAGTGTATCTAACCTAAGGTGATCACAATCAAAATAAAATAAAAAAGAGTAGGGCAAGAAATAATATTAATGAATCAATGTTAGATTAAAACCTTCTAGACTAGATATTGCACGATGGGTTGGACAAGTAATTAAAAAACTAATGCTTGCTAAAAGTTACTATTAGCACACAAAATAAATGAACATAGTTAGGGGTCTAAGGTAACTAGACACATTAAAATTGAATGCTCATAATCAAAGGTTGTTGCATTTGTACGACTATAATAACACATCTACAAAGGGAGGTTAATATTATTAAACACAAAACATTCAAATGACTAAAATACCATAATAATAAAAAAAATTCAATGAATCACATATTTGGAGAATAACAGGAGATTGTACATCCATAAAAACTTATATAACAATCTATATAATTTCTTATTTATCTTGATAGCCAAAAAAACTCATCCCTTTCAAATCATGAGGATACAAATATATGTAGTCTGGGGAGGGGTTGTCTCATCCTCTAAGCAATGTCTAATTTTACAATTCTAATTAGATAATTCATGTAAAGGATGTATGTGTAGGACATAAATAAGATAGCTGGAAAAAATTATATAATTATAATATAAACAAACATATGAAGAAAAATATAATGGAGATCTGAATATCTCTTATAATATATTACATGTAAACATGTATGCTTATATTTAACTATGGTGTCATTTAGGGAATACCCAAAGAAGAATGGGGTTGTATGATTATCATAGTGACAAAATTAGTTTGAAGTCTAGCATGTGAAGAACTAGCCAAAATAGCAATTGACAGTGATGTATCAATGGTTGCTACTTGAGAAGCACTAGTGGGCCTAGTAGAAGTTTGCATTGTTGTACGAATTGCCACTTGAGGTTAAGTCCCTATAGGTATGTTATGTGTGGTGGAAAAAAATTTCTCATCTGCTTCAATTTGTTTATATAAATCATATGTGTGTCAAATTCAACACTGATAATACCTAAATTGAGGACAAATGGCTTAAATATTCATGGAATCTCATCCATTAGTCTCTTATGCTCAATTTATTAAGATGTAAATACATCTCTAAGGGCTTATGAATTGGTCACTTTGTCTTTAACAAAATTAATCAATTATAAAATGTATTCACTAATCTGATACATTATGCCTTCAACTTCAGTTTTGAAGCTCTCTACAACTGATTTAAGTAACCCCTCAAAATTAGGCATGTTCACCAGCTGCCCTATATGAGTTATCACATTGGTGACTCTCATATCTCTAAAAATCTCAATTTCCTCTCTTTCTATATTTATAAATTATGCTACCAAGGATTTTACCTGTTGGTGCCAATTATAGACATTGTTTCTCCTAGGGATCACATAATTTAAAGCCCATACAATCTATTGGGAAATCATGAGGTTTAGGTGACTGTAGACATTGTTTCTAGCATAAGATACCAAGAAGTTGAGCCTCTTTTGCAATTATTTAAGTTTGTTATATAAATTTATCACCCCTCCCCACTGAGGTTAGGACTCACCCCTGAAAGCTCTTACATTGTTCAGGATGTCATATAGCTTCTTGGTTGTACTCTAAACATTATCTATTATCTCTCTTGGGCCCTGAATAATCTAGTTATGTAGTATCCTTTGTATAGATTTCTCCTAGCTTCTATACATTTCTTTCATGGCCTCCTCTATTGTATCCATGAAAGAATAAAAGTCTTTTGCATAATTTCCATGGTCATTGGGGTTCTTTTTCTACTTTTCCAATGGAAATAAATTCTCACTTTCCTCCAATATCACTTCTTCCCCTCTCCTATCCACTGTATTTCCCTTCCTCACTCTTTGTATGGTGTTACTTTTCTTTTCAAACATGTGCTTATTATAGGTAACTCTGTAAGGACTAGACCCATTATGTCCTTTTTTTACTCTTGAGACTCCTTGACCCAAGGAGGGGAAATGAGTTCTCCTTGCTTCTCACGTTGACTTATCTATGTAGAGGTGGTAGGTGTCAAAAATCTTGAAGGAAACATTGAATAAATTATTTAAATTGGCACTTGAATAGGTGGTTGACTAACCCTATTCCATCATGAGATGTTCTCCTGAAGTGTCGTCTCTACCACATACCTATTTTATCCCAAAGTCTTTAAAATTGTCATTATGGAAGACTAGACTTGATAAGACTAAGGGATGGACATGTCCAATTGAGTAGAGGGTCTATGTGATGCTCTAGGATTAAAAATAGAAACATACACCAAGTCTTCAAAATGAACCTTTCTTTTAGGGTCTTAGGATTTGACCATTATTGAGGAAGTGGTTGAAAAAATTAAATAATCAAAAGAATCAGAGGTTTTTGGCCCAATTTGCTCAATACGAGCATGGGCATATAATGACTTGGTTTATGAACAATATTTATGTAATGATTCAAACAGATAAAGAGATGCAATAATTGAACTATTAGATGACATATTGACTGTGTGAGTATCTATAATTGTAATGGAGGGAATAAGGGAAGACACTACCTCATTTAAAGTTTGACTTTATTCTTCAGTAAGAATACCTTTGCTTTGATTGACATCTAATGTCTATGTTATATTAGATGATTCTATAACAACTTTAGGGAAGAAACTTGGAATTGTGGTTGTAGGGGCATGAGTAAGTCATAAAGTATGAGCTTATTTAAATACATATTTTGCATCTGAATCTAATGTCTTATCTTCTTCTAATAATTTTGTAGATGTTGAATCATTCTTTTATTGTTCCATTTCTCCCTCAACTTATACATTTATTATCTCAATTTATTCCACCTCTTCACCCTATCCTAATATTTAAATATCTCTAGATTTAGTTTCTTCCTCCTCATCTTCATCTGATTCCTCAAAAACAATTGTGTCTTCTTTAGGTTCTATGTAATGGGTTGGCCACTAAGATCTTTGGATCAATCATAAGCTCTAGTTCAAAATTAAGAGAAATGCAAATGCATCAAGTTGCTGAAAATAAGTGAAAAAAAACTAAAATAAGAATAATTTCAAAGCATACAAATGAATGTCCAACACTTCTCATGAATAACTCAATATCACAAATGTACAAATAGGGAGTGAAATGTGTAACTCTCCCAAAATAGTAGGTCATATGTGCTAGAAGTGTAACTCCCATACTTGGAATATCTAGTTAAGAGTAACTCCATCTAGCTAATAATGAGACCAACATGTAACTCCTATGATAATGCATACCTAAGTAAGCATATCCACAAGTGTATGGAAACTCCAAGTGAGGTGGAATAACCCTTATTTCATGAGTAGGAAATAATCCACAATAAAAAAATAAAAAATAAACACCATACTCTAACACATCCCCCCACATAAGCGCAACTTAGGTGGATAAAAAGAAATGGGTCCAAGCAACTAGGTTTGATGAGGTACCCATGTACAAAACAACTCTCATAAAGTGGAGAAAGGGATAAAACCCTTAGTAAAAAAATCCCCCCCCCTCTCGAGAGAGAGAGAGAGAGAGAGAGAGAGAGAGAGAGAGAGAGAGAGAGAGAGAGAGAGAGAGAGAGAGAGATAAATTCAATATTGCATGCTTTAAGGATGTTGGGCACAGCCTAAAATGCATCTACAAGTGAGAGTAATAGAGCATAGAGAGAAGAGATAATAAGTATTCATAGAAGATTCTAAAGTTGCCTATAATAGAGCTCACAAAATGATGAATGTTGTTGACAAGATCCTCTACTTAAAGATTGAAGAATATCCATCCACATCTAACAATGTTTATTCCTTTTGCCAAAGGAAGAACACGATGTGTGTACTGAAGGTCTGCCCATTCCACAAAGGAGGATGAAGGCAACAATATGAAGATATCTAAAAGAGGTCTAAAAACAAGGCATGGCATAGGTCTAGAAAAATTTGCATAAGAACTGGATGTAATTCCACCAAAGTGAACCTATCATAATAATGACATGGAACATTCACTATAAGAATGACCATGTGAAGAGGAGATCTCAAATCAACAACCATTGAAACTAAAGAAGATACTACAGATGAAGCACACATATCTATAATATGAATGTCCACAAGACCATATAAGTCATCTAAGCTCTCAATGGTTGTACTCACACTGAAAACAATAGACTTCTCTAAAGTACATGATTATGAAGGATCTAGAAGAGCAACATCCTAAATAGGGGTGGAAGTAGAATCTATAATAGGATAGTTGAGATCGGGAAAAATTGCATCCTATAATGGTAGATCAACAAGAAGAAGAGCACAACCCACCATGAATGTGTCATCACAAAAAGTAGGAGTAGGAAGAGGGAGTATAATAGTCTCTAAATAGACAAGAGGAAGAGGAGGAGGAGGAGAGATATAAATCTTAGTAGGATCTCTGAAAAGAGACCAAAAAATGCTCTAAACAATGCAAGGACACTATGTATGTTTCATATGGTAATGAATATTCATGAAAACATGCAAAATTAAGGTACAAAGAACATTGTCACAAGTGTTAGCCCACTTATTGTACAAGACAATATTAGTGGGAGAAATAATCTATCCATATAGGAATGGAATATGATTCTTGCTTGGGAGAAAGTGTTCCATGTAAGCATGCCAAGAAGCATAGTTGGTATTTCTAAGAAGAACCACTAGTGTAGAATAAACTCTCCTCATTAGCTGGTATCTCTCAAGTAGAGTCTATATGATTGAAAGAAGACACCAATGAACTATAATGAGAAAAACATTGCACAAGTGACAATGCATGGTCAGCGAATGGCGTCAAGTTCTATTGATAATACATCTAAGAATGTGAGAGTAATATGTGAAAATGACACCAAAGTGACACACAAGTTGTGGAAACTAAGTGTGTGCACAAGAGAGAAAGTAGGGCCCATAATAACCCCTCCAAGATAATCAATAATGACCCCCTATATTTTTAAGTAACACAACACACTCAAATGTATGGACATCAGACTCAGCTAACAATGCATCCAAACATGTAAGACAAAATAATGCATAAGTTTAAATGCATGTCTTAGAGAATGTATGTTAGATGTAGCTGGTAATCTATCCAAATTTGAGTAATCAGTGTAAAAAGTGACAATAAATGGGTATACATGAAAATTCAAATAGGTCAAGGAGGGACATCAGGCTCTGCCAATAATGCATCCATGTACAAATCTCAACAAGACATTTAAAATGTTGTTGTGAAGGGATATAACCACCTATTAGATCAGACCTCATCCTCTTGTGGAAGAAAGTACACTAAAAGTACTAAATAGGGGGTCTTAATGTAGGGGTCTGGGGGTGATAGCCCCCAATGAGGTCGAGGGGCAAAGCACCTTGTGGGGTTTGAGAGTAGATCCCCTAGCGTGTTGCTATACATGGTGGGGTCTAAGGTAATGCCACTGATGCCAAATATAATTTGGAGCTTGTGTGGCCCTTGGAATTACCCAAAATTCATCATTTTTTGCCAATAAATGCCCCCCATAATGGATGTTAGTTACCACCAAAAATGCATATGTGAGGAGTACAAGAGAGAAAGAAAGGAACAATGAACAAGGGAAGAGAGAAGGAGAAGAAAGTTTGATTTGCTTGTAAAGGGTTTTGGTCACTTGTCAAATCGGACCTCACCCTCCATCTTTGTCAGGTGTATGAGGATGATCAAGCAAAAATATTACAAAATTTCCTTATGTCTCCCACAAATATCTTAATTATAATATATTATTTTTATTAAAAATAATCAAAAAATCATCTGTGCCCCACCAATTATAATATTTTTATACAAAAAAAAAGTAAAAATCTCCCATTAAAATATATTATTTTTATATAAAAAATGACACACCCTTTTGAAGGCTTTCCAAGTTACTTGCCACTTTAAAACTTAGTCTAGCATGTCAATATTAATGTAATATTGATAAGGTTTTGAGACATAAGCACTTGATAGCTAGGTAGTTAAAAACTTAAAATACACCACCCCTTTTTTTTTAAATAATTGAAACCATATGAATATGGAATACCAAAAATTCAAAAAAAATAAATTTCCGCTCTTAAGAAAACCATGAATGGTTTTGAAAAACCACAAATCAAAAACACTTAAGAGTAGTCAAATCCACAAATGGAAAAGCTAGTTTTAAGCATGAAAAAGGGCCATTAATATAATGTGTCAATGGTGAAGCTAGTGAAGGGGCCATGGCCTAGGAATAATCCCATGGAGCATGATTGGGAGTGATATTGAAAGGTGATAGCCATAGATAAACCACTTTGAGTTCAAAAAATGGTATGCAAGACTAGGTACCAAACATGCATAGAATGTTTTGGCAAAAACTATGATGAACCAAGGTTTAAAAACCATAATTTTTCATGTGTAATTGGGTAAAAATCATACACATGATGTTCTTGGTGATTCTTATGAGATCTACATGGAGATCTGAGGATGACAAATTAACCCCAGCGCATTGTAAATCACCATAAAAGACTTAAAGTGCCCTCAAGAGAGATCACCGTTGTGATAGGTTATTTTTAGGCTAAGTGGAGACTATTGTAGGCTGAAAGAAGTGAAAATATCATCTAACCAGGGTGTGAATGGATATAAATCCTATAGGTTAACCAAGGCAACATTCTTTCCTTATAAAAAGAGATTTAAAAAAAAATTAACAGTGTATAAGCAAACTAGACTTTTGTATACTAGTCCAAAGTTTTGATACCATAATGGGTTGGCCACTAAGATCTTTGGATATATCATAGGCACTGGTTCAAAATCAATAAAAATGCAAATGCATCAATCTATTTAAAGTAAATGAAAAAAATTAAAGCAAGTATAATTTCAAAGCATACAAATGAATATCCAACACCCCTCATGAATAGCTCAATATCACAGATGTACAAATAGGGAGTGAAATGTGAATGTAACTACCCCAAGAAATTACGTCACATGTGTTAGGATTGTAACTCCCATACCTATAATATCTAGTTAATAATAACTCCATCTAGATAATAATGAGACCAACATGTAAGTCCTATGACAATGGACACCTAAGTAAGTATATCCACAAGTTTATGAAAACTACAAGTGATGTGCAATAACCCATACGACATGTGTAGGAAATAATCCACAAGAAAAAATGGAAAATAAACACCCTACACTAACACCGTGTCCTCTTTAGACAACCACTCTTCTTTAGTCTGCCACTCTCCTTCTTTATCACTATCCAACACCTGGATAGGCTCCATTTATTTTGGTTTTCTTTTATCTTCCTAAATTTCCTCCCATGATTCCTCATATATAGGGACCCCTCTAATAAATAGACCTTCAACAAGTCTTTTTTCTAGTTTCACATTTTGAGGAGATATAGGAGAAGTCTTGGGCTTTCTCTTGTAATTCACTATGAATGGCTAGGTAGAAATAGGGCCTTGCCTTGAAATGCATGGGATGGGAGATGAAGGGGCTTCAATATATGGGGGTGAAGTGGTAAGATGTGAAGGAACTAAAATTTTAGGTGGTAGAGTAACAAAATAAATCTATAATAATGCAGGAAGACTCACCTATGGAACTGTGGTTAATGGAGGCAAAGGTATCAAAGAAACTATTATTACTTGTCCACTTGTAGGAGGTAAATTCCTTGCATTTTTTGTGGGGAAATTTATTGTAGTTTTTGGGTAGGGGTTGGGAGTCCCTTAAGAATGTTCTTCCTAATATGTTGATCCATCTCGCTTTGAGAAGCACACTCCTCTTATAGACCAACTTCTACTTGTTGTAAAGAGGAATGATGACCATGATCTGATGATACTTGAAACTACGGCTAAGGCTATTGATGGCTTGTGGCTTTATCTACCTCCTCCATAATTTTATTTACCCATTACCTAATGATTTAAGGATAATATTGGATTGCCTAGGCTACTACCATTGGCATCTTATGTTGATTCATGTGAATTTAGACTTCTGAATCATATGCATCATTGATGAAAAATTGATAATGTTCAAAACTCTTATGACCATAGGGAATATGAACTTCCTTTTTTCTAAGGTCATTGAGGTCTCATTATATTTCTAGGGTCCCAAATTCATTATTATGCTTTATTTAAAACATAATGGGCCTTGATCTTACCAACTGAATTGAGGTACCTCCTTAGTGAGTATTGCATTTGGCCAATGCTTAGAGGGGTTTTGTGATAGTACCCTTGGCTCTTGGCACTAAGATATTCATCCACACTATTATATATTTACCTTGTTAGGAATAAAATGAGGCAAATTCAGAAGTGGGGATTTAGTTCCCTCTATCTTTTTTTATGGTGCAATCAGGATAATACCAATAGTATCCCATATTTGAAATGCTTCTTCTCGTGTTATCAGAGAGCCTAGGCATGGAATGCCCATAAATGGCTTGGTATACTAGTGGGTATATCTCTTCTACAATTTTTTTATTTCCCTCATAAACCTATAAACATAGAGTATGGCAAAGTCATCATAGACCCTGTTATTCACCTATTTTGTACATGGTTCCCAAGGTTATCCATATGCTATCTGCACTATTCCCATAATTTCATCTACTGCATAAGACATAATATAGAAATTACCAACAAATGGCCTTTCATTAACCTTAAACATCTTCGCCCTAAGTTTGACACTGATAACCTCGCTAAGTCCCACAATTTTATCATAAGTCAAAATGATGTCTAATAAGGGCACCCATGCCTTATGTACATAAGTGATGCTAGAAAATCCCTGTTCAACAAAGCCATGGTTGTTATAATACCTGATCTAAATTTGGTTATGGGAACTAAGGAAACAACTCCTCAAATATTCAATTTTTCACCTTTACCCAACCACTACTTGAGTTAACCTTCAAATGTGTTATGGTCTAAATAAGCATTGGTTGCGACCTGGTTATAAGTTATTTCAAGCACTAGCATGATAGATATATTTCAAAGGCCCCCCTATAAACACAAGATACCACATTTTTATGAAGCCTAAAGTGCAAGCAATCTATAGTAATAATGTCATTAAGAAATAAATTTTGAATTAAGTCAATGCATGACATTACCTTAGATTTCATTATTGCATTATGAAACCTAACTTTTTTGATTGGTAATAAATCATCCACGTGTATTCTCCTATCTTCATCCAATTGGTCCTAAGCTAAATATGGTTCAATGTCATCTATCTCATCCCAAAGAGTAGAGTAATAAGGGACTAATAATGTTTCTTTATCAATGATTGTGTTCAAATACTTAGTTCCCCATGTGTTATAATATTGAAAGGGAGGTTGGTTAGCTAATCAAGATGAAAAATCCAATATTATATTATATAATTTTTAGTGAGCTGATTAGATTGATTCACAAATTTGCAAGCAAGAAAATTAGGGCTTTTGATAACTTGGTGGCTCAAATTCATAGTCTGTAGTTCATAGATTAATGGCAAAGTGATTTGATATCCTTAAGATTTTTCCTATATCACTTAAATCTTGAGACTTGAATGCCCAGTTCATGTGAAGTTAATGTAATAATAGCTTTTAGCTCTATTTCTCATGTTGATTTGAAATTTAGAAGTCAGTTTTGGCAAGTGTCCTTTGCCATGTGGTAGTTTTTCTTTCACCATGAATACTTAGTCATCATCATGAGCCAAGTGTCTATTTCCCATGTATTGACCTTTGTCTAGATGTCAACTCTTGCTTTTGTATTACAGTTATGCGCTCTGAGATTGCGACACTTATTTTGATCTCACTTACTTGGGGGTATTTAGCCTTTTATAATTTTGATTTGTATGGTTAGTGGGTTTTGAATTAACGAGATCTTTCCACTTTCCAAGAGCTTGGGGATCCAAGACTCTTCAAAATTTAAATTGTGCACTTATTTTCAACAGGTATCATGTGCATGGGATGTTGTCATTTGGAGCAATATCAAGGCTTTGGGACCCTTAGAAATCTGACATTGTACTTTTGAATGATAAGTGTTTGTTTTTTGAGATGATGCCATGTGGAAGGCTCTCATCCCTCCATAGGCTGTTGTATTTTTCTCTTATAATTTCTCTTGACAAGTCCTAGACTTCCAAGATGATGACACATGGATAGCTCTTGGGAATCTAGAAAAAAAAACCTCTAGAAATGTACCTTCAACTAATAGGTTTCAAGTTGATGAGATCAAGCCACATGGATGGCTCTCTTTAACCTAGGGACATAGAAATTTTGGCATTGTAATTCCAACTAATAATGCTCTAGTGAATGAGATTATACCACTTGTCATGATCTTAGGTATTCAGCTACTTGGGAAATTTGAATGTATTGAACCTAATTTGATCTTCCAGGTTCTGAGTCAATGATATTGTGCCACATGGCATGATATTAGGGCTTTAAGAACTTGAAAGACTTAAAATTATCATGAAGACTAGTTGTGTCCTAAGTTAACAAGATCTTAACATGTGGATGGCTCATGGAGATTCAAGAACTTTGAACATATTTTGAAATCCAAAAGTCACAAGTGAATGAGATGCTTCCATGTGGAATGATTTCAGGAATCTAGGAACTTAAAGGGGCTTAGAGCATTTTTATTATTTAATCATGGTCAACTGTGAGTAAAAGGAATGCTGATAAATGTCATGATCTCTAGAACTCAATGAAAATTTGAAGCCTGAGAAAAGGATGCTACACATCAAAGTTTAAATACATTAAAACATTTTCGTTAGTCACATTAGTCAATCAAATGAAAACCCAACTTTGAATAATCATTAGAAATAGAAAAAGAATCAAAGGTGGTAAATAAATAATGAATGATGTCCAAGCTCTAATTTTCTTCTTTTGGAGCTTTGAAATGTAAATTATACTTCAAAAACAAACTTAGGATTATGTATATTAGATCAATATCTAAATTCTTAAGGTTGTTATAGACAAAGAATGAATATTTATAGCAATAATGGGTCCCTATTTGATTTTTTTGTGAAAATGGTGTGTGTTGGGTTACAATAATGTCCAAATAATATGTATCATTACACATCATACATGTCATACATATCATGATAAAATATATATATAAAGACTCATGTCTAAGGCAATAGAAGCTAAACAATATTCATGTTCATGGCATGGCCATGAAACCTCTTGTCAAGGAGAATAAAGTGGAAATAGATGAGCAATGAATATGAGTATATGTATATGTCACCTACCATGAAGACACCTACATTTCAAATTGTCAAGCTTATAAAGGTTGACGAAAATTAATCATAAGACACCAACATGAAGAAAAAAATTATTGGTTTGCTAAATAAAAAGTGAATATCATACCACCAAGAAATGGATCATAATGCTTTGGATGACGTCACCTCATCTCCATCCAAATCCTATATCAAAAAACAAGATACAACACAATCAAAATATAAAATGGTAGGATTCAATGAAACCAAAGGGAATAAAAAATGATGCCTACCATGGATACCTTTGATGATTGTTACACATCACTTATGAATATGTCAATATTGACATCGCTACAAGGCCAAATTTCATCTAAGTGGATGTTATTTTGTAGTGTGTCCTTCTCGATCCTACCATAGGGTAGTGGTTCTAATTGGTCACACAAAACCCTCTGAAAATTGATAATACAATAATTATTCTAGGTAGGCACACCATCACAAATTTGGCCCTACTCAAGAGATACTATGGTGCCTTTCACTTGCATACAACTTGAGACATACAACCGTATATTAGCATCGAGGTGAAAACTATAATCATGTGTGGATGCAGAAGAGTCCAAGTAAGATGTGTTAACATTGATATTATCCTCATCATTTCAAATATCATCACTCAACAAAATAATAACCTGAGGGTCTCATGCTTGCTTCATGGCATTCCTCTACGAAGGATAATAAGCAATATCAAATCAACATTAGTGAAAATAGAACTATAATAAAAATTTGTTTGGACATAGTAATTCAATTTACTTATGAGATGCATCACATCATCACTAATTTCATTTTTTGGGGTCATCTCACCAATTTATTTTTTGGGGGTCCCCTCACCAATTTATTTTTTTAGGGTCCCCTCACCAATTTCATTTTTTAGGGTCCCCTCACCAATTTATATGAAAGGTACTCCCTCAAATTAATGTGATCGTCATCACTAAAATGGGTCTGAGGGTCATCTCTCTCAATTTTTGATGGTGATTACTATATAAAAATAAAAATTAATATTTAAAAATGTAAAATTAACATAAATTTTAATGTGCACAAACCATTCAATAAATTGCATCTAACTTGACATCCATTGCCTACACCTTGCTCTTGATCCACCTTATGTCTTTTTCACTCCATTTCTTGATAATAGTTTCTCCATCTAATACAAACTCACCTTCTTTGTTCCAAGTTTTCACTTTAATCATATGCAATCATTTGGTCATTAATAACCTTCAAGGATATCTCACTGAGATTACACAATTGGGAGACATTCTCCCTCACCATCCATGATTTTTCTAGCCTCTCTCTTGATGACGATTTGATTTTTAAGAGTTATTATACTGGATTGCATTCCATTTGTATTTTAGTGTATGTTCTTCCCCTCAGCTTCCTTTTCTCACTACCGACACACCTTTGGGGCCTCCTTGGAACAAGTTGTTGACCATGAATCTTAAGATGGTGAGTGTTCAATCCATCTAGTGACCAAAATGGATGACCATCATCATCACAAAATGTGTTGCATGGGTGCAACAAGCAATAGTGAAAATCTCATTTCACAATACCCATATCTAAAATCATGTATTTTTATATGAACTATCATTTAACAAAGAAGCCATTTTAGGTTATAAGCATTAAAAAGTTGATTAAATCAACAAACTAAAGAAAAGGTCCCTAAAAATAAGAAAATGTTCTTACAGGGTTTAGTTTTTCCTCCTCCAGATCAAACTATAAGGTGTTTGGAAGCTATTCACTATTATCATCGTCGATATCCTCATCAACATCCTCATCAATCTTGTCAGACTCCACTTCATCCTGCCACAATGGTCAACATATACACGTCAATCCAAACATACACGGAACAATAAACATGTATGAGCATGATGAAGCAAAGAAGAATAAGTACAACCAATGTGTACATTTATGGGGTCAAAACTATTATACGGGTCATTATCACCCTCATCATCATGGCTCTGCCCTCTCCCCTCTAGCTTAAATACAAAAAAAACATAAAAAATCATAATGTGTGTCAAAAATGGTTTATTATTGACTATTATAACATTGAAAAAATAAACATCTATGAACATGAAGAATGGATAAAGATTAAGTATAGCTAATTATTCTCTTATATCTTGGGAGATGATGTAGATAATATTCACATTCCCTATCAATCCAAGCTCTGACACCTGTGTTCAAATTATCTTGCAAATAAACTTTATAATATTCTCTATATCTTAGTTTAATGGCATTCTCTCACCAAAGCTTCAATGCTAGACTTCTTGATTTCCTTTCTCTTTCTTGAGCACTCTATATATACTTCTCATGCATTTATATAATCCATTCTAATCACTCTCTCACTTTGTCCATCAATTCTCTCTTACTAACTCACACTTGTTCAAGGTATCACTAGGTCAAAATCTCTCTTTGTTTGTTCTGGTCTCAAGTTTATATCCTTTATCATATATGGCCTCTATGTAGCCTCAAAATCCTATCTCAATTCATCTCATATCATTTTACAATCCTAAGGGTCACTTTACTACTTAGTCCTTTAGCCACTCTATAAACCTAGTAGCCTTTTTTTTTTGTTTTCCTTGTTGTACAGAATAGTACAAAAGTAAATTGAGAAAACACACACATATTATGGCACCCTTTATTCTCCTTGACCTATCCATGAAGTTTAAAGTCTCAATTCTTCCTTTGTATACCTTTTTCAACACTTGGGTAGACCTAATTAGGTCTCTAGGTCGCTACTTATCAAACAATCAACTATAATTGTACAGACTGATGCCATACAACACCAAAACCTACAAAATCTTATTTCCCACACCACATTCCTTCTAACTACAAGATTTCATCCACTTTCATCAGTGGATTCAATATATAATTCACTCTATGTGTTTTAATCCCTAATTTAGGGTTGTTGTTCCATGTATAGACCCGAGAAGGCATAATAAGGGTTTAATTGCTTCAGAAGGGCTTTCATACATTTAAAAGACCACATTAGGATTTATATAACATGGCTATAGCTTATGAAAACATTTAATTATTTGGTACAACACCTAACCCCACTCAAATCATGAAACTCACAAGATTTTATACTATAGATTGCTTGTCTATAAAGGCTACAGGGTTGATAATTATTTTTGCTCACTTTGGGGGTCCACTTTACTACTTAGTCCTTCAACCACTATATAAACCTAGTAGCCTTTTTTTGTTTTCCTTGATGTATGGATTAATATGGAATTAAATTGAGAAACCACACACATATTCTAGCACCCTTTATTCTCCTTGACCTATCCATGAAGTTTCAAGTCTCAATTCTTCCTCTGTATACCTTAACCAACACTTGGGTAGACCTAATTAGGTCTCAAAGTCTCTACTCAGCAAACAATCAACTATAACCATACGAAACAATATTTTATAGCACTAAAACCTATGAAATATTATTATCCACACCACATTCCTTCTAACTATAAGATTTCATCCACTCTCATTAGTAGATTCAATAGATAATTCACTTTGTGTGTTTCAAGCCCTAATCTAGCATTTATGTTCCCTATAAAGACCCAAGAAGGCATAATAAGGGTTTAATTACTTCAAGAGGGATTTCATACATTCAAAGACCACATTAGGGTCTATATAACATGTCTACAACTTATCCAAATGTTCAATTATTTGGCACAATACTTAACCCCAATCAAATCATGAAAGTCACAAGATTCTATATCACAGTCTACCTATCTACAAAGGTTACAGGGTTTATAATTATTTTTTATCACTTTGGGTGTTATCACACTCCACTTAAGGGTCTATTCCCTCAAGTTACCTTCTTTCAACATCCTCAAACTTTTACAATCTTTATCTTGCATGTAATTCCTTAGATGATCCTACACACAGGGTTTTTTTTTTATAGCACTCAAATAGGGAACACATAGTTTGCTTGTGTGAATCAATAAAGGGTTACATAGTATATATCTCTTACCATAAGTTATTTTAATACTCCATTGACCTTGTTACCCATGTTATTATCTATCAACATTGTCTTCTAGTTTCTCTAACCTTCATCTTGCCTGAAAACCTTCTATATAGGTCTTATACACGTTTTTAGATTGAGTTGTTGAAATAGGGTATTCACTTAGTTACCCTTAACCTTGGTTCTCTTTTTGAGATCAAAAAAACCTACATGCATGAAATACTATTTTCAATGTTAATTCTAGTCCTTCAAAATACATAAACCTTCACCAACTATCCTTAAGAGAAGTCCTCCATTGGTAGTTTGTAGTTTCCAACATAGTCATATAAGCCTATAAAAAGTTATTTCAAAGAATCCAATCCTACAAACTACTCTCCATTGAATATTAACGTTTGACATGGCTCTTTTGGTCACAAAAATCTCCACTTTCAATCATACATAGAGTTACTATTACAATTTATAAGCAAATTTCTCTACACTATAGAATGTTGAGACTAAGAGACTCCAAGCTTTCAATAGATTAAAACAATCATAAACAACCCCAATACCAAGATATAGAATTAGATGTTTCAAACATACTTTCTTTCATTGGTTCCTTTTATGTTCATTGCCAATATTGTCTGGATAGAGTGAAAAATTTCATGGTTCACATTCTATTATAAAAATTCCTCCATACCTTTGCCTCCTTCCCCTCTCCAAAACTGACTCTGTAACTCCTACTTCAAATTCTTTTTGAAACTACTATCTCTATGAAGCCAAAATCTTGTTTCATACAAGAAACTACTCGCTTATAACTAACTTTTTAGGATAACTACTTTCACACATAGATGCTCCATTCACCATTATTGGGGTTTATGTCTCTTAAGTCATGATTTGTATGTGAAAATAACTTCCTAACACCCCTATACCCCTTTAGTCACTTATACCAACATTGCATTCTTTGGCATTTATCCAAACACTCCTAATAACACTAAATGCATTTAAAAAATTCAAACCTGTGTTTTGGTGGACAACTCTTCCCAAGCCAAGAACACTTAATACAAAGATACCTAAAGACTTCCATTACTCTCCTAAAGTCCCTAATGGACTTCTAAGACTCAAACAACCCAAAAATGGTTAAGAGACACTTAATACAATAATTACCCTGATGCCCCTGCATCACAAGACAAACTCATTATGTGTGTAGGTCATTAACACTCCCATCACCTTGGCTCCACTACTCCCCCTCCTTCTACAATATTAAACACAACATAAAAAATCACAAAGTGGGTATAAATATAACAAATATTGAGTATTATACAAATGCAAAAATAATATTAAATTTGGCATGGCCAATAGACTGAGCATCATTAAAACTCCCTATGTTATCCCCTCATTTGCATCTATATTAAAAAAATAATCAAATGACCATAGAGATTCCACTATGGGATATTGATGGCCAAAGGATGGTTGTCCTGACCCAATGGGAATCCCAACCCCACTAGTGGATGCACCATCTGAAACCCTCTTAGGATCTCTAGTAAGTCAATGAGAACATCTAAAATCATGGCATGAATGCAATGAGGATTGTCTAATTATTTATTTCTCCTAAAACAATCGATATAAAAATTGATTGCCATCAAAAAATAAGAATCAAAAGTAAACAATTCACCATCAATGGTACTAGATAAAATTGCATACAATTCGCCCCACCTTAGCATAAATTTCTCGTAGGAAATTATTTCCTTCCAAATCATCCATCATAAGTCTGGAACATTCAAAATAGTAGTTACCTCCAAGTTAATTTGGTTATGGTTTATAACATTGAACGTTATATATGAATTACACAAAAAATTCAAAGTATTGATTGCCAACATGCTAAAAAGATGTGCCAAAGGGAAGGACAAACCAAATAGAGTTTTGGATACATATATTTATTTTGATCTTTGTTCTTCATCAAAGTGTAATTCCTTCTTTGCTCTTTTTGAATTGGCTATATATGCAGTCCACACTACAACTTCATTCATGGTTAATATTGTTCAAAACTACAACTTTGTAGTAATGGTAGAGTTGATAACTAAAATAATAGTAGAGACCATGCTTGTCAAGATCTTAATCTTGACATTTGAGGTGGAAGGTTTACGCAAGAGGGATTGATCAATCCAAAAGATTTATTTGAGACATTTTGTATTCTCACAAGGTATTTAAACATTGTGTTGAGACGAGATGTTAAATTATTTGATAGTGGAGAGACTACCACCTCAAAAATTATCAATAATATTTTTGAGGAAATTGACCCTTAAGAAAAGGGTATTGCAGTTGTAAGAGGAGATGAATCATGTCCAAAATGAAAAATTGAAACTGGAAAAGAGTCATTATCCAAAATTTAATAAATATCTAGAGGAACAATTATTCTCCTTGAAGAATCAAACAAAAACAATGAAGAAACAAAGGCAGAATTCAAAAAGAAATAAATTTAATTTAACCAACTATTCACATCCATTAGAGATGGCAGGGAGTGGAGGAACTCCCCCAAGTTCCTTAGGTGCCTAATAGTCTCAAAAATCATGATCAACCATGATTTTCAAGGTTCCAAATTGATCAACTAGGTCTCCAATTCTTTGAGTAACTTCAAGATCTGAAAGTACCGACAGGGTTATTAAAGTGTTTAAATGGCAAGGAGAAATGGATTTGACATGTCATAGAAGTGTTCAAATGGTGAGGAAAAGTGTTTCAACATAGTTTTAGATGGCCATTGAGGCAAGATTTGTAACTTTATATGTTATAGTTTATTCATATGAAATGTGATTTACATTCAAGGAACAAGAACTTACAATCACACCCAAAATACTTAGTATTTGAGAAACAACCTTCAAACTAAAAAATGTAAATTTACAAATTCATTCTACAAAATTTTGGTATATGAGGTGTATGAGAGAAAACAATGGTTTCTAACCCTACATATCACAAGAAAAGATATTTAATGTCATACTTGGTATAGGTTGACCTTACTTAAAACCCAATACCACATACATTTCTAGTTATGCTTTGTGAAAACATATATTGTAATATCTAATCTAGAGTGAGATTACTTATAACAACCCCAACATGGGGAATAACAATTCTTCCAATGGCCTTTTTCATCATGAATTACTGTAAGCGGGACAAGAATAAAAATACTAAAACTATTATTGAAACAAAAAAATTATTATCAATATTTTTTCTAGGGAAGGTTCCATGGGTGCCATTGAACTCTGAATGTCTAAACATTTATTAAAAAAATGCATCCATACAATAGTATACAGAAAAATCTAGGGATGGTTTGTGTTGGACTTGTAGTGGACGAAACAAAAATGAAAACTATGGGATATCACATGCAAAAAATAAATGGAAGCTTGTCATGAAAATAAACCACACAATCAATAAGACTATGACTTATTGTCACTCTAGAAATGAAGCAACCAAACTAATACATCATCAGAAACATTCCAATTTCATCTTTTATGATGTGTCTCATGGGTGAGTAACCTTTGAGTCGACCACTAGACTATTATGTGTGTAATTTGTTCCATGTAGAGCATAGCATTATGGGGCATAATTTCAGCAAAGCTACATGTATTTCACCCATGTTTATAGTTGATTTCAATTGTATTTGCATACATTTTTGATGTGGGAGCATGTGCATTAGCATAAAGATGAACAAAAATTTGATTTATAGTGATGTAGTCATATAATTTAGTTTGCCAATGAGCACTTTGAAATCGGTCGTCTGAGGTAGATGACAACATATAGATCTAGCAAACATCAATTTCCATAAATTTATATTGTATTTTAGTATACACTCATATTCATAGTAATTATGAGTATATGTTGTTAGTTTCCAAATAATATACCCTGTTAATATATAGTATGCTTTGGTATACTCTTCTAATATTCATTGCTTTAGTAATTTTTATACCTTGTTAATATTCATTATATTTTGGAGCTAGGATCCCTTCAAGGCAATCAATAATAAATTGGGAGAAAATATATGGGCTTTAGAGTTTCTTTTAATAAAGGATTGTTGTTTATGCGTGCATATTTCAATTTATATTAGAGAAAACCCCTTGCTAAAAAAAATATTTATGTGTATTGTGCATGATGTATGAGAATAATGTGTTGATTATGAAAAAATGGCAATCAAATGTTGTGCATGCCATGAGTATAGCGTTTTCTATTAAGGGTCTGGGTCAAATGATTTCTTTCTAGCCCTAACCTTCTTCTCATGCATGTTAGAGGGAAACTCTATGAAGTCATTTTCAAATTGGTTTCTTGTTTAGGTAGGCTTTGGGCATCATATAACCATTGCTAAATCTTATAAACATCATGATGGTAATTTTAGCAAACTGGTACTATAACAATAATATATGATTGTTGGATTGTCTTTAGAGGGATCAATGAATCATAATTTTATGGCTATTGATATGCAAATATATTTTTTATAACATACATAATGGCATATAATTACGTGGAGTACTTTAATATCATTGCATCATACTCCAACCATTGAATTCATTTCTTGAAGATTGGGGTGTTATTCTCAAGATTTATTTGTTAGCATCCTCCCTTACTCTGGTATTACATCATAAAAGTTGTGCCTTTTGGGCCCTTCTAACTAATGTCTATTATAATGGTATATTCAATTTCATTCCAATTTGTACTCATCTTCCTATTGATTTATTTTATAATCTTAAAAAGGTCAAAACATATCTTAAACTAGTGTTGTTCTTATTATGGATCAAAACCTCTTTAAAATTATTTTGTTATCAATCAGAATGGCCTTTGTGTAGGGTAAACTTTTTGTTAGACTTATATGATTAGATATGTGTTGTACAATGAATATTAATAGGGTAGGAAAATTGTTCTAACATAAACAAATGCTTTGGTAATTTTCTTACCATGTTAATATTCATTGTATTTTGGTATACTTTCATGTTTAGACTCCACTGACATTCAAATTCATAGTAATCAAAGAAATGGAATAAAATGTGTTGTTGGTAATGAGTTTCAATATAACATGGTGGAATTATCATCCTTTCTTATTGAAACATTATGTCAAACAATTCTCGTACCTTTTACAAAACGACTAAGCATAAAACATAGAAAATTAGAATTTTAACTAAGATTCCAAATAAAACATGTAAATTCAAAATATTTAAGATTCTAGAATAAAACTAACCTATAATCCAACTAAGACATGGAATCCATTGCAGAATATAACTACCCTATAAGGTATATCGTGGAGTTTTTTGGTTCCGATAATGCACAAGAATAAACTCGGATTTGTAGCCCTCATCCTAAAATGCCTACTTACTCAAATGCTTCCTCCTTCATTGGGATCGAATCGAATGGAAATCCCCAAACACTTTTTATATTTTTTTTATTAAAATGATTCATAATTATACGTGAAATGATGCATTCTTGGGAGTTAAGAGGAGGCACGATGCAATGATAATCATTATGGTTTGAAAATTATCCACGTAGATCCAACCACATGTGGGTAACATCGAATGGCAGATGTCAAAATATGGTGAGCCCAAACCACTCTAGCATGAAGTGAGTTTGTGTGTGTTTGTTACAGTCAGCCATTATTAAATGTTATGTTTCCTCTACATTGTGGCAACTCCTCCATGCTATTTGTGGAAATAACAATACCATGCAATGGAATTCACTATAGTAATTTTGTATTAGTGAAGTCATATAATAAATAATATTTTATTCCATTCTTTTTATAATTCTAACAATAGATTATATTTAAGAATATAAAACATTATTATATTATATCTAATATAATATTATATTGAATATATTGTAATATAATAATAAATTGTTATTGTTAATATTTTATGAAATACAATATATTTAACTATTAGTTGTTCAAAACGTGTATGTTATGTTAAAAGGGATGTAGTTTTTTGTTTTGGTAAAGCAGGGTTACGTTATGTTATTGTCAAGGGTTTATGAGGATGATATGAGGTTGATTTGATTGCAATAAGGCTCTAATCAAATGAGTTATGCAATGTTATTGATGTGGAGACAAGACATTGAGGTTCCAAAGTCTATATTGTAGCTTATGTTCATCTATATTGCCAATAAATTGACATTTAGAGAAATTACATCAGGGTAAGAACATACAGAAACACCATACTCATACCCATGGAATAAAAGGCAAGGCCATATAAAAATTTCAAGTAGTGAAAGGTTTAAAAGTGCGTTAGGTGGTGATGATGAGGAGTAAGCACAATGTAGTTTAGGTGATATCGTACATAGAGGGCCCATATCATACACATACATTGACTTCAAGGCAATTGTTGGATTTACATGACATGTACCCATTACAAAGGGTTTTGTAGCTTACAAGGTGGTGGCATCTTTTATTAATTATTTTCTATTTAATTTTAGAAGGACTCCACGTCTGATGTGTGGATTGATTAAAAAATGCAATGTCATTGATGTGGGGGAAATACATTGAGGTTATGGATTTTATCTTGTTACTTTCATTGCAATTGATGTGATTACTAAAAGTTTTCCAAAGTGCATGCCACATGGGTGCATAAGGGGGCATCATTGGTGATATAATGTGAATGTCATGGTGGAGGAGTCACTAGTTAGACAAGGTGATCGATTGGTGACCTATTCCATGGGGCAGGTAAGGTTAGTATGTTTAATTCTCATGTATTATGGGGTTCCTACATTATATGGTTAAAAGTGGAATATGCTCTAGCGATGAAAAGATAACACTTACCAAAAAATCCCAAAAATCAAATATACATTCATTTAGTCGTAACTTGCACCTTTGGGGCCAATTATCAGAATTATGTTCATTTTTGTAGTTGCACCTTCAACAAATATACACTCTAGAAATGCAATATAGTCTAAACAAACAGGCTAGCTAAAACCCAAGCATAAAATATATTGTAATTCCACAAAAGATATGATATAATCTTTGGTGTATAAGAGAGGTATTTATAGGAATATAAAAAACTTGTACTATTAATCTCTTACATTAGTATTTTGGTTGTGTCATCCACATGTGTAAAAATCCAAGTACTTTGAATCTCACTCTCAAATACCTAGTTGCTCTTTATGGATTTAGATGTCCCTCTACTACATGTCATAGATCAGATTCCACTGTGTGCCCAAAATCCTCCTCAACCCAATTTTTTTCTTACTAAATTTGCACCTTCTCCTCCTCTTCATAGGGAAGAAAAGGAGAATGTTCAATCCACACTCCATCAGGTCTCAAATGAAGTTTCATTTGATAAATTCACTCTAAACAAATAACAAGTGAATGCCTTCATTGAGATGACACTTATTTCAATCATGTAGGGTAATTGAAACAATTTAGTAGAAGCCATAGATTTTATTGATAGATGAGACATGTCACTTGACTTTGCAGGTGTATCTATTTGAGCCACTTCAAGTCTATCACCTAAAATACCCTGTCATTTCCCCTCACCATCAATAGAATATATTTAACAATATAAAACATTATTATATTATATATAATATTTAATAATTAATATAAGAATAAATTGTTATTGTTAGCATTTTATGAGACATTATATTTAACAATAAATTTCCCAAAAAGTGCATGCTATGTCAAAAAGAATGTAATTTTTTGTTTTTCATTGCTTTCATGCATTGTATGGCCTTCCTCTTCCCCATTACTTCATCATTCTTAAAGTTTAGTATGAAATAAAATGTTCCTTCTCTATAAAACTCATCACCCTGCTATTCAAAGTAACACACAACCTCATTTTTCAATGCCACCTACACCCAAAATATCAAATTAATTTTTCTTAATGCCTCCTGCACAAAACGTGAAATGGGGTTAACAACCATGAGACCCAGACAAGGTAGAACTACTGATTTACACACACTCGCTGGAAAAAAAGGCCTTTACATCACCAATGTAGATGTGAAATAGGACATAATAGAATGAAACTCTATGCTATAGAGAGGACATGGGTTAGCAAAAAAAAAGGTACATCTGCTTGGCAGGAAAGGAAATACATGGATATGAAGTGACTCACGCTTTTGGGCAAAGAGCATCGTGAAAGAATATAAAATGACATGGAAAATAATAGGTTAGATTAAAGCGTTATGAGATAAGGTGTAACGAAGTATCACAAAAAATAATGCTAAGATTAAAATGAAATGTCAATGAGGGAGCGAGGATGACATTCACAAGGGTGACACACATTAATATAGAACCAGGGAAATTAAACCCTAATGAAAACCATCATAGATATAAAAATTAAGATTAATTTGTAATGGTTTCATTAATATGTTATTTAGTAAACATTATTTTATAAATAATAAATATTTAATATTATATAATATATTATTATTATTATTAATTGTAATATAAATTATAAATTATATATATAATATTGTATACTATTGATAATATAATAGTATATAGTATGTTATATTATTATATATAATTAATAGTATATAATATAATTATTTTATAGTATGATGTATTATATTATAATAATGTACTATTACTATTTAATTATAATATAAATAATAATATATAAATCAAAATCAAAATAAATAATTATATAAATATATTATACATTACAATATAGTATTTATAATATATATAATTAATACTATATAATATTAAATAATAATATAATAGTAAAATGGATATTTTTAAAGTAAAAGAGTATAAATTCATAGTTGTATCACACTCAAAACTCATACCTGCTGACCCCATCTCACATTTTGTTCACAAAGCATTGAAAAACAAAAAAATTGGTATTTTTTGTGAAGGTGACAGTGTAAAATGAGGTTGTGTTTCTTCATATGGTTTGGCAATTCACTATGTGGGGAGGAAACATTTACATATAGCCACTTGAAAACAAAAAATTACATCCCTTCTGGTATTCCTTGCACCATCAAGACAACTGCTAGTATACTTATATACTAGCAAATTGATTATTATACTTATTTTTTGTGTTAATTATAATCTCAAATGGATATTAGTTGTGATTGCATAGAATTGGAGAATGTTGTAAAAGTAAAGGAAACTAAATCAAGCAAGTGAACAAGTAAAACTATTGAAAGGAACACAACATAATAAAATTGCATAGAGACACAAATTACCTTAGAGAACTTAAATTTAATAAACTCGATAAGAGTGATGTGAGTCCTCTTCTTAACACTATGTTTTTATTAGTTATAGGGATTCTACCTACTTGAGGCCTTAATAAAAATATTTTACAATACAAAAATGCTCCAAACCCTTACACTAATCTGCCTCTTACATATATAGTTCCTTACACTCAGAGCACAACTCCTAACCCCAAAACACAATCAAGAAAACTTGCTAGGAGAACAATATTGAGTACATGGATGAATCCCTACTTGACTAAAATTCAAACAACTACTCAAAACAATTCAATGTTCAATGTATCTATCTAAACTACATAAGCTAACATATATGCATCAATGAAGAAACTCTAAAAAAACTTGTTTGCAAGTATCTTACGTTATTGTGTTAAGGGTAGTAAGCGCAGGGCAATACTCAATGCCTCCCATAAGGACATATCTTCCATGCAATCCAACCTCTTCAAGGTGAAACTACTCTTCCCTTGTAGGGATCTCTTCTCAAACTTGATTGAGGGGTGAAATACTTGATATATATGTGGAGGATGTGTCAAATGGGGCATCCAATCTTTATTTCATTTATTTTTCTTCATCTTAACCCTAAGGGGAACCACCTGTAGAGATTTATGCATGAAGCTACAACTAAGCATTGAGATATTGGGTTGTAAATATTAGACTTAAAAATAATGTTTTTGAGAGTTTATTTTCTACATATGTCTTGATAAAATTAATTGCTTTTAGATTAATATTGTGATCCTCTAAAAATAGGAACTAGGAGCATGTTCTGGAATTTCACCCATGTTTGGTCTTTTATTAATTTGAGCCTATGTTTAAAATATGGGGGGTAAGATTTATCATGAAGTGAGGTATATGTTATTACCTAGTTCTTAAGACTTAGATCTGGAGGTTATGTTACTAAAAAATTGTGTGACATGGAGATTAGAGAGGATGGTAATATTTAAAAAGGCACACATTAGACATGAAGGGAGAAATGAATCAATTTACAAATACACCCTAATTATCATGGCTTTTAATATTCTCTTCACTCTATGCATGACAAAGTCTACAACCTGTTGACTACCCCCTTTATTTGGGTTGGTCACTTTTCTCTCAAATTTAGTCATGAAAGTGTTGAGATCCACTGTGAGTTTAGTTGTAGTAATTTAACTAGTGTCTTCTTTATACAATTGTGGCATATTGGCCTCTGTGAAGAAATCAAGAATTTTCTCCATAAAACCATTCAATAGTTAAATGGTGGCTAGCAAATTTTATGGCAATTCTTCCAATGAAGTCCTCATGTGACTAATAAAACTTTTGCACATATTTACATCAAACATGGTCATAAGTGTGACATTTGGAATCAACCCCATTTTCACCATAGTGGTAATCACATTTAATTTCTTATTCATCCTAATATATTTTGCCAAATAATTTTGAATGTTTTTCTACAACATGTAGCTCTTAGATTTGGCTTAGTAGACCTTTGTTAGTGAAGTAAAAAGTGAACTCAAAGCATTCCCAACATTGTTCACAATATTTCAAGGAATTTGACCTTTTCTTGGCTTTCCAAATGTTTGAAATTATTTTTCATACATTGGACCATCCATTATATCACCTTGTGAGTAGATTTAACCACAAACTCTGGGTCTTTTACATATTCACCCTAATTACTGAACTGATCAATGGCCTTTATGGGATCCCTACTTTGTCTCTCTTTTTTCTCAAGGTGAATAACTCCTCCTCTATCTTGTCTAGAGTAGGTATTTCATCTTTGGTGTTTTTCTTTGTGGTTACACTCTTTAGTTTCCTTGTGGATTTATAAAAAAATAGTTTAAAATCAGGTTGATCATGTATAATCATGATCTTTGATCCTTTTTAAAATGCATGATTTGAATCCAATCTTGAAGTGCCATAATGATTGCAATGGGAGGTATAGACATTGCTGGTATTACCAAGTGATTTGGGGTAGTCATGGTGGTGGGAGAAATATATGATGTGGATGTATTGATGACATCAAATACATGGGTAGATGTGCAAATAGATGTTGGAGTATACACATATGAGTCCAATGGTTGTGACATGGGGGAAATAAATCTTCTAGGATCCATTTTTGTTATACTTGGGTCACAGTGGGAATTGTAAGAACTAGGGATGTAGTCATAAAACATGACCTTCTTTAGTGGCACCACTAGAACATAAGGAGGTAGCATTGGAAACTTTAAGACTTTTACTACCATAGTGACCATTAGATGTTTTTGAGAAATAAGTTTGGCAACATTGGATGTTTGCACAAGGTATTTCACATTAGGGGTTATTGAAACCAATGGAGAGGAAGTGGATAAGGAAATGTTTGAGAATAAATTAGTCATATGAAATCCCATAGGAACATCAAGTATTTACTGGGCTAAAGTGGCCACAATGGTTACCTCAAATGTTTGCACAACTAATTTAGGAGCACTTCCCATGGTGTGAATATTAGGGCTAGGTTTAGACATAGTATCTTAGTGACTATATACCCTTTTAATCAAGGGTGACATAAAGACATCAAAAGAAAAAAAATCCATATATGATATGTCCCACCAACAATAGGGGTCAGATTTGTAGGACTATAAATAATAATAATAGAAGTAGGGAGAGGTCTAATTACATGTGTAGGTGTTACCATTATATAATTTTTTGAAGGTGAATCTTGAGGCAACCCTTGTATTAACTTATTAATTAGATGTGGATTTGTCCCCTATGGTTCCTCTTTTTATCAAGGTAATTCAACATTGTGTTTCTCTTCAACCATTTGAGCTTGTGATTTTTGATCTTGTGGCTTCTAAGGTAGTGTGTATAGTCCTACTACTTGTATATTTTCTTTTACTTCTACATCATTTGTTGGATTTAAATAATAAATATTATCTAAGTGTTGATTATTGTGATAAATCACACGAACCTTCCCTCATAAAAATTGTAAGTGTTTGAACACTTTTTCATTTGGTCTTAGTGTTTGAGCATGTGATCATCTAACTTAAATTCAAGACTATATGTTTTTAATTGTTGAATAGAGAGGCACCTTCTATAAAGTTCCCTTACTAATTTAAATGGTGTGAGTGGCCATGATTTATGGTTTAAAGTTTTGTAAATTCATCCACTCCAGTGATAAATTCATATGATATTTCTTTCTCAAGAAGTTTGTTTGACACATAATAAGGGAGTTTAAATGTAAAAACCAAGATAACTTGAATTTTATCACTACATGCACATAGAATTATACCATTAAGCTGAAATTTCCTTGATGGTCTTTCTCATTTCCTTTGAGAATCTAGGCATTGGATGTTAATTTTGGCTAGGTACATATGAGGGTAAAAGAAATTTCTCATTTCCTCCATACATTCTTGGAAATGATATACATGTAATTTGTTATATTAGACATGAATACGAGGATTAGAAGAATTGGAACACTTTGGGAAGTTTTTGTGTTGAAATTTGACTGTGGCACAATAATAATATATAAGATATGACATCATGTAAAAGTTACGAACCTATTTAACTCTTCTAAGTTTTTTACTCAAATGGTATGCAATAATTTCACCCAAGATAAACTTATTTCTATCATTTACTATCATGGACAATAGAAGCACCAAAAATTTATTCAAATGATCTATGTATGAGGCCATGCATAACTTATTCATTAAGAGTGTCAAACTTTGACCCCTCACCTGAAAGTTTTAATGGTATAAGTTTCAACGTCATCCTTATGGACCTACTAATTTTTGCTTTCTACCTAGTATTTCAATACCTCCATTAGGTTATTTTCTTCAACCCACTCCATGGCATCCTCCTAGTTATATGTGATGGTGGGTTAGAGTAATTTTTCATAATTTTAAAAGGCTACTCTATAAACGTAGGCCACACTCTGCTTCATGTTTAGCGAGAATATTACATCTTCCTTCAAAACACACTCAATGAAAACATTGTGTACAGGGTCTTTGCAAGCAAATATCTCTGATTTTACTATATCTTGGTGTAGAATGCCCTTTTCCATTGTGACCAATTCATCCTAGTATTCTTGTTCATCTTGAGTAGGGCCCCTATCAGCATACATTTTGTGGGCCTCATTTATCTCACAAAACAAAGAGTTATAATTCTTATATTCAACAACTTCAAGCATTAGGATGGCATTTATAAATTCGTGAGGGCCTGAGAAGGAATATGTTTCAATATGGGCCATATTACACTCTTGGTGATACTTTGGTGTTCTTGGTGATCATTGTCTACAAATTTTACTCACTATGGCTCTCTGAACTTTTGAAATTTTTGTGGCTCTTCACTGTGGAACTTTTTCAATAATGGAGTCACTTGAAATTGATTTTTATTGTATTAATTTACCATTCATTTCTTTCATATTTCAAATCCCAAAAAGGCCACTTTGTCATATCAAATCACCATCATAAATCTATGAATTAATGGAAAATTATGGCCCTTTACCTTGTTATTAATTATCTTTTATAATGGAGATTGTGATTTGGATTCTAGTAAATCCATGGCTTTAATATCCAATGGAAAATCTCAATAACCCACATATAAATATATCGTAGTCTCATGGTCACAGAGCACACATAGTGCAATGTTTATTGTGATATCAAATTTTATCCTTATGCATGCATTATATTATCAATTTGGATTTATGTCCATCAAAATCTAAGTCTTTATCACGCTTCACCATTATCATGCCTAATTAGAGTGAGACATGTGGCCACCTTTGATTGCTTCACCCTTATGGAGTCATGACGTGGTTCTAAGCATGAAATGCCACTAAGTTGAAGTCCACATATGTATGGATTTAATGAGAAATTTTTATAATACACCTTTTCCTTTAAATACTTCTTCACCCTTTACATCATTCATTTGGAGAATGACACCTAGCCAACATCTGAATGGATTGTAGTCATGAAGTAACAAAGAGTCTCTAGTCTTGAAAAGCTCTATTGTGAATACCATGACTTGGTTAAAATATATTTTCCATTTTATTCCTATTTGATGTTTACATATGCATAAACAAAGACAACTTGTCACTAGTATATCAAATGTTTAGAAAAACATAGATTCTATTGACGATGAAAAATGTCACACCAACGTATCAACCCGTTCGCCTATTTTGAAGGTCAAGATAGAATCATACCAGTTTAATTGTAAGGGACCTATGGCTAAAAATTAGTCCTAAGGTGTGCAAAAGGGTCTTTTAAAGTTTTGGGGATTATTATGTTCAATAATAAATCTAAATCAAGCTTACAAATATTTACTAAATCGATCAAACACAACATGAAAATCAACTACGTCAAGATGATTACTCATAAACAATGCTTTGATCGAAGAGACTAATCATTCCTTATATATCATATAATTCAATCTCAAGTCTGTCATAAACTATCATCTGACCTATCCATTAGAGTAAAGTCTATGAATTAGAAGATCTCTTGAAGGACAGAAAATTATATTGTTGAAAGGTCTATCTTATGTTCATGCTCATAATACAAATATGAAAGTAATCAATGACAACCAAGAAGGCAGACAAACTCTAAATAACTAACTACTAACAATTGAAAACTAATTAAAAAATTCTCTAACTAAACTAATCTAATAAACTTGACTAATCTATAATCTAATAGAATAAATAAAGAGATGAATCTGACTAACTAAAAGAAAAGTAGAAAGAACATAAAGCTAAAGTAAAATAAAACATAAATAATTGGTAAACTAAGCAAATTTAAAGTTGTATTAAACTAAAATAAAAGAAAAGGAATTAGATTGATAAAAGATTAATCTAAAACAAATTAAATTATATTTAAAAAAAAATCAATATAAAGTAAAATAAACTTTGGAGTCTCAAAAGAGAGAGTCATCTTAGTAGAATAGATAGATTTTATTTGAGAAAATATCTTTCATACAAAACATATTCAAAATATAACTTTTACAATCAATTAAATCAACAATATGTCATAAACAATGATGTTTTACAATCAATTAGATCAACAATATGTCATAAGTAATGATGTTTTCATCATTATTTAAGTTGAATACTTAGATTATGCACATAAGACTGCAAGATGCAATCATCAAAAGATATTAAACTTGAAACTCTTCAGATAATCAGTAATAAATGACAATATAAAAATTGGATATACCTACATTGTCTAAGAAATATACTCAACTGTCAGAGAAAGTACCATTGGTCTATCTGCAAAAGTCATGCTATCTCAGAGAAGTTGCATAGATTAAAGAGATAAATGATTGACTTCATAAATGCATAAGTCTTCAATATCTATGTTGTTCCTCTACCTTCAAATGAATCCTTGATCTCTTTTTAAACCTCCAAAATTGGTTGAAAAAGAAGTTATAACTAACTTTAGTTATTTATTTGTCAACTTTATTAATTAACTTTAAAAGTTAATTAATTTGACAGTTACAAATTAAAATTATTTAAGACTTTTTAAAAAAGTCTTAAGAGATCAAATATTTGAATTTAGACTAGGTATTTCTAATGGGTGAGGACCCTTTTTAGCCAACTAGGAATATCTAGAATATCAATTAATCAATAAATAATCAAGTAGCATATCATATTAAATAAAATTCATTTTTACATTAATTCTATTTCACATTTTAATTTACTCAATAGCATATATATATATATATATATGCTATTGAGTAAATTAAAATGTGAAATAGAATTAATCAATCTATTACCAAATAATATATCAAATCTCCAAAAACTTGCTTCATATCTCTTTATTCCATGTGCAACACCATGCTTCTGAAAACAAATTATTTTTATGAAATACTTTGATAGTAAAAATATACTGTATCACGTGAAAGATGAACCAAATATCTCCATAAAACATTTTCACTATTCTGAAAATAGCAATTATAATGTGTTTTTCAGTCAACTTAAATTTGACATTTAAATGGTTGTCAAACTGCATAATTTTTGGTTTGTGGTGATGGTCATTTGGCTATCAAATTTAACACCATAAATTTTTTTGTAGGCAATCATTTCACAGATTTTGAAAATCAGAAGGAAATCCAACAAATTATCAAAATCAAATAAAACCCATTGTTAAACTCCCATTTACTATCATGATTCCACTTTACAAACAAGCTAGAAAAAATTATGTTATTTTCAATTTTATCTTCAAATACTTCTGCCCATAATTTCTTTGACATTCATGATTTTGAAAAGTCATATGTATGAACTTGTAAATATAACATACTATCTATGATCTAAAAAACTCTAATATTTTTCACAAGTATATTCCGATCAAATTCCAAATCAAAACACCTATCATAGTTCTCAAGTCACTATTTTCTCAATTTGCTATTATTTCAACATTTATCTTCAAAACAAATCCAAGAACTTCAAGATTGAGATGAAATATTAGAAATAACTTCATTATTTCTAAGGTTCAGCTTACTAAATGTTTTATATGTAGACTCATCTTTTAAACAAAGATTCAGGACTGAAACTGGTGTATCTTAAAATCTCAAAAATATAGTCACACTTATTTATTAGAACCATTTTTCGATGATGGCCAACTATAATCATTCAAAATATTTATGTAAAAACCATCTCTTAATCTCCATAACATAAACTGATGTGGTCAAATCGAATCACAATAAACAATAATATTTTGAAATGAAAACTTGCCAATTCAAAAAATTCTTATATGAAACCAAGAAAATAACTTATTTCCTTTTCTGTTCATTGATGTTTGAATAAAACCCAAAAAAAATCCAAAAATACTTCAACTTTTGTAAAAAAACTCTTAAAAGTGATACACAGACCTAAACAACATGTGTAACTTTTGAGTTCATCACATTATCTTTCAAAAATAAACACGCAAGATTTTCTCTCAAAACCCATAAGAAATGAAACTGATATGGTTGAAAACTATATTGCATATTCAACATCTACTTTGAAACCATTTCTTATGACACAACAAACATAAAATCCTTCAAATATTCATGTAATAAACATGCAGAGCTTATCCTCAAAACTTATCAACATGTAGAATGATATCCATATTTATTCCATGTCACCAAACTATTCAAAATAGTCATGAAACTTTCTCAAAATTCATTCAAAATTGTTTAAAGCATACCTGGTCATGTTTTCTATAAGCTCCCTATCCAAAATCCTGCTTGGCAACTCAAAATCCAAATTTCCAGACCTTCACTTCCGCAAGCAAGCTTCGTGCAATGACTGAAAACAAAGAAAAAAAACTATTTGTAATTATCAACATCCACTGTAACTGCTCTTGTGACATGCTTAATTATTATTCATTCACCAAAATCAATACAACCACTTAGCAATTCAACTAGCTAGGTTAGTAGACTATCAAATTTAGTGATTACTAACTTCTCTACTAAATTCTAACTAATCTCCATGAATCGAGGCATGTACGCTTCATCATAAAGTCACTTTTACTATCAAAGATATTAGCAAATCTCAAAATATCATCGAATATGTCTTTTCATTAAATTATTGTTTACAATTTTGACCCCACAGGTCAAATTGCAACCCTTATCATTCAAAATTTGCATAACCATGCCTTTTATCTAAGAGTCGAGAATTGGTCTTTGTAATTTTCCCAAAAGGGTCATCTTCAACAAATTCAAAGGCATTGGACTTTTCCAAAAGTTTGAAGGAATTGACATTTTCAAAAATACCAAAAGGCCTTTTCAACTTTTCCAAAGAAGGGGACCATTACAAAAATTCCGAAATACACTTGACACTTTCTCGAAGGGTATTTTTTGTCAAAAAAAAAGTTTGAAGAAATTCTCCAAGAGGGAAATTTCAAAATATTTGAAGGGTCTTTCTAAAGGTAAACGGTCCATTTCGATTCTTTCGTAGGGTAAGAGGACCATTCCAATTTTTTGAAAGGTACTTTTAGCAAGAAATGGTCCTTGTTAAAAAATATGAAAGGTCCTTCATAATTTTTTTGAAGGGTTCTTTTCCTTCAAATAAGTCCTTTACAACTTTTTTTAAGGGCAAGAGGACAATTCCATTTTTTTTTAAGGGATACTTTCAATTTTACCGAAGGGTCTATTGTAGAAATCCAAAAGGAATTTTCAAACTTCTGAACGATGTTTTTCAGAAAAGCTGAAAGGTATTTGCCCTTCAAAAAAAGGCATTTTCAAAGACAAAGGGAGACTCGAATGCATGAAGGGCTTGAAGAGTTTAACATTGGATGGCTATTCAAGGAGAGCTTAACATATAATTTTATGCATGCACTCTTGTATATCTTGTTAATCAAAGCCTTTTCAAACACTTCCAACTCAGCTTCAAGTGGAGTTTTCTCTTTGAAGATTGGTGTAGCATCATGCATGAAGATAATTGAATTACCAAAGATCCATGCATGTTTGAAGAATTTAATCTTTATTCTAAATAAGGATTATGAAATGGGCTCACCGTCATTTTCAACACCAAATATATTTTCATGCAAGGCATAAGATACAATATATTATTTGAAAGCTTGGTTATCTTGGCATAGTTAGAGTTGGACTTGGGGTGATGTGGGAGTTGATCTCTTCTTCTATTTTTAGTGTCAATCTCTTGACTTTTATGCTTTTTTATATAAATTAGTTTTTTTAGCCATTTTAAAGATCCCTTTTTTGTCGAGATCAGACTCTGCCAAAATTTGAGTTTTGTAACATTTTCAAATAAATAGAAGGACTATTCTTTAAAATTCTAGGGTGCTGGTATAGTGTATTTATGTTAGTGATTTGCATATGTAATAGAATTTTCTTCCTTGTCAAGCCCTGATTCTTACCTAGTTTCTAGTTGATTAGATTATGTAGGTCATGTTTTGTATTTGATGTCTTTTGGTTGAAGTTACACTGGATGTAAGTGGTTGGTTAGTGCCTTGAATCAGGGCTATTCCCTTATTTCCCTCAAGCTTTGATCACTAGATAGAACTTTTTCATGAAATATTGATGCATAGGAGTCAATTGGAATTGAAATTTTAGAGTCTTTTTCTTGTCTAATCAATATTTTTAAAAGCTCAAATTGAGTGGATAAACCAAAATTCAGGTGTATCACCATCATTAGATAGTATTTTTCCTTCAATTTTCTTTCTTCCCTTTTCTCGACAGTTTGTATCATAGAGTAGAGATCCTAATTGATATCCTAAATGGAGCTAGCCCTTAGAATCTAGAGATTCAATCCGTCGATGAGGCTACCCACAGTCTAAGATTATTTCCATGTTTTAGCAGACTGTGAAGGCTTAAAACTACCTTCACAAGGGTGTGATTATGATTGAAAACAATTTTTGGTACGCCTGATGAGACATCAAAAAAATTCTTTGCATATTGAAAGAAGTTTGACACTGAGGAGAAGCAGTTGTTGCAGATGATAATATTTATCTTCATCATAAGCTAAAGATTCTTCAAGTTGTAAGGTTCATAGCACCATTTAGGCAATCCTTTCATGCTAAAGGTTGCCACAAGGTCAGCTAGTAAAGGTACTCCTTTTGAATTTATATCATATAAGAGATCAAGGTTTAGGAGGGCAAATCCATATCCTCAAAATAAATATTTGTCTCCTAGTTATCTATTGTTCTAGGCACTACAATCCCCACTATCCAAATGGCCATCAGAAACTAGGTGTTTATTCCATTCAATATAGGTAGCCCACTGAATCTAGCCCAGTTGATGATATTCCTATATCTACCCTCAAGAGCATCCCATTCTTCTCAGAAGAAAACCAAATAACCCCTATTAAGCATATCCAAGATGTAGCTAATCTTTGTCTAGTCCATAATGTTGTTGAGGATAATGTTGCTATTAGATTACTTGCTACTTTCTTCAAAGAAAAAGCATTGCAATGGTATAGAAACCTCCCACTAAACTCTATTTCTACTTGGAATGAATTAGGTGCAGCCTTAGTTAAGCAATTTGAGGACAAATCTAATCATCTATCTTTATTTAAGCAATTAAATATCATAAACAAAGCTCTTCATGAGTTTATGTCTGATTTTGACCTCAGATTCCAAAAGACATGGACTAAGATACCTATGTTGATTAGACCATCTCATGATTATGTATTTATGTATTATTTAAAATCCTTTAACTCTAACATTAGTGTGATGATACAGTCAATGGGTGGTACTACTTTGATAGATGCTTATGAGGTTGCAATTAGGACAAAGAACATTTTGATATAAGCTGGTAAGCTTTTTTTAAGACCTCTAATTCTTGTATTCCTAGAATTAAATTCTATACCAGCTCCTCAAGTTCCTCAAATTCCATCTTTAGCTCCTATTCCATGACCTCAAGCTCAAATTACAACCCCTACTAGTCAAGCTAGTGAGATAAAAGAGTTAAAAAGCTTGTTATAATCCTTTGGGAATGAAATAGTACAACTCAATAGACAACAATATCAATTTAATAGGCCCTATCAACAACAAAATTAGACCACCTATAAGCCCTTCAAAGATCAAAGGCTTCCTTATCAAGGTTTCAGAGAGAATAGACCACCTTATCAAACATAAAGAGCCATAACTCCAGCTAAGCCATCTGCTACCCTTGATCCTAATGCTCCCACCACTTTAAAGGCCATTGTTCCCACCCCACCTCAAAATAACTTGATGCAAGATTTGGATTGGCAGTCCTCAAATCTCAATGATGCTCAAAACCAAGCCTTGGTATCACAAAACATCATTATTTCACAAATGACACAATAAGAGTTTTCTTTTCAAGGAGGTTAGTACCAAGATACAAGTTTGGCATCACAAGGAGAGACTCGACAAGTTCAAGGGCAGCTTGATGTCATTAATTTAAATTCTCAAGTGAATGATCATGTTGCTTTTACTTAGGGTGTTGAAACTAATTGTACGAGTGGTCAAGTTACAGCTATAACTAAAGATAAAAGAAGAGCCATTGATGAACTACAAGAGGTGAAAAATGTTTCAAGTACTCATAATATTATTTCTAAGAGTATAAAATAATAACTTGTTGCCCCTACAACACATAAAAATCAGAATATAGAGGTTAGTAAAGTTCATCGAATACCCCTAATTTGTTAGTAGCTAGTTCTTCAGAAAGTGCAACCTAAGGTTGGTGGATCTTAGTTCAGTATAGTGGATTAAATGAAGAAGTCTAATATCATAATTAGCATGTCTGATTCTCTTTCCATTCTAGGGCAAAAATATATGCTCATCCAAGAGCTTTCATCTCTCAAATTGTCTCTAAAATTGGTTGACAAAGGAGTTATCTTAACTAATTCGGATCAACCAATTAAGTAATAATTACATCAAGTAAATAATATGGAAACATGGATATAACTGAGGTAAAAACAAATGAAACTCCTCTTTTCTACCTTTTTTTGATAGTATGTGATACTTTGGTTTATAATTGTATGGTGGATAGTGGAGCTAGTAGTACGTACAGTCATGCCTAAACAAATTGGAGACAAGTTTGGCCTTGTTTATGATCCAAACACTAAGGGGGTATTGAAACTAGATGGTTCACCAACAAAGATGGTAGGCATAATCAAAGATCTGAAATTTACATTACATACTTGTCCCAATGTTACTATTCATCAGGATATTGTTATGGTAGACTTGCCTCCTTACTTTGCTATGTGTCTTTCAAGGGACTTCACCTCAAAGATTGGGAGATATTTGTTAGCTGAGTGGAATTATTTGTTGTTCAAAACTAGGTATGGTACCAAGGTAATGTTTTTTTAAAACCTATTGCACATTTCCATATGGAGCTATATATGCCAAGTGTTGTAAACACTAATTGTATCATCTTGGATGATGTGCTAGAAACTAGTGAAGTAGAAAATAGATGACCTTTGGATGGAGTTCTAGATTTGTTTCTTGATGAGTGGGCTTTTAATTTTCATGAGCATGATCCTTATAAGTTCATTGGAGAAGTACTTGGTGTGTATTGCCTTCATGAGAATGATGTACCAATTCCAGCCATGGTTAACGATGATGAATCTAGTGAAGGTTTGTGGCAATTGTACTTTGATGGATCAATAAATAAACATGGTATTGGGGCTAGAATGATGTTGGTTTCTCCAACAAATCAAAGGTATATTTCTTCTATTAATTTTTATTTTGGTTGTTCAAACAATATTTTAGAGTATGAGGCACTTGTTCACAATTTTCAGTGGGCTAGGAAGATGAAAGTCAATTATTTACAAGTGTTTGGTGATAGTGAGCTTGTAGTTCACCAAGTAATAGGTTTGAATGTATGTAAATTTTTTTTGCTTAAATATTACAAGCATAGAATATGGGACTTACTTGAATGTTTTCAAGCTTTTAACATTCAAGCAATACCAAGAGGCAAAAATAAACACGTAGATAGGTTGGCTGCCATTAGGTCATAATTTAGTATCCCAGCTAATATAAAAAATGCAAAAAATTAGTCACATATAAAGGTGGTTTTAATGCCTTTTGTACCAAATAATCATGAGAATTGAAAAGTGTTTGAAGATGACATTCATATTATGAGATTCTTGCAAGAGGAGGTTGTGTTTTCTTCAAGAAACCAATCAAATCATCTGAATCAATATGGTGATCAAATTGTGTGACTAAAAAAAATAAGCTACCCAAGGGATTGGTCACACTTGAGAATATTTTTAGTGGTGATGATGAGTTAAGGAAGGAAAAGTCATCCTTGTCAACAAAAGAAGAGCACTATGCCAATGTAAAGATTGCAACTGGTAAGATTTTGAAGTTGGGTAAGGTATGCAGTATTTCATAAAAAGAATCTTTCATTGAGTTATGCACAAGTTTTTCTGATGTATTTGCATGGCAATATAGTTATCTTAAGGGATTTGATCTAAATTTAGCTCGACACACCATTGAGTTAGAGGCTGAAACTAAACCAGTAAGACAAAGGCAAAGGCCCATTAATCCTAAACTTTAGCCTTTGATAAGAGCTGAGCTTCACAAGCTCATAGAGTCAACTATTATATTTTCAATCAAGCACTCAACCTGGGTGGCAAATCTTTTTCTAGTATAGAAGAAGAACAGAGAGATTAGATTATGTGTTGACTTTCATGATTTGAGCATGGCTTCACTTAAAGATCACTATCCATTTCCAACAATGAAATAAATTTTACAGCTTGTTGTAGGTTCAAAGAGGTTTTCTTTGTTGGATGGATATAGTGGCTATAATCAGATTTTGGTCAAAGAAGAGAACCAATTTAAGACAACCTCACAACCAAGTGGAGGACATTTGCATATAGAAAGATGCCATTTAGTTTATCTAATGTTGGAGAAACCTTTCAAAGAGCCATGGATATGGCATTCCAAGGCCTTCTTAACAAGTTTGTACTTATTTATTTTGATGATATAACAATGTTTTCAAAGAATGCATAAGATCACATGGTTCATCTCAAGCAAGTGTTCGAAAGGTGTAGGTAATTTGGGGTATCTCTAAAACCCCAAAAAATATGTCTTCTCAGTTCATGAAGGTAAGCTTCTTGAATATATTGTTTCAAATCATGGTTAAAGCATAGATTTTAAAAGGGTAGACTCCACTCTTGCACTTTTCTTGCCTAAGCACAAAAAGGCTATGCAAAGCTTCTTTGGGAAAATCAACTTCATAAACAGATATATTTCAAATTTTGCCATTTTAGCTAAGCTACTTGCAACCATGCAAAATAAGAATCAAAGCTTTAGCTAGTCCAAAGAAGGAAATAAAAGTTTTGAAGATATTAACAAGGCCATATCAAGTGCTCCAACACTTATAAATCTAGATTTCATAAAAGATTTTATTTTGTATACTTATGCTAACATAGACACCATTTCAGGCATTCTTATACAACAAAATCATGAGGCTTTGGAGTAGCCAATAGCTTTATTTAGTCAAGGATTAGAATAATATGAAACAAGTTACTCTTTTTTTGGAAAACATGTACTTTCAGTTATAAGGTCTCTTAAAAAGTTTAGATACTTGTTGTTTAACAATAAAGTACACCTAATGGTTCCACATCCAAGCATCAAGGAGTTCATTTTGAACAAAGATATAAATGAGAAGAGAGATGATTGGATAACCAAGGTAATGGAGTATGACATGGAAATTAAGGTCACAAAGCTGATTAGAGGCAAAGGACTTTGTGAGGATCTAGCTCAAGACTTGCAAGAGACTAATGAGGTTGTTTTGGTGTCAAATGATGAAGAGGTTACAGTTGGTCATACCTCACCTTCCAGCTGGTTTCATGACTTGGTAAGATATCTCCAAGATGGTAATTATCCCTCTCATCTAAGTGCTTCAAAAATAAGATATTTTAGGTTGCAATCAATTCCATTTTTGCTTATTGATGGTGTTTTATTCAAAAAAGATATCAATGGCATGTTGCTAAGGTGTATAGAGTCAAGCCAAACTCAGAGATTGCTTGAAAAATTCTATGATAGACATGGTGGAGGACATTCTTATATAATAACTATAACCCTTAAGGTCATGAGAGGTGGGTACTATTGGCCTAACTTATTTAGTGATTACCATGCATTGGTAAGGAAGTGCAAATAGTGTGCTATGTTTGTGTGAAAAGTGAAACTTGTAGCTTAACCTCTTCAACCAATTGTGGTGGATCAGCCCTTTGTCTAATGGGGATTAAAATTTATTGGTCTCATAAATCCTCTTTCAAATTTAGGACATAAATGGATTCTAACTGCTACAAATTATTTCACACGTTGGACAAACGCAATGACATTGAAAGAAGAAAACAAAACTAATGTTCTAGATTTATATGAAGGTTTGCTTACTAGATTTGGATTTCCTTCAACCATTATTTCTGATAATACAATGGCTTTTGTGGGAATTAGGATCAGCCAATGGGTTGTTCAACATGGAATTTATCTTAACACTTCATCAAACTATTATCCATAAGATAATGGCCTTGTTGAATCTACGAATAAGAACCTATTGAAGATTATAAGGACTATTGAAGACAATCAAAGGTCATGGCATCTCAAGTTGAATTCAGCTCTGTAGGCTGATAGGATCACCTATAAAAGGTCAATAGCCAACTCTCCTTACAAGTTGGTATATGGTAAGGAAGTGAGGTTACCCATTTCTCTTGAGTTTCTTGCTTTAGAACTAATGCATCAGCTTGAATTGTTGGAGAATGAGCCTATGGAGATCAGGTATACTAAAGTTATGGAGTTGGAAGAAATAAGAAATCAGATTGTGCTAGCCATGTAAATTCATCAAGTACAAGTGAAGAGAGCATTTGACAAAGGAGCTTCTTCATGAAGTTTCAAAGAAGGAGATATGATCCTCAATTGGGATGAGGATAGAGCTAAACCAAGAAGACACACAAAGTTTGACTCCCTTCGGAGTGGCCCCTACACAATCTCTAGCTGAAAATCCCACAATGCCTTCCAACTTACAAAGATGGATGATGAGGAGCTTCTAATCTTAGTCAATGGGATACATCTGCAACATTGATACTAAAGAGCTTGGTTCCTTGTACATAGTTAGTTTATTTGTTTTCCTCTAAGTATTGTTCAAGCATACTAGTTTTGTCCAAAATAAGTGTTTTGTTTGCACATTTGCTTTGTTTGGTTAGTTTTCTTATTTTGTGTGTTTTCCTTCTTATTTTAGAGGATGAAGGTTGTCTTTTTTAGGTCAAAAGAAAATTTGTAGTCATGGACCAGATTTATGATTGTTTTATGAGTTCAAATATCATGTATATGGTCTGAGTTATCAAGCATAGTAGGCATGCTTCCCAGTTGAGTCGCTAAAATGTTAACAATTTTGACCCCACAGGTCAAATTACAACCCTTATCATTCAAAACTTTTATAACCATGCATTTTATCTAAGTGTTAGGAATTGATCTTTGCAATTTTCTCGAAAGGGTCATCTTCAAAAAATCTAAAGGAATTGGGCTTTTCAAAAATTTTGAAGGAATTGACATTTTCAAAAATCTCGAAAGGCCTTTTCAACTTTTCCAAAGAAGGGGACCATTACAAAAATTCTGAAAGACACTTGACACTTTCCCAAAGGGTATTTTTTGTCAGGAAAAAAGTCTAAATAAATTCTCCAAGAGGGTAGTTTCAAAAGATCTGAATGGTCTTTCCAAAGGCAAAAGGCCCATTTCAATTCTTCTGTAGGGCAAGAGGACCATTCCAATTTTTTTGAAAGGTAATTTTCGCAAGAAATGGTCCTTGTTAAAAAATACGAAAGGTCCTTTACAAATTTTCCAAGGGGTTATTTTCCTTTAGAAAAGTCCTTTACAACTTTTTCGAAGGTCAAGAGGACCATTCCATTTTTTATAAAGGGATACTTTCAATTTTACCAAAGGTTCTAATGCATAAACCCAAATGGACTTTTTAAACTTCCAAATGGTGCATTTCAGAAAAGCCAAAGGGTATCTGCCCTTCAAAAAAAGGCATTTTCAAAGACAAATGGAGACTCGAATGCATGAAGGGATCAAAGAGTTTAATATTGGATGGTTGTTCAAGGAGAGCTTAACATAGAATTTCATACATGCACTCTTGTCTATCTTGTTAATCAAAGCCTTTTCAAACACTTCCAACTCAGCTTCAAGTGGACTTTTCTCTTTTAAGATTGGTGTAGCATCATGCATGAAGAGAATTGAATTACCAAAGATCCATGCACGTTTGAATAATTTAATCTTTATTCTAAATAAGGATTATGAAATGGGCTCACCATCATTTTCAATGCCAAAGAGCTTTTCATGCAAGGCATAAGACAAAAGATATTATTTGAAGGCTTGGTCATCTTGACATAGCTGGAGTTGGACTTGGGGTGATGTGGGAGTTGATTTCTTCTTCTATTTTCAGCACCAATCTCTTAGATTTTGTATGTTTTTTCTATATAAGTTAGATTTTTTAGCCATTTTAAGGATCCCTCTTTTGCCAAGATCAGACTCTACCAAAATTTGAGTTTTGTAACCTTTTTAGATAAATAAAAAGACTGGTCTTTGGTATAGTGTATTTATCTCAGTGATTTGCATATGTGATATAATTTTCTTCCTTGTCAAGCCCTGATTCTTACCTAGTTACTAGTTGATTAGATTATGTAGGTCAAGTTCTATGTTTGATGTCTTTTGGTTAAAGTTATAGCGGATGTAAGTAGCTAGTTAGTGCCTTGAATCAGGCTTATTCCCTCATTTCCCTCAAGCTTTGATCACTAGATAAAACCTTTTCATGAAATATTGATGCATAAGAGTCAATTGGAATTGAAAGTTCAATCTTTTTCTTATCTAATCAGTGTTTTTAGGAGCTCAGATTGAGTGGATGAACCAAAATTCAGGTGTATCACCATCATTAGATAGGATTTTTACTTTATTTTTCTTTCTTCCCTTTTTTCGGTAGTTTGTAGCATAGAGTAAAGATCCTAATTGATACACCAAAGGGAGCTAACTCTTATAATCTAGATATTCAATCCACCAATTAGGCCACCCATAGCCTAGGATTGTTTCCATGTTTCAGCAAATTGTGAAAGACTGAAACTACCTTCACAAGGGTGCGAGTCTGATTCACAACAGTTACCATGCCAACTATTACTACGATGTTTTCCAACTCAACATATACAAGCCTCAAAACAAAATTATATTACCCTCAATACTTGCCTTTCAAAAACATCAGATACCATAAGACCTAGGCTTAGGTATTCCAAACAATGATTTATACTTTTGAAATTCCATTTTATGGACTTAGGTTTAAACCTGTAAAATCACCATGGCCTGATAAAATCATAATCATTATTTCAAAACTTTATAATAAAGATTTTAGCTTGGTATCCTCATGAGTCATATCATTTTAGAAATTTAAGCTAGACAATATTTGACTTAGGATTAGTTATTTAGAATTTATAATCCTTTATAAAACAATTTACTCAAATCTTGAATCAATCTAAGTTGTACCCATGTTTTTTAAAATGTTGATTATATTATGATTGAATTTTGCCTGATTGATGTCCACATATTAAACTAAAAACTCATATAATTTTCAAAGATAGAGTTCATAATCAAATGAAATGATGCATTTAAACATGTAATACAATGTTTTCTCAAACGAAAAAAATATTGACTAATCCATCTATATATTTTCCATTCAAAAAATGAACTGAGAGAAGAATCATTATAACCAATTCATAAACCATTCCTGCCTAGTCTAAAACAAGCTTAATATTTCCAATGAAAATGAAAATAGTCACCGCAAACTGTTCACACTATCAAACAAAAACTAATCTGAAATTTATTTCATACTCAACTAAAACTCAATATATATCTGCATCATCACCATAATCATATAATGTTTTTAACCATCAACAGTATTCTTATTTCAACTGAAAATGTTGTCTTATACCCTGATAATGAACTAAGAAGCGAAATAATTGATCACAAACCTTAATCATGATAAATATATATGCATATTTTATTCATTTATCCACAAATTCTTTTTGAAACCACTATAGTCCATAATGCAAACATGAATTCATAAATACAATAATTACTAAATTATTAAATTGAAATCATGAATATTCATAAATAATACTAATTGACTTAGGGTCCCTGATTTAACATAATAACAAACAACAAAATTTTGTTTTGTTTTCAAATAATCACTATAAATTATGTGGATGTGTTGAAATATCAATTTTATAGTATATTTGTATGCATCTATTTTTTAGCTGCACAAAACAAATAATGCACACCTCGTGATCATAACATTTTTAAATAAAACAACTAATATATGTGATCATCGAACAAGTGAAGCTAAAAATAAAGACATGTGCCCTCCAAAAAAAAGTCAATAAACTACATAGTTCATCAAAGGATAAATTAAAATTTGAAATGCCAATGGTCTATGTGGATGTGTTGTTTATCGATTTTGCTTTTGAAAGTGGTCGAGTTGATTGATTTGCGAAGGCATGTATGTCGTGAAATGAAATATGATCCAAACTTAGGATATATCAAAGTGACCACCATTTATTAAAGGGGTTTATGAGGGTACAAAAAATATTAGACATGTGACTATTTAATTAAATATATATTTTGTTTTGATGAAAGTTACGTCTTGAATGCGTGTTATGGAAACCTCATGAGATTAGTTATAGGAGGAATTTTAGTTTCTCTTGTTTTTCTTTCTAATTTGATTTATAATTTAGATAATATTGAGACAAGAATGAATCTTGTAAATAGGTTAGTTTCAATTTCAAACAAAAATATGGGGTCTCCATTTCTTCAAAAAAAATGGGGGTGTGTCAGGCCACAATAAAAGTAAAAATATTGAAAAAAACATAGTAGAACATAATTGCATAGAGAAACACGTTATCCTAGAGAAATTTAAATTGAGAAAAATTTATAAGAGTGAGGTGAGTCCACCTATTGCCACCATCTCTTTTTCAGTTATAAGAGTACTACCTTATTTAGGCTTTTATGAACATATTTTACAATAAAAAATGGCTCAAATCCCCTACATTGATCTGCCACGTTATTACTTGATTCTTTACACTCACAACCCATCTCCCAACACTAAAACCTAATCATGAACACTTGATATGAGAACACTGAGTACATGGATGAACCACTACTTGACTTAAGCCCAAACAACTATTCAAAACTTGAATATTTGATGCCTCTGCCTTCTACAGAAGCTAACATATATACATTAAGGAAGAATCCTGAAAAGGATCTTAAATGAATAAGAACTGAAAGAAGAAGCATTTACAACTGCTTCTCTACCTATGTTTTATCCATGGAAGAAACCACTGCTTTGTGTAGGAAAAAATCATCATCGCAGTTACATAATCATTGCTTGCATGAAACAACAATTTTGTTAAATTATTACAATAGTTATTTAATTGCCAACTTAATGAACCAATGGTTTTGAAACCATCATGGTGATTACACAATGGTTGCTCGATTGTTTTATCATCTTTAACAAATCTTTGTCTTTCTACATCAGGAACCTATTTGATGATCCCAAACTTAAAATTATCTTTATAGACCCTTTTGTACTTAACTGACCAATCTTCTTGACTACATCTATGAAAATCAACTACTTAGAAAGTGTTACAAATGGTACGAGTGGTATATTTCAATCTTTTGATAATAATGGATTAGCTAGTTGATATTTCTAAGTGTTGATCTGAAATTCAGATCAATAACTCATACTTGTATCAAAAAAATTAGTAATGTGGAATTAACTCAATTACAACCTAAGTATGTATGTGTTAAGTAATTGAAGGCTTATAATTTAAATTTAATTAAATTACTAATTATTATGGGATTTACATGTGTATTTGAGACATCTCAAGATGACCTCCATGAGTATTCATTACTTTAATGATATTTTTGTTTTTTGTATTTTTAGTAGTAATCACAATGCAAAGGGACCTACTTAGCACACAATCACCTTAAATAATTTGTTCTTAAGATAATAATGGTCAATTTAATCCATCTCTTTGGGCTTCTTACCCTCTAACCTGTTTTCCATAGTCAAGCCTAAATTGCCATGACATAATTTGTTTGTCCACTTTAGTTTGTCATTTGTGGTCTATTAGTAGATTGGTAGGAATTCATTGTTGTTATCCCAAGGTTGATTCTTAAGGTTGTATACATGTTGTGATTTGTTAAATGACACAAAATCTCAAGGTCATCAAATTAAAGGACTCTTAATATCCTCTTATAAGTACAGAGTCTTGACATTTTGAACAACTTCAATTCAACTACGTGTCTATTATATTCAACTTGGGTTTCATGATAACATTCATCCAATCGTAAAAGGGTGGAATTTATTATACCCTACTATTATAATGAACATATTCTTGGATTCATTTTTACAACTTATTAATACTTACCATGGAAGCCAATTTTGAACTCAGTGCTGGAAAAACCTCATAAAACTTTCCTACCAAGAATTTAAATCTTACAAAGATTTTTTTTTTTTATGAGAATATTTTGTCTTTAATTTTTTACACAAATCTAAAGAACTAAAATAGATGTAAACATAATATGGTTTAATTGATTTCTTTAACTATAACACACAAGATTATATATAATTTTAATCCTCAAATTCTAAAGTTGCAAAATGGAATATCTTGGGAACATTTCCCCTGAAATTGACCAATTGACACAACCTCAATGCAACTCAATATATATTTATATATATATGAAATATCTTTGGGGGACATTTTTCCAACTCTTTATTTTCCTCTTGAGTGTCTTTTCAAGAAACTCACCTTTGCAAATTCTACAACCACTTGTGAAATACTTGAAGGTTGTTTCCTCTTTTTTTGATAAAGTGTAGATTGTTAACATGTGTGGGGAAGAGCCTAAATTTATAGCACGTTCATGGGGTTAGTTGTCAAAAACTTGCATGCTTTTCTATGTTAACACTTGGATGGGCAACGGTATTATTATCCTCTTATATTCCACAACTTGTTGACAATTTACCTTTAGCATTTTTTTTCCATCCCTTTCAAGGCGCATGCCATCCATATTCCTAACCAAATAATCCCTATCATATTCCTCACACATGGTAGTATTTTATTAAGTCTATTGGAACACTTTTACAAGGATGATGAGAGTGGTATATGGTAGTTATATCTTTTACCCTCTCAATAAGGTCCCTTGGCATGTCTAGAAGTGTGTTTATTGACCCCTTAAATGTGCTTAATGAAAATATGTAAGGACTATATAAAAATGTGATACATGAATAAGACATGCCAAGGGTTCTTAGATACTTGTAATGAGTATCTTTAAGATCATGCATGCTGGAAGGAGCATGTTGTGCATGAAATATGATGTGCACTATACAATTTATAATAAACACACATTTAAAGAAGAAACACGCATGAAAGAGAAATACAGAAAGAAACACAATGAAGGATAAGTTGGCAAATGGAAATCATATATGCAAGGTGAATGCAAATTTCACAAGATCAATCTAAGCTATAGAATTATATGCTTTGAGAGATAGGTAATATGCCACCACATAAGATGGATGGATCAAAGAAAGAATAATCTAATGCGTAGGACATGTGGCATGATAGTTAGAAAAGGAGAGTCGAATGAACAACAACCAATAGTGGTGTAATGAGACTAAGAATACTATAAATAAGGACCTTGGCCTTTCATCTGGGACTTTAGTTGGAAGTTACACGTTTGCAGGTGTTGAATCAGATTGCTTGGAAGAAGCTTGGAGATAGAGTTTGAAGGGTTTAAGTATATATTATTTGTATGAGATTTATGTGGGAATATCAATCTTTAATGGTAATCAATGTGTGATGTATGTTTTATAAAGGAAGGATATTGAGGTGTAAATTAAAATTAAAGATAGATTATTTAAGTGAAGTGCTTCTTGTTGTGATGTTTCTTGTTTAATTAGATTATGGTTGTGTGTTATGCTTCATTGTGTAAAGATGATATGTTTTTCTATGTCTCAGTGCTTTATTTTCATAACATAGTTCCTGGTGTTCTTTTATTGCATCTCAAGTGAGAACTTAAGTCTTCAAGATTAGGTGATATTTTGGCACCTTGGGTATTTTTGATCTGTTGTGAAAGATCTATCTTATGTAGGGCCTTAGGAAAGATCAAGAAAAAACACAACGTTTTGGTTCTATTTTTGGGACCTTGTATGTTGTCATAGTTTTTCATTTCCAATCTATTAGTAGACTCATGATTTTTTATAACAATCCTTAATCTACAAAGGTATGGAATTTCTACCACTATGCTAATATAGTGAACGTCTCATCAAAATCATTTTCATAAGACTTGGAGGCTAAGTTTGAACTCATTATGAAGATGGGTTTGGCAAAACCTCACAAGGATTTCATACCAAGAATTTCGATCTTACAAGGACTAATTTATTAAAAATGAGGATATTTTGTCTTAGATTTTTGACATAAAATGTAATCACTGAATATATGCTAGTAGATTATGGCTCAACCATTTTTTTTAAACATGTAAATGCAAGAGTGGATATAATATTAATCCTCAAATTTTGAAGGTGCAGTGGAATGTCTTGTTAATAAAAACCTACACCTAAGAATGTTATTTTTGTTCCCTCGAATGTTTCTAATCTATTCATTGGAGGCTCTACTTCTACATTCACTATTATATTTTCATGAAATTGTGACACTTTATGTGTCAAAATTTCCTTTTTCATCATTTTTGATTCCATATTTGCGTAAGTAATTTCTAATCTACATCATGCACAACCACACAATATTTGGCGAGACCAAATTGCTCCAATTTGGTAGTTTTTATTTGAATGATGCACGTTGCATCAATGTTTGTGTTAATAATTTACAATTATGTTTTCCTCTCCCACAAATTTATGTCATTCAATTTTCTTAACACAAATTTTCTATCAGTAAGTGAAAAAGATGATTTAATCGAGACATTGGCCATTCTGGTGTCCTAAAATAATGAGGCCTGACACATAATGTGATGAAAAAAGTGACACAAATGTTTTCCATTTTTTTTATAATAACTTCCTCAAAAAATTCAAATTCAAATTTATGATGCAAATGTTGAGGTAGTACCATAGGTTAGAAAAATAAACTATCATCATCTAATTTGAGAGATCATATGTCTGCAGATTTATACAAAATTTATTTCAAATGTACATCAATACAAATTGGATTATTTGAATGTATTTATTGTGTAAATTTGGTGATTGAAATATTGAATATGAATTAGAGATTCAAGACTTTTAACATTCATAATTTGAGAAATAAGGCATTTACTACTTAAGAATTTTGGCACAATTTAAGAGTATGTTGGAAAAGGTGAAATTATCAATTTGTCATTACATTTGATGAAACCATGCCTTTTGGTTTCAAGTTAAATATGTTATAGGGAATGGGTTATTTGTTTTCTATTATTATTCCTCAAAAAAAATTAATCACTAAAAAAATGCATTATGTTGTGCAGGTCTCATGACATGGATGGGTAGAGCAGAGGAGTGTGGGTAATGTGACATTTACTCATGATAAATTTATTTGTGGTGAGTAATGTGACTTGAACTTATGATTTTTTTCATTATGTGCAAAGGTTGTTGAGATCCCCATCAAGCTTCCCTCTCTTTCAAAGTGCCTCTCTAGAAGTATTTCTAAGGTTCAATGCCACAACTATGTTTGGTCCCCTTTGTGAAGGACATAATACTCTATCAAAACTAAGTGGATAAGATGAAGAGTCCCATGATTTAAAAAATGTAGAGATTTAAATGTCATATTGGTTATTTATGATACACTGTAGAGCCAAAAATCTAGTGGATCTAGCATTATCTTAGTCCACAACACCTACTGCAATATTAAGAAATGTCATCACATGACTTGAAAAATGTAGAGATTGAACTATCATCTAGGATATTTTTGATGCCCTATAGGGCCAAATAACCATTGGGTATAGCTTTGTGTAATGTTTCACCATGAATTTAATGCATAATAAACACTTCATTGAATGCATCCTTGTGAAAAATGTCCCTTGAATACAGTGATTGTGTATATATATTTGACAAAAAATCAATTTATATCATTTTGATGCAACTTAAAAATATGATACAACTTTAAAGTGTCACCTTTAATGATAAAACCCTTGCGTCAAGATCTAACACAATTTAAGTCAATATCTGATCTAACACAAGTACATACAATTTAAGTCTATGATGTGAATTACATCAAGTACATACATAAATTGTGTCAACCAGCTACTTTTTTCAATTACTACAAAATTTTCCCTCCAAAAATTCAAAATTAACAAATTCAAACTTTGGAAAAGTTAATAACTTTGACCAAAAAATTGATGCACTTCTTGATGCAAATTTTGGTGATGCATGTTGCGTCAATAAAATCTTTGCCCAATCTCTACCAAGCCAACTAACCCTAGTAGCTATGTTGCATCATCATGGTTGATGCAAATTGTGTAATACAAAAATTTACATCAAACTATCAAACATATTTCTTGAATTGGATGCAAATCTCGACATGAAACCATGGAAATATATTAGTGACTGGGTGGTGAGGCTCGTGATCATAATGCACCTACTAATCCTTTGATGTCTCCATCTAGTGTCATTCCTAATTAGGTTGCTCCTAATATTCCTACAAAACCAAATGTTTCTTTGGTGCTTCATGCTTCTAATCCATTGAGTAATATACCATTGCGACATGCTTCTCATTTTTTTCTTTTGGTATTGATCATAGTCAACATAACAAAAGCCTCTAATCCTAACAATGTTAATACTATGATGGTTCCCACATATGTTGTTATATTTGTGGAAGGGCCCATGATGTAAAGAGGAACTGATTTCCATGGATGAAAATCATCAATACAACAAAGTAAAGCTTATGTAAGACATTATACCATGTTAAAACTTGTGGAATGGCCCATAATATATTAATCTTGTAAAGGTTCTAGGATTTTTGAAGGAGCAACCTCAATACTTTCACCCATGATTACATATGCATACATGTATAACATTTAAAGAAAATAAACACAAATATAAATAAGGTAAAATTGCTACCAACATATTGAGTTTGGATGTGTAAGAGGACCAAAAGCCCTCCTCAAATGAAGAATATGATATAAATATTCCTTTCTATCTTAAATCTCCTTACTTATTTATATAATAAGTTGATATGTAATCATGTCCTAAACCTCATAATTTATTTATATAAGAAACTATATATTCTTTCTTATCCTAAACCTCCTTACTTGTCTATATAAAATTTTGGAAGGCATGGATGATTGTAAGTTCATTTGTATTGTATTCTTCATGTGAAGAGGGCCTTTGGCCTCTTGCAAATTTGAGCTTAATATATCGGTAGTCATCCTACCTTGATCATCTATGTGTTTATTTGATTTAAATGTTATACACGTATGCACATTCAATCGTGGGTGAAAGAGTTGAGGTTGTTTATTCAAAAAACGCATGTTACATTAAAAGGGATGTAATTTTATGAGACATGTTATATTTAATAATCAGTTTCCCAAAAAGTGCAAGTTACATCAAAAGGGATGTAATTTTATGTTTTCACCACTTTCATGCATTGCATGGCCTTGCCCTTCCCAATTACTTCATCATTATTAAATTTTATTATAAAACAAAGTGTTCCCTCTCTACACAACTTAGGACCATGTTATTTGAAGGAACACACAAACTCATTTTTCAATGCCACCTCCACCTAAAATATCAAATTAGTTTTCCTTAATGCCTCATGCACAAAACATGAAATGGGGTCAGCATCCATGAGTTTTGAGCAAGGTGCAACTACTAATTTACACACTCTTGCTTGAAAAAAAGGAATTTACACCACCTATGCAGATGTGAAATGGAGCATAATAGAGTGAAACACTATGCTATAGAGATGACATGGGTCAAAAAAAAGGTACATATGCTTGGTAGGAAATGAGAGACATGGATATAGAGAAACTCATGCTTTTAGATAAAGAACATCATGAAAGAATAGAAAATGACATGGAAAATAATAGGCTAGATTAAAGCATTATGAGATAAAGTGAAATGAAGTATCACGAAAAATAATGCTGAGTAAAATTAAATGCTAATGAGGGAGAGAGGATGATGTTCACAAGGGTGACACACATATTAATATAGAACTAGGCAGATTAAACCCTAATGAAAACCATCACAGATATAAAAAAATTAAGATTAATTTGTCATTAATATATAGTTTAGTATACATTATTTTATATATAATAATATATTATTAAGTTATTACTATTTAATTATAATATAAATAATAATATATAAATATAAATGATATAAGTATTATATATAATACAATATAGTATTAATAATATATAATATAATGACCAGGTGGGGATAGCCTAGCAATGTGTGGGTTGAGTGCTAGAAATGGGAGGTTTTGGGGTCCATTCCCCAAGGTAACCACCTCTATATCATCATTCCCACACTAGGCTTTGACAAGTCAGCCATGAGGATACCTAATGTGGTGGATTAGTCGGCTTGATGTTTAATGTAATGTGGGTCAATAGGTGGCTTGAAAACTATGTTCAATGTGATGAGGAAAGCCATAATCCATGGCTAGGGCTACTCTTCACAGCCAGTTCTGGCTCTGGTTAAATAAAACCTATTACCCAATTTTTTTTTAACATGGTTGGGATAGCCTAACGGTGTGTGAGTTGAGTGCTAGAAGTGGGAAGTCTAGGGGTCTATTCCATAGGTTAACCACCTCTATAGCATCGTTCCCACACTAGGCTATGGTGGGTCAGACATGAGGGTAACTGATATGTTGGACTAGCCAACTCGGCGTTTAATACAATGGGTGTTGGTATGTGACTTGAAACCTATGTTCAATATGATGAGGCAAGTCCATAGTCCATGGCTAGGGCTACTCTTCACAATTGATTCTAGATCAAGTTAAATAAAGCCTATTATCTACCATTTTTTTTCTAATGAGATTTATGTGAGTTGGTTAATTGGTTTGGTTATTTCAAGCCCCACCCAAGTTCAAATCTTAGGAATCGCATATGAGGCCAGTTCTTGTCATTTACATTCTTGGGGTCAATTGTGGTCATTGGTGGTATGATTCTTAAGGCCATTAATGGTTATTGGTATGATTTTTGGGGCCATTCATGGCCCTTGGTGTGATTCTCAGGATCGTTAGTGGTTGGTAGTGGTATAGTTAGTATTATTTGGTTACACCTAGGACGAGTGGTATTATTTGGTTAATAAAATGGGATATGGGCCTCGATTGTGTCCTGGACCAATTTCGAGCTTTGGTCAAAAGTTGTCACCTAGTAAAAAATAATAATAATATATAGTATATTATAATATTATATAATTAATACTATATAATATTATATAATAATATAATATTAAAGTGAGTATTTGTAAAGTAAAAGAATGTAAATTCATAGTCGTATCACATGCAAAACTCATGCCCACTGACCCCGTCTCACATTTTATTCACAAAGCATTGAGACACAAAAAACTGATATATTTTGTGAAGGTGATAGTATAAAATGAGGTTGTGCATTTATTCATATGGTGTGTCAACGCACTATGTGGGGAGGAAAAATTTACATATAGCCACCTGAAAATAAAAAAATATCATCCCTTTTGACATTCCTTACGATATCAGAACAACTAATACTTATGTACTAGCAACATGACTATTATACTTATCTTTTGTGTTAATTATAATATCAAATGGATATTAGTTGTGCTTGCATAGAATTAGATAATATTTTAAAATTAAAGGAAACTAAATTAGGTAAATGAATAAGTAAAATTAATTAAAGGAACACAACATAATAAAATTGCACAGAGACAAATTACCTTGGAGATAGTCAAATTTAGAAAAATTGAGAAGAGTAATGTGAGTCTTCCTCTTGGCACTATCTTTTTATCAGTTACAGGAATATTGCATACTTGAGGCCTTAATAAACCTATTTTACAATACAAAAATATTTAATTCCCTTAAACCAATTTGCCTCTTGCATATATATTTCCTTACACTCATAACACAACTCCTAACCCCAAAACATAATCAAGAACACTTGTTAGGAGAACATTACTGAGTACATGGATGAATCAATGCTTGACTCAAGCTCAAAAAAATACTCAACAATTCAATGTTCAATGTATCTGCCTGAACTACATAAGCTAACATATATGCATCAATGAAGAAAATTTTAAAAAAAAACTTGTTTGCCAAGTATCCTAGGTTATCATGTCAAGGATAGTAAGCATAGGGAAATACTCAATGCCTCCCACAAAGACATATCTTCCATGCAATCCAATCTTCAAATCCTCTTCAAGGTGAAACTACTCTTCCTTGGTAGGTATCTCTTCTCAATCTTGACTAAGGGGCATGCTAATTGATATATCTGTGGAGGAGGTGTCAAATGGGACATCCAATCTTTATTTCATTTCTTTTTCTTTTTCCTGACCCTAAGGGGAATCACCTATAGAGAGTTATGCATGAATTTACAACTAAGAATTGAGATATGGGGCGGTATATTAGACTTAGAAATAATAATTTTGAGAGTTTTTTTATACACATATCTCAAAAAAATAAGGCCTTTATGTTAACAATGAGATCCTATGAAAATTGGCCTGAGAAGCATATTATTGAATTTTGTCCATGTTTGGGATTTCACTAATTTGAGCCTATGTTTAAATTATGGGGGGTAATATTTATCATGAAGCGAGGTATAAGTTATTACCTAGTTCTTAAGACTTAGATCTGGGGGTTGTGTTGCTAAAAAATGGTGTGACATGAAGATTGGAGAGGATGGTAATATTTAAAAAGACACACACGAAGGGAGAAATGAAAGAATTTACAAATACACCCTAACTATTATGGCTTTGACTATTCTCTCCATTGTACGTGTGACAATTTCTAAAACCTTTAACTACCCTGTTTATTCAGGTTGGTCACTTTTCTCTCAAATGTAGTCATGAAATTGTTGACAGCCACTATGAGTTTAGTTCTAGTTATTTGATTGTTGTCCTCTTTAGACAATTGTGGCATATTGGCCTCTGTGAAGAAAGCAATAATTCTCTCTATAAAACCATTCAATAGTGTGATGGTGGCTATCAAAATTTGTGTCAATTCTTCTATTGAAGTCCTAATGTGAATAATAATTTTTTTGCATAGATTTATATCAAACATGGTCAAAAGTGTGACATTTAAGAACAACCCCCTTTCCACCATAGTGACAATCACATTTAATTTCTTATCCATCCCAGTAATTTTTTTCAAATATTTTGGAATGTTTTTCTACAATAGGTAGCTCTTAGATTTAGCTTAGTAGACCTTTGTTAATGAAGTAAAAAGTGAATTCAACGCATTCTCAACATTGTTTGCAATATTCCTAGGGACCTTGACCTTTTTTTGGCTTTCCAAATGTTTTAAGTTATTTTTTATACGCTGGACCATCCATTCTACCACCTTGTGATTAGATTTCACCACAAACTATGGGTCTTCTACATATTCACCCTCATTACTAGACTGATCAATGGCCTTTATGGGATCCCTACTTTGTCTCTTTTTTTTCAAGGAGAATAACTCCTCCTCTATCTCACATAGTGTAGGTTTTCCATCTTGGGTGATTTTATTTGTAATTACACTCTTTAGTTTCCTTGTGGATTTATCAAAATATAGTTTAAAATCGGGTTGGTCATGTATATCATGTTTGATCTTTGATCCTATATCAATTGCATGCTTTGAATCTAATCTTAAGTGCCACAATCACTGTTATGGGAGGTTCAGACAATGGTAGTGTTACCAAAAGATCTAGGGTAGTTATGGTGGTGGGATAAATAGATGGCATGGATATAGTGATGGGATCAAATGCAAGGGTAGATGTGCAAATAAATGTTGGAGTATACACAAATGAATCCAATTATTGTGACATCGGGGAAATAGGTCTTTTATTATTCATTTTTGTTATACTTGGGTCATAATGGGAATTGTAAGAAATAATGATGAAGTCACAAACAACCTTATTTAGTGACACCACTAGAACATAAGGAGGTGGCATGGGAAACTTTGGGACTTTTGCTACCACTATGACCATTGGATGTTTTTTTGAAAAATAGGTTTGATAACATGGGAAGTTTGCACAAGGTATTTCACATTAAGGTTTATTGAAACCAATGGAGGGGAAGTGGACTAGGAAAATTTTGAGAATAAAGTAGTCATATGAACTCCCATAGGAACATCTAGCATTTGTTGGAAGTGGCCACAATGGTTTCCTCAGATGTTTTCACAACTAATCTAGGAGCAATTCCCATGGTGTGAATGTTAGGGCTAAGTTGAGACATAGTAGCTAGGTGACTATATAACTTTTTAATCAAGGGTGACATAGAGACATTGAAAGAAAAAAGAGGCCATGTATGACTTGTCCCTCCAACAATAATGACCACATTTGTAGGACTATAAATAAAAATAACAGGATTAGGGAGAGGTATTATTACATGTATAGGTGTTTCTAGTAGATTTTTTTTTCAAGATGAAGTTGGAGGTAACCCTTGTAGTCACTTATTCATTAGACGTGGATTTGTCCCCCATGGTTCCTCTTTTTCTCAAGGTAATTTAACATTAGTTTTCTCTTCAACCATTTGAGCTTGTGATTTTTGATCTTGTAGTTTATGAGGTGGTCTATACAGTTTTACTACTTGTAACTTTTCTTTTACTTCTACATCATTTGTTGGATTCAAATAATAAAGATTAATCGGGTGTTGATTGTTGTGATAAATTATATTGACCTTCCATCACAGAAATTGTAGGTGTTTGAACACTCTTCAATTTGGGTCTTAATTTCTGAGCATGTGATCATCTAGCTTAAATGCAGGCCTATATGTTTTCAATTATTGAATAGAGGGGCACATTATATAAATTTCCCTTCCTAATTTAAATGGTGTGAGTGGCCATGAATTATGGTTTATAGTTTTACAAATTCCTCCCATTCCAATTACAAATCCATATGATATCTCTTGCTCAGGAAGTTTGTTTGACACATAATAAGGGAGTTTAAGTGGAGAAACCAAGATACCTTGAATTTTAATTACTACATGTACATAAAATTATATCAGTAGGATTGAATTTACTTGATAGACTCTCTTATTTCCTCTAAGAGTTTAGGCATTAAATGTTAATTTTTATCTATGTCCATAAGGGGTTAAAAAAATCATTTCCTCCATACATTCTTAGAAACAATATACATACAATTTAATGTATTGGACATGAATAAGATGATTAGAAGAACTCGGCCACCTTAGGAAGTCTGCATGTTAAAATTTAACTATGGCGCAGTAACAATATATAAGATATGACATCATTTAGAAGTTACTATAGATACTATTTCTAAATTATATAGCACCTCAATCTTGTACACTTGGCAAACTCAGACCTTATTTTTTCCTCTCAGTTCTAAACCTTTCTTGCTTCTACAAGTACTCTTTCTTTTGCCCATTGACCTATCTCTTAGTCTGACTAGTCTTATGTTGATGACCTAGGGCTTCTCTCTTGCCCAGAATGATTAAAACCTTATTATCTTATGCCTCTATAATTTTTGAACATGTACCTACTTTCCTACTTCCTAGACACTTACATCTAAGACAAATACCTACATTGATGCAAGTGTCCTACTTCGATGCAAGTGTTCAGTGCCATAAAGTCATCTAATTTACAAATGAAATATATTATAATGGTCAGCCTAAGTGCTTTAATGCAAGTTTTTCTCTAAAAGGATTGGTATAAATATAATATTAACCCTCATTCATTCCTCACCTAGCATAGACTAAGGCAACTTATCAAAATAATTCAATAAATCAAAGCTTTCATATTTTATCTTATTCTCATATCAGTCATAGGAACAACACATACGCAGGTGTTATGTACTGAAGGAGCATCCCAAGAGCTATATTTTCTATGTCACAAGCTAGGTCATGTTGTACTTGCTTATCACATATTCATGATTCAGACGTAAGGGAGAACTACATAATTTTGAGGCCCTCTTCATAGTATTGGTTATGTAGGCAATGCTCATTGACAAAGGGGTCTTTGGGGCAACTTGACACCATGTGCACACTAACCCATTTTTTTCACAACTATTATGAGGAGGAAGAACTAGGGTTTTGCTATTTGATAAAGAACGACAATCAATGACTTAAATTTGAATGCACAAAAGTAAAAGAAATGAAAAACCTATAAGCATTTAGGTGGTTACGTCCTATTTTAGCATGTATTCCATACAAGATACCTACATCCAACCTAGATGCAAGTGTCAGAGGCTACAGAGGTACTAAATCCAAAATTTAGTGATTATTCCAGAATATTATGCCAATCTACTTTTTACCTATTCTAGATCCAGATATGCATTAGCATTAGAACCAACTATCTTATTTATTTGTCATTATCATATCTAGCATAATTTTACTTTTCATTTTTAGCATATCTCAATATAATAAATTCAATATATGTTATATCTGACGTTTACAATTAATTGGCTTGTTATAGATCTGTTTAACACCCTTATGATTATTCATTTCTATATTCTTAACACTAGATCCCCCACATCTAGATTTTTAAGGTTAAATAGTTGAACGTATTTAACTCTTCTAAGTTTTTTTAATCAAATAGTATGCAATAATTTCTCCCAATTTTAGCTTCTTTCTATCATTTATTATCATGGCCAATAGAAGCACCCATAATTTATTCACATGATCTATGTTTGAGGCCATGTATAATGTATTCATTAAGAACTTCAAACTCTAATTCCTCTCCTGAAAGTCTTAATCGCATAAGTTTCAGCATCACCTTTATTGACCAAGTGATCTGTGTTTTCTACACAATTTTTTAATACTTCCATTAGGTCATTTTTCTTTCACCCACTCCATTAGGTCAGCTGACAATGGGATAGATTAATTTTTAATAATTTTAAAAGGTTGCTCTAGAAATGTTGGTTGCTTTATACTTCATGTTTGGTGAGAAGCCTATCATCCTTCAAAACACACCCAATGAGAATATTGTGTAGGGGGTATTTGTAAGCAAATACCTTCATTTTTACTGTAAATTGGTGTAGACTGGCATTTTGCATTGTGACCAAGTCATCCTAATATTCTTGCTCATCCTGAGTAGGGCCCCTATCAGCATGCATTTTATGAGCCTCCTTTATCTCATAAAATAAAGAGTTATAATTCTTATATGTAACAACTTTAGATGTTAGGATTACATCTATAAATTATTGAGGAGGGTCAGAGAAATAAGATGTAATCTAGGCCATCTTACACTCTTGGTGATACTCTGTTGTTCTTGGTGATCATTGTCTACAAATTTTACTTATTATGGCTCTTTGAACTTCTAAAATTTTCGTGGCTCTTCACTATGAAACTTTTTCAACAGTGAAAGTCACTTACAATTGATTTTGCTTGTATTAATTTCCCGTCCATTTCTTTCATATTTTGAATCTTAAAAAGGCCACTTTGTCATATCAAATCACCATTGTAAATTTGTGAATTAATGGCAAATGGTGACCCTTTACCTTACCTTGTTATTAATTATCTTTTATGATATTCATTATGATTTGGATTTTGGTGAATCCATGGCTTAAATCTCCAATGAAAAATCTCAACAACCCACATGTGAATATATTAGTCTCATGGCCACGAAGCACACATAATGCAATGTTTATTATGATATCAATTTTTTCTATCCACAGATACATTAGATTACCAATTTGGATTTATGTCTACGAAGATCTAAAGCTTTATCATGCTTCATATTTATCATGTCTAATTAGATTGAGACATGTGTCCAACTTTGATTACTCCACCCTACATTACATGGTTATGAGTACATTACATGGTTATGAGTATATGAGTATGAAATGCCACTAAGTTGAAGTTCACATATGCATGGATTTATTGAATATGATTTATCATTCGCTTTGGTTGAACCTTTTCATTTGTTACATATTTTTATCTATATGGACAAATTTTAATAATACACATTTTTCCTTTAAATTCTTCTTCACCTTTTACATCATTCATTCAGAGTGTGAACATGGCCAACATGTGATTGGCTCATAGTCACAAGTAACGAAGAGTCCCCAGACTTGAAAAGTTCTATTGTCAAAACTGTGACTTGGTTAAAATATATTTTCCATTTTATTCATCTTTGATGTTCTCATGTTTACCTATGCATAAACAAATACAACTTGTCACCAATATATCAAATGTTTAGAAACACATAGATTCATTTTTTAAAAATAATTCTTGTGACTTAGAAAGAAGACATAATCATGTAATAACAAAATTTTATTTTGATTTAAAATGACCACTATATAGCTTGGAAAAAATATATATATATTGCAAAGCATGTGATCATAACATTTAAAAATAAAACAAGTAATATATGTGATCACCGAACAAGTGAAGCTAAAAATAAAGACGTGTGCCCTCCCCCAAAAATTCAAGAAATTATGGATTTCATCAAAGGATAAATTAAACTTTGATATGCCAAAGGTCTACATGGATGCATTGTTTATTGATTTTGCTTTTGAAAGTGGTCGGATTAATTGATTTGTGAAGGCATGTATGTCATGAAATGAAATGTGATCCAAACTTAGGATATATCAAAGTGATCACCATATATTAAAGGGGTTCATGAGGGTTAAAAAAAAAATAGGCATGTGACTATTAAATTAAACTCATATTTTGTTGTCATGAAATCTAAGTTTTGAATGCGCGTTGTGGAAACCTCATGAGATAGTTATAGGGGAAAATTTTAGTTTTTTTTCTTCTACTTTGTGATATGGTTCATAATTTGGATAACATTGAGACAAGAATGAATTTTGTAAATAGGTTTATCTCAATTTCAAATAAAAATAAGAGGTATATATTTGTTAAAAAAAATAGGGACGTGTTGATCATAATATAAATAAAAATATTGAAAGGAATGTATTAGAACATAATTGTATACAAACATAAGTTATCCTGGAGAAATTCAAAATGAGAAAAATCCATAAGAATGAAGTGAGTCCACCTCTTGCCACTATCTATTTCTCAGTTATAAAAGTACTACCTTCTTTTGGCTTTTATGAACATCTTTTACCATATAAAAATGCTCAAATCCCTTACATTGATCTACCACTTTCTTATACACTTATTTACACTCACAACCCATCTCCCAACACCAAAACTTAATCATGAATACTTGATAGGAGAACATTAATGAGTACATGGATGAATCATTACTTGATTCAAACCCAAAGAATTATTCAACAACTGAATGTTCGATGTCTCTACTTTCTACGGAAGCTGAAATATATGCATCAACTAAGAAACCCAGAAAGTATTTTAAATGAACAAGAACTGGAAGAAGAAGCATTTGCAACTACTTCTCTACCTGTGTTTTGTCCATGGGATAAATCGTTGCTTTGTGTAGGAAAAAATCATCGTCGTGGTTACATAATTGTTGCTTGCATGAAATGACAATTTCATTAAATTGTTGCGGTAGTTATGTAATCGCCAACTTAATGAACCAATGGTTTTGAAACCATTAGGGCGGTTACACAACCACTGCCCGATTGTTTCATCAACTTTAATGAATCTTTGTATTTGTACATCGGGAACCTATTGAAGCCTTCTCGCTTAGAATTTTTGGATCATCCCAAACTTAAAATCATCTTTATAGACCTTTTTGTTCTTAACTGAGCAATCTTCTTGACAACATCTTTGGAAACCAATTGCTTATGAAGTGTTACAAATGATACAAGTGGTATATTTCAATCTTCTAAGAATAATGAATTGGTTAGTTGATATTTCTAAAGATTGATCTGAAATTTAGATCAATAACTCATACTTGCATCGAAAAAATTAGCAGTATGGGATTAACTTAATTACAACCTAATTATGTATGTGTTAAGTAATTGAAGGTTTACAAGAGAAATTTAATTAAATTATTAATTATTATGGAATTTTACCTATGTGTATTTGAGACATCTCGAGATGACCTCCATGATTATTCGTTATCTTATTAATATTTTTACCTCACATATTTTTGGTAGTGATCACAATACGAAGAGGGCCACTTAGCACACAAGCACCTTATATAATTTGTTAATAGAAGAATGGTCAATCTAATCCATCTCTTTGGGCTTCTCACCCTCTAACCTCTTTTCCATGGTTAAGGCTATATTGCCATGACATAATTTGTGTGTCCACTTTAATTTGTCATTTGTGGTCTATTAGTAGATTGGCAGGTATTCATTGTTGCTATCCCAAGGTTGATTCTTAAAGTTGAATGCAGATTGTGTCTAGTTAAATGACAAAATCCGGAGGTTATCAAAATAAAACTCTTAGTATCTCTTACAAATACAAAGTCTTACATCTCAATCAACTTTGAATCAAGTAAGTACCCACCATATTTGACTTAAGCTTAATTATAACATTCATCCAATCGTAAAAAGGTGGAATTTATTCTACCCTACTATTATAACAAACATTTTCTCGCATTCGTTTTCACAGTTTTTAATATTACTTACTATAAAAGCTAATTTTGAATTCAGTGCTAAAAAAAATTATAAAATTTAACTACTAAAAATATAAATCTTACATAGACAATTTTTTAAAATGAGAACATTTTATCTTTAATTTTTAATATAAAATAAAGAACTAAAATATATACCAATATAATATGGCTCAATTGATTTCGTTGACTATAAGACACAAGAATATATAAAATATTAATCCTCCAATTCTAAAGTTGCCGTGGAACATCTTGGGAACATTTCCCCTCAATTTGACCTTTTGACAAATTTCCCTCTCGAGAGTGTCTTTTCATGAAACATCACCTTAGCAAATTCAACGAAATCACTTGTTAAAAACTTGCATGTTTTTCTACGTTAACTTGTTGACAATTTACGTTTACCAATTTTTTTTAAAGGAAGGATATTGAGGTGTAAATGAAAATTAAAGATGGATTATTTCAGTCAAATGCATCTTGTTGTGTTGTTTACTTAAATTATGTATTTGTGTGTTATGTTTCTTTGTGTAAAGATGATGTGTTTTTCTATGTCTTTGTGTTTTGTTTTCATAACAGAGTCTTTGGTGTTTTTTTATTGCATCTCGAGTGAGAACTTAAGTCTTCAAGTTTAAGTGATATTTTGGCATCATGAGTATTCTTTATCTATTGTGCAAGATCTATCTCATGCAAGGCCTTAGGAAAGATCAAGAAAAAACACAACATTTTGGTTCTATTTTTGGGACCTTATCTATTGTCATAGTTTGTCATTTATAGTCTATTAGTGGATTGGTAGGAATTTATTATTGTTAGCCCAAGTTTGATTCTTAGGTTGCATGGAGTTTGTGACTCATTAAATGACACAAAATCTCAAGGTTATCAAAGTAAAACTCTTGATATCCTCTTACAAGTACATAAATTCAACATCTCAAGTGCCTTTGAGTTAGCTACATGTTCATCGTGTTTGACTCGAGCTTTGTTATAACAATTCTTCATTTGTAAAGGGATGGAATTTCTGCCACTATGCTAATATAGCAAACATCTCCTCAAATTCATTTTCCCAAGACTTGGAGGCTAAGTTTGAACTCAGTATGCAGATGGGATTGGCAAAACCTCACAAGGATTTCATACCAAGAATTTAAATCTTACAAGGACTAATTTTTTTAAAATGAGGATATTTTATCTTAAAGTTTTGACATAAAACGTAATAACTGAATATATACCAATGGATTATGGCCCAAACAATTTTTTTAAACTTACAAACACAAGAGTGGATATAACATTAATCCTCAAATTTTGAAGGTGCAATGGAATGCCTTGTTAACAAGAACCTACACCTAAGAATGTTACCCTTGTTCCCTTGAATGTTTCTAATCTATCCATTGGAGGCTCTACTTCTATATTCACTATTATATTTTCATGAAGTTGTGACACTTTTTGTGTCAAATTTTCTTATTTTGTGATTGTTGATGCCATATTTGCATAAGTAATTTCTAATTTGCATTAGGCACAACCACACGATATTTAGCGAGACCAAATTTCTCCTATTTGCCAGTTTTTCTTTCAATGATGCACGTTGTATTAATGTTTATGTCAACAACGTACAATTATGTTTTCCTTTCACATAAATTTGTGTCATCCAATTTTCCTAACACAAATTAGGCATTAGTAAGTGAAAAAGATGATTTAATCGAGGCATTGACCATATCGTTGCCCCAAAAAAATGAGACCTGACATATAATGTGATGCAAAATGTGAAAAACATTTCCCAATTTTTTTAATAATAACTCCCTCAAAAAATTCAAATTCAAATTCATGATGCAAATGTTGACGTAGTATCATTGATTAGAAAATTAAACTATCATCATATAAATGGTGTGATCATATGTCCACGGATTTATACAAAATTGAGTTCAAATGTCCATCTTGAATGTATTTTTTTTTGGAAAGTTGGTGATTGAAATATTAGAGATTCAAGACTTTCAACATTCATAATATGAGAAAGAAGGTATTTACTACTTAAGAGTTTTGACAAAGGTGAAATTATCAAATTGCCATTACATTTGATAAAACCATGCCTTTTGGTTTCAGGTTGAATATGTTATAGGGAATGGGTTATTTTTTTCTATTGTTATTCCTCAAACTTTTTTAACTACTAAAAAAATATATTATGTTGTGCAGGTCTGATGGCATGGATGGGTAGAGCAGAGGAAGAGTGCAGGTAATGTGACATGAACTCATGATATATTTATTTTTGGTGAGTAATGTGACTCAAACTTAAGATTTTTTTCTTTGTGTGCAAAGGTTGTTGAGAGCCCCATCAAGCTTCCCTCCCATTCTAAGTGCCTCTCCAAAAGCATTTCTAAGGTTCAATGCCATTACTATGTCTAGTCCCCTTTGTGAAGCACATAATACTCTAGCAAAACTACATGGATAAGATGAAGAGTCCCATGATTTGCAAAATATAGAGCTTTAAATTTCATCTAGGTTATTTGTGATGCCTTGTAGAGCCAAAAAATCTAGTGGATCTAGCATTATCTTAGTCCACACCACTTACTGCAATATCATGAAATATAGAGCTTGAAATGTCATCCCATGATTTGAAAAATGTAGAGCTTCAAATATCATCTAGGATATTTTTGATGCCCTACAAGGCTAAACAATCCATTGGGTTTAGCTTTCTATAATGTTTCACCATGAATTTAATGCATAATAAACACTCCATTGAATGCATCCTTGTGAAAAATGTCCCTTGAATACAATGATCATGTACATAAATTTGATTTCTATCTTTCTTATGCAACTTAAAAATATGATGCAACTTTGAAGTGTCACCTTTGATGAAAAATCCTCTCGTCAAGTTCTAACATAATTTAAGTCAGGAACTGACACCTAACACAAATTGCATTAATCGCTGATGCGAATTGTGTAAGGTACTAACATTAATTGTGTTAGCTAGCCACTTTTTTCAATTCCTACAAATTTTTCCCTCCAAAAATTCAAATTTTAGAAAAGTTAATAACTTTGACAAAAAAAATAATGCACTTCTTAATACAAAATTTGGTGATGCACGTTACATCAATAAACATTATGCCCAATCTGTACCAAGCGAGATAACCCTAGTAACTATGTTGCATCATCGTGGCTGATGTAAATTGTGTAACACAAAAATTTACATCAGACTATAAAAAATATTTCTAGGAAAAAATGGCCGGATTTGGATGCAAATCCCGACGTGAAACCATGGAAATATATTAGTGATTGGATGGCGAGGCTAGTGATCATAATGCTCTTACAAATATTTTAATGCCACCATCTAATATCATTCCAAATTAGGTTGCTCCTAATCTTCCTACACAACCAATGTTTCTTTGGTGCTTCATACTTCTAATCCATTGAGTAATATACCATCATGACCTACTTCTCATTTTCTCTTTCTTGGTATTGGTCATAGTCAACATACCAATCAAGCCTCTAATCCTAACAATGTTAATACTATGATGGTTCCCACACATGTTATATTTGTGGAAGGGCCCATGATATAAAGAGGAATTGATTTCCATAGATGAAAATCATCAAAACATTAAAGTGAAGCTTAGGTAAGCTTTGATACCATGTTATAACTTGTGGAATGGACCATAACATATTAATCTAGTATAGGTTATGAGATTTGTGAAGAAGCAACATCAAGACTTTCACCCCCAATTGCATATGCATACCTATATAACATTTAAATCAAATAAACACAAATATGAACAAGGTAAAATGCCTACCAACATATTAAGTTTAGATGTGTAAGAGGACCAAAGGTCCTCCTCATATGAATAATCTGATATAAAGATTCCTCCCTATCCTAAATCTCCTTATTTATATAATAAATTGAAATTTCTTCTTGTCCTAAAACTCATTATTGATTTATGTAAGAAACTATCTATTCTTTCTTATCCTAAACCTCCTTACTTGTCTATATAAAATGTTTGAAGGCATGGATGATTATAAGTTCATTTGTATTGTATTCTTCATGTGAAGATGACCTTTGAACCTCTTTCACATTTGAGCTTAATATATCGGTAGTCATCCTACCTTGATCATCTATGTGTTTATTTGATTTAAATGTTATATACGTATGCACATTCAATTGTGGGTGAAAGAGTTGAGGTTATTTCTTCAAAAAGTGCATGTTACATCAAAAGGGATGTAATTTTATGGTTTTCACCACTTTCATGTGTTGCATGACCTTGCCCTTCCCCACTACTCTGTCATTATTAAAGTTTAGTATGAAAGAAAGTGTTACCACTCTACACAATTCATCACCATGTTATTTGAATGAACACATAACATAATTTCTCAATGCCACCTCTACTCAAAATATCAAATTAGTTTTCCTTAATGCCTCGTGTATAAAACGTGAAATGGGTTCAATAACCATGAGTTTAGGGCAAGGTGCAACTACCGATTTACACACTCTCACTTGAAAAAAAGGCCTTTACACCATCTATGCAGATGTGAAATGGAGCATAATAGAATGAAACACTATGTTATAAATATGACATGGGTCAAAAAAAGGAAGGTACATGTGCTTGGCATGAAAGGAGAGACATGGATATAGAATCGTGCTTTTGGACAAAGAGCACCATGAAAGAATAGAAAATGAGATGGAAAATAACAGGCTAGATTAAAGCTTTATGAGATAAAGTGCAGTAAAGTATCACCAAAAACAATGCTAAGAGTAAAATGAAACACGAATGAGGGAGAGAGGATGACATTCACAAGGTTGACACACATATTAATATAGAACCAGGCAAATTAAACCCTAATGAAAAACATCATAGATTTAAAAAATTAAGATTAATTTGTAATGGTTTCATTAATATAGTGTTTAGTAAATGTTGTGTTGTATATACTAAATATTTAATATTATATAATAATAATATATTATTATTAATTATAATATAACATATAAATAATATATATATATACTATATAATAATATTAATTATTTTATAGTATATTATAATAATATACTATTATTATTTAATTATAATATAAATATTAACATATAAATAATATATTTATAAATTTTATATCATATAATATAATAGTAATAATATATAATATAATCACCTAGTGGGGATAGCCTAGCGGTGTATGAGTTGAGTGCTAGAAGTGGGAGGTCTTGGGGTCCATTTCCCAGGTTGACCACCTCTATAACATCATTCCGACACTAGGCTCTGGTGGGTCTACCTTGAGGGTACCCAATATGGTGGACTAGTTAGCTTGGTGTTCAATGTGATGGGGGTAGTTAGGTAGCTTGAAACCTATGTTCAATGCAACAAGACAAACCATAGTCCATGGCTAGGGATACTCTTCACAGCGAGTTCTAGATCTGGTTAAATAAAGCTTGTTACCCAACATTTTTTAGACCTAGTAGGGATAGCCTAGCAATGTGTGAATTGAGCATTAAAAGTAAGAGGTCTTGGGGTCCATTCCCCAAGCTAACCACCTCGATAGTGTCATTCCCACATTAGGCTATGGCAAGTTAGTCATGAGGGTACCCAATGTGGTGGACTAGTTGGTTGCATAAAACTACTTGAATCTAAATACAAATTCCTTGATAAGTTCATAATGATAAGATCATTGATGGCCCAATATTGCTCTTGGTCCTTATTTGATGTAGCCAATAAAAAAATAAATTCACGACAAAAATAATAATATAATATATAATGAGAATAAGAAAGACATTGTTATAATAAGATCAATACCCCTATAATAAATATGTGTGCCCTTTCTCTCAAGGCATTTGAATCCACTGCTGTCAAAAAACTCTAGTACATTCTTTTGAGGTCCATGGTAGAAAACATGGCCCTTTAATAACAATAATATATCATCAAAGAGGTTAAATGTCTTTGATGTAGACCGCAACAAAGACATGAGAATAGTGGCATACATTAAATGGGTAAATTGTTGAAGGCATTTGACTATCTGATATGTGGTAGAGTTGTCTAGTGTTTTAGAGATTTCATCTATGAAAATATTTTTTTAGGTCCAAAAATCATCTCCCCTGCATATAGACCAACGATATTAGCATTTGAAGTCCTTAAAACCAAGAATAATTAATAATTGGTCACTTAGATTGGTCATGTGGCATATATATCAACCATCATTACAAGGGCAACCAGAGTCAATACACATCCCATGCATTTTTTAATCTTATAGACTTCCTTACATGCAAAAGACAAATGTAATTATAAGAGACATTGGTCTTTCTTAATGGAAGTAGATGAGATTATAAGTGGGTAATGATCAAATGGAACTCAAATCTTTCATACAAATCTCACCTATGTTGGGTGGTGTATTCTATCAAAGAAAATCAAAGCAAATACCAGTTGGCTAAGTTTATCTACCTTAACTCATTTTATATAATCAAATTATGATCCCAAATTTAACCATTGCAAAATAAGAAGGAATGCAAAGTATTGTATGTGATCCCAATGTTAATATATAGAGATAAATCATTGCTCCATTACATTGCAATTTTACAAACTAATCTATTCAAATAGACTAAACATTCTCATAGAACATAGAAACCTTATACCAGATGACATTGTTAGTAAACAAAATCAATCCCTGTATGATTAGAGTAGCAGAATGGCTTCTAAAAATCTGAAATTGTAAATCACAATGAGACCTTCTTAAGATAGATTGGCAAACATCACAATAGTTCTAATCAAATATTTCAGCCATGAAACTCTTTGGAGTACGTTCCACTAGTTGCCATCGTAATCAAGTCAAAGAGAAAACCTTGCATTACCACACCCATCATAAGGATCAAAACAAGTATTCACATGATTGCACTCTAGATGCATGTTACTGCTAAAGAGGATGATCCCAAGCAGTCATCCATGTACATGTTGTTGTTGTTTAATAAGCTTGACTTCTTGTATCCAAAAGATTGTAATTTAAATAATTTAGGGCCAAAAGTTGTTGGAGATTAACCTTATTTGGGTTCACCTTTCCTATGTCTTTAAATTATTTAGGTTTATCCTAAGCCTCTTTGAAATTTATATTTATTATTATTACAAATGTACTTTATCCTAGATTTATGAGGTATCTCTTACTCCTTTTATCCATTTGTTGGATTTGGGAGTTACTTGCACAAGTAACTCCTCCCCCATATGTCACACACTTCCCTCCACTTTCTTAGCACACATTAAAGAGGCCTAGTAAGGTCCTGATGAGATTCTTGTAACTCCCTCATCTTTTCTCTTGATCTATTTGACACACATTACGGAGGCCTTATAAGATCATTTATAAATTCTTGTAACTCCCTTATCCTTCCTCTTGCTCGATTTTCTATCTCCTCCTTTCTTCCTATGAACAATATTTCTCTATCAATCTTGTGATGAATCTTTTGGCTTGAGGCCATTCTTCTCTCTTTCTCTTAACTTATTCTTATTAATGCACTTGGAGTTTGATTATTTGCATGAATTCTAATTAGATTGTGGGATTTTCTTCTATTTAATAGTTTTCCCACTTGTAAACTCTCATCTCAATTTTGTGGCTTGATTCTCTCTCAAGGTGATATTGATTCATTTTGCATTATTTTGTTCTATTATTTCAACTTTATTATGTGATCTTGACAACTAATCTATTATAGTATCATAGTTATTTGATTTCTAAAGTTGATTTGTGAACTTGTACAATTTTTTGGGTGGAAAATCAAATTTTTACACCTTTTTTATTATATAGTGTTGATTTTATTATCATTTATATATGTAACTTAGTATTTTTTGATGATAATATAAGTTGATATTTATTCGTTGTTCCAAACTTTAAGTCCTTTGCCTTCCAACCTTTTTTTTTTGCAGGTTACTTAAGGAGGTTTCTAAATTTTTTAATTTGTTTTTAGTTGTTCCTTTTTTTGTTATTTCTTTGTTGGTTGCCCATTTCTATTTCATGATATGCATTTTACTATTGGAATGATTTCAATAAGACTATTATTTACACTTATGTGCTTTGTTTTAGGTAGGCGTGCTGATATCTTTACATGTTTTCCCTAAAAAGAAATCATGCTTTAATGTTAGATACCTTGAGTTGCTTGAATTAAATTATCAAATTTTGTTCACACACTTTCATCCACTTTTTTGGCACACACTTTCATCCACTTTCTTGGATTTGGGAGTTACTTGCACAAATAACTCCTCCTCCCACATGTCACACACACTTTCCTCCACTTTCTTGGCACACACTAAGGAGGCCTTGTAAGGTCAAGACAAGATTCTTGTAATTCCCTCATCTTTCCTCTTGTTTTATTTGGAACACACTAAGGAGCCCTTATAAGTTCATGATGGGATTCTTGTAACTCTCTCACCCTTCCTCTTACTCTATTTAAAGAGCCATCTCCTCCTCTCTTCCTATGAACAATCTTTCACTAGCAATCTTGTGGTTCCTCTTTTGGCTTGAGGCGATTATTCTCCCTTTTTCTTAGCTTCTTCTTCTTAATGTACTTGGAGTTCAATTGTTTTCATGGGTTCTAATTAGATTGTTGGATTTTCCTTTGTTTCACAGTTTCCTCACTTGTAAATTATCATCTCAATTTTGTGGTTTGATTCTCTCTCAAGGTGATATCGATTCATTTTGCATTATTTTTCTCTATTATTTCAACTTTATTATGTGATTTTGACAACTAATCAAATATGGTATCATAATTATTTGGTTTCTAATGTTGATCTTTGAACTTATGTAAAGGTGGAAAATCATTTTTTTGGACGCCTTTTTTACTGTAAATTGTTGATTTTATTATAACTTGAATACGTAACTTAGTATTTTATGTTGTTAATATAAGTTGATATCTATTCATTGTTCCAAACTTTAAGTCATTTGCCTTCTAACCTTGTTTTTTTCAGGGTACTTAAGGAGATTTCCAAGTTTTTTTGATTTGATTTTAGTTGTTCCTTTTTTCCTACTATTTCTTTTTTGGTTGCCCATTTCTATTTTAGAGTCTGTATTTTACTATTGGAATGCTTTCAATAAACTATTATTTACACTTATGTGCTTAGTTTTTCGTAGGCGAGCTAATATCTTTACAAATTTTACCTAAAAGAAAAACATGCTTAAGTGTTAGATAGTTTAAATTGATTGAATTAAATTATCAAATTTTGTTCACCTTTAATCTTAGATATGTCTAATAAATTTATTTATACAAACTTAAATCTTTGTATAGACCCTTTTATATAGTGCTTTTGTTCAACTTAATATATTGAATTAAGGTAACATAGGAGGGCACAACACCATCAAATAGAGAATGTTTGATGCCACAAGATAATGATTAAATGAACAAAAGGGAAATTTGACGAGCTTTTTAATTACAAATTCTCTTTGCTCTTTGCATTTTTTTGGAAAGAATATTTAAATTTATGTATGTTAAGATGGTTTTGGGAGTTTACAAAGTGGCATTTTTCTTTTTTATAAACAATAATGTATTATTGCCAATTTTATTATTGAATTTTGATGATTTGCTATAGTACTTATAATTTGTCAAGGTAATATTGTCTTCATATGTGGTAACCTTCTCCTTCATGTAATGTATTTTTTGGTTTGATAACTTTGATAAGTAAAGTTGTTTCAATTATCAAATTATTAATGTTTTTTTAATTTTCTTTTACAATGATATTTTTTCAATGATTTTTTTTTAACATTTAAGAATATTATGTAAATTATTTATTTTAAAAATGATGAAATTCATACTCTTCGATATTAAATTCAATATCAAAATCTCACTATTATTAGATTACAAAATTCTTTTAATTCACTTAAAATGATTTTCTTGACAAAATAGAGAAAATACAATCTTCTTTTGATAGTTTAAAAGAATTTTTTTTGTCTTTTGTTTACATGATAATGTCTCTACTAACGATCTTAAATATGATTCTAAACAAACTCTTATGAACACTCCTACCAACTCCAGTTTATGCATTATACACTCTATGGGGTACTCGAGTGGTGATCTTGATAAGCATGAAACTAGGATTATTGAATCTCTTTTACTTAAATTTAATGTAAATTATACAGGTCTCAGTTTTAATATTTCTATTACATTTCTTATTATCTTTTGCATTGAAGGACTTTGCACAATAGTGCTCTTAATCATCATGCAACTTATTTTGATTGTAATGTTTTTCATGCTCATTCTTTAATTAAAAATGATAAAACTTGTGAGTATTGTAGCAAACACAGGAATTGAATATTTAAATGTTGAAAATTGTATTTATGTAAATATTATGGTAAATCAACTCATGACACTTTGCAATATTGGAAAACCACTAAAACACCTACTTCTAAGGTAAAAATAATTTGAATACCTAAAAATCATGTATCTTCTAAAGACTTTGATCATGTCATACTTCTTTGAATGCTTCACGTAGAATATATTTTACAAGCGACACATTTTCTTTGTCTCTCTTTTAATAACTTAATATTTTTATGCATTTATTGCTTTTTGTTGCAAATGAAATATGCTTTGATAGATCGCATTTTTTACTAACATCTTTTTGTGTAGGATTTCATACTTTGTGATGAAAGTTGTCTTTTGCTCAATTTCCCTTTATTAGATGTGTTTTTAGTAAATTGTTTATATGTAGATCATTTTATGACATATTATTTACTTAACTTGAAATATTGGTGTTAGCTTTTTTGTTTTGCAGAGTTTAATAGATCACTTCTCCTTTCAGTTAGGCTTTTTTCCATTGCAGATTAACCACCTTATCTAAAAAAGTTTTTTAGAGATTATCGATGATTACACCTTCATTCTTATGATTTTTTATGATACCTTCTCTTCTTATTTCTTTCTCAAATTATTGTATTTCCTCTTGAATAAAGTTTCAATATAAGGGGAGGAATACGTAATGTTGACTCCCTTTCTTGTTTGTAAAATAGACTCTCCATTTTTATAACCTCAAATTGAGCTTAAGGGGGAGTGTTAAAAATTAATCTTACTTGGGTTCATATTTTTTATATTTTTAGGCTCTTTAGACTTATCTTAAATCTCTTTTAGGTGTGCATTTATTATTACTATAAATTTAATTTATTATGAGTTTATGAAGTGTCTCTCACTTCTTTTTTCTACTTATTGGATTTGGGAGCTACTTGCATAATTAACTCCCCCACATGTCGCACACTTCCCTCTATTTTCTTGGAAATATGATATTTGATACAATCTAATAATTTATTTTAAGGTCATGATGGGATTCTTGTAACACCTTCATCCTTCCTCTCACTCTATTTAAAGAGCCATCTCCCCCTTTCTTCCTATGAACAATCGTTCTCTAACAATCTTATGATGCTTGTTTTGGCTTGGTGCTACTCTTCTCTCTTTCTCTTAGTTCTTCTTGGTAATGTACTTGGAGTTCAATTATTTACAAGGTTTCTAATTAGATTGTTGAATTTTTATCCGCTTGATGATTTCTCAACTTGTCAACTCTAGTCTCAATCTTATGACTTGATTATCTCCCAAGGTGATATTGATTCATTTTACGTTCTTTTACCTATTATTTCAATATTGTTATGCGATACTGACAACTAATATAATAAAATTTGGAGCTAAAAGAATGAAATTTGAATAACTTTTAGCTAATAGTTGGAGATAAATGTCAAAATTTGAATAATTTAGATCCAGAAGATGGAACCAAAAGGTTGACATTTGAATAATTAGATATACAAAAATTAATGAGAATGATGTAATATTTTTATAAAGATATATAAATTTGAACTAAATGTACATTTTATTGACAAAGATAGTGTTCAATTAATTTGAAGAAGTATATAATATTTTAAATAAAAGATCTTGTCTTTTTATTGCTTTACCCAAAAAAAAATGATAAGACAAAAAAATAAATTGCTTAAGTAAAAAGTATTGGTACTTTTTGCAAAAAATATATTTAAGTGTGAAATAATAATAACAAGGGACCAACTTCATCATATAAGTCACAACTTTAGGACCCAAACCAACTACCGGTCCCTTTCCCCTAAAGTTTGAAGTGAGATGATATTTATTCTTCAATAATTTTTATGTTGTATGAAATCCATGCTAACATAACTATGCAAAGAAAGTATGATCAAATGTTTGCAATTGTCAGAGTGGATGCCAGGACTTCTGGATCAAGTAGATGCATAGGGTCAAGTAAAAATACAAGTCAAAAAAGTGCACAACACAACTGTAAGTTGAATGAAACTAAAAACATGATAATAATGCAAAAGAGAGTTTGAACAAATATCCAACACTCCATGATAGAATAGCTCAATAATAGAGATGTAAAAATAGTAGTGAATGTGTAACTCTCCCTAAAATAGTGGTCACAATCCTATAATAGGAAAGTAACTTCATACCCTAAATAGTTAGTCAAAGAAGTAACTGCCACTAGCTAAATAGGGCTACCAAATGTAACCCCCAATGGCATGTGCACATTTGAAAGTATATCCCATTAGTGTAAGACTTTATTTCCATTGATTTATTTTATTGTGGTTTATTTTTAAATGGGGTGGAATAACCCATGTGACATGTGTAAGAGGTGGAATAATCTATGTGGCATGTGTAGGAAATAACCCATAATAAAATAAATAAATGGAAATAAAGTCCTACACTAATGGGATATGCTTGTTTAGGTGTACATATCATTGGGAGTTACATTTGATAACCATATTTAACTAGTGGGAGTTACTCATTTGATCGACTATTTTGGATATAGAGTTACTTTCATATTATAAGAATAAGATTTGACCACTATTTATGGAGTTACACATTCACTCGTATCTATATATCTCTATTATTGAGTTATTTTAGTATGGAGTGTTGGATATTTTCTCAAAATATCTTTTGTATTATTCTTGTATTTTTATTTCATTTCGGTTGCAGTTATATTGTGCACTTGCTTGACTTGTGTTTTCACTCAGACATGTGCATTCGCTTGATCTAGAGGTCCTGACATGCACTCCGACATGGTATCAAATCCACCTCGATAATCTTGTCTTTAGTTATGTTGTTAGTTTCTTTAAAACTTGTGAGTTTATCTGTAAAATAAGATTGTATTCATGTTTTGATGCTTTCTCCATTACTGAGAGTTATTATGTGTTAGTAGATGCTCCTTATTTTGCATTAGATTGTATGAAGTTATATACAGATAATCTTTCCTTCTAGATGAAGCCCTATGCATGCAAAAGACTATCACGACCTATTGGAGGACTAAGTCAACATAGAGAAATATTGCATTGTGTCAAGCCCTGCATTCTACTCGTGGCCTACAAGGGTGTTGTCTGGTATCAACCTGTAAGGACGTTGCCTTACTTATCTTTGGGTCAACTCTTGGCTTGTTTTAATGGATTTGTGGGGCAGGGCTTGCCATTCTTGGTAGTGACCTACACACCCTCTCTCTTCTAAGGATCTCGTTTCCCATTGCACTCCTTCATTAGCTAATCTCCATCTTGCAGATAGATAGATTTTTACTCCCTCATACAATATGCCCATTCATGGTGTCCTTTTGATCTCAACAATCATTCTTTGCGTTCAACTCGTTAGAGGGATCAAATACATGGAGCTAGCAGTCAAAACCACCTAGTCTAAGCTAATTCTCTATTTTTCAACTGTCCAAAGGCTCTTTAAGATGCTTCCCCACTGGTAATCGCCCTTCTGGGGGTCTCCTTTGTCTTTACCCAAACCTGCCTCTCACCATTCAATTTTTTCGAACCAGCCATTGTGCTAGTAAGTCGCCCCTTGATTCAAAATAAAGTCCTACATTAACATCAATAAACTTTTCATGTTTGGTATTTATTAAAGATTGATGTTATAAAAGTGTGAACCATTCATTCATTGTTAATTTAAACAATTAGAGTTTTAGAGAAAACATTGCATTCTCTACTTTTTCTCCACTACTTTGTTCAAGGTTTCCCATATTTCCTTAGATGTTTAATCACGATCTAGATAATTTATTCAACATATAAAAGATCCAATCCACTAATGTCTTTGTATTTATCATGTCAACTTTACCATTGTATTAGTTTGCTTGAATCTATTAGCATTACCTCTATTCCATCTACTATCCTTCAGAAAATTGTGTTCATTAGTTATATCTAGATTTTCACTTTCGAAGTGTGAAAATTGAGATTAATGAATTTTTATAATGTAATTTACATCTTAAGAACTAAACAAAACAAAAATAAAATACATTAGTTACCCTAATAATGTGTCTATGAGGATTTTTTATTTTTTTACTTTTTGAGTTTGACTTTAGACAAAGACATAGTATTTACCTTTGACTATGAAAACTTATGACATAAGTTAGACTCTAGTTAATGATAACATCTTTGATGACATAAAAAAATTATACAATAAGGACATATTTTGATGACATATAATATAATGAACTTATAGACTATAAAAAAAACATACACATTCAATTAAAAGATTTAACAAAAAATATTATAAATATCTTGAAAGAACCATTCAACTATAAAAAAAATTTATAAACCTAAATAAAATGTTATACTCAAAATAATAAAATAAAAACATATAATAAACCCAAAATATAATTATTAAATAATGTAAATTAAAAAAATTAAATCCAAAATAAAAACCTTAATGGAAACTTATTTAATGGCTTTGAGCTTGCATGGCATGGAGGCAAACCATGTTTAGAGAGAAATATAGATGGTGGTTGATGAGTATCAAATAATAATAATTAATTATGCAGGTGATGTCTGAGTTTGAAGCTTTTTATAGACTATAAAATAGAGTGGCAAGCATTTAAAATTCACTCGTATCTAGATATCTCTATTATTGAGTTATTTTATTATGGAGTGTTGGATATTTTATCAAAATATCTTTTGTATTATTCTTGTATTTTTATTTCATTTGGGTTGCAGTTATATTGTGCACTTGCTTGACTTGTGTTTTCACTCAGACATGTGCATCCGCTTGATCTAGACCTGACATGCACTCCGACATGGTATCAAATCCACCCCGATAATCATGTCTCTAGTTATGTTGTTAGTTTCTTTAAAACTTGTGAGTTTATCTGTAAAATAAGATTGTATTCATGTTTTGATGCTTTCTCCATTAATGAGAGTTATACTGTGTTAGTAGATGTTCCTTATTTTGCATAAGATTGTATGAAGTTATATACATATAATCTTTCCTCCTAGATGAAGCCCCTATGCATGCAAAAGACTATCACGACCTATTGGAGGACTAAGTCAACATAGAGAAATATTGCATTGTGTCAAGCCTTGCATTCTACTCATGGCCTACAAGGGTGTTGCCTAGTATCAACCTGTAAGGACATTGCCTTACTTATCTTTGGGTCGACTCTTGGCTTGTTTTAATGGATTTGTGGGGCAGGGCTCGCCATTCTTGGTAGTGACCTACACACCCTCTCTCTTCTAAGGATCTCGTTGCCCATTGCACTCCTTCGTTAGCTAATCTCCATCTTACAGATAGACAGATTTTTACTCCCTCATACAATATGCCCATTCATGGTGTCCTTTTGATCTCAACAATCATTCTTTGCATTCAACTCGTTGGAGGGATCAAATACATGGAGCTAGCAGTCAAAACCACCTAGTCTAAGCTAATTTTCTATTTTTCAATTGTCCAAAGGCTCTTTAAGATGCTTCCCCACTGGTAATCGCCCTTCTGGGGGTCTCCTTTGTCTTTACCCAAACCTGCCTCTCACCATTCAATTTTTTCGAACCAGCGATTGTGCTAGTAAGTCGCCCCTTGATTCAAAATAAAGTCCTACACTAACATCAATAAACTTTTCATGTTTGGTATTTATTAAAGATTGACGTTATAAAGTGTGAACCATGAGAAGAAAATATATAATTGTTGTGGAGTAATTGTGTCCTTATTCTATGAAAAATTAACTATTTTTTTTATTTAAAAAATCTATGTATAAATTAAAAAATAATTTATATATAATTGTTTAGATTTTTGCTTAAAAAAATGAATATATGAATTAGGAGTCAAATTATGTGAAGGCATTGTTATTTTGTAGGTCTTAGGTTTAACCCTGAGTTTCTATTATTTTCCTATTTCATTAATACAAGAAGCAGCTATGTAAAAGTTTTACATTATTGTTCAAAGCATGTTATTAGTCTCGAAGAGTGACTAATAGATTCAACTTGCATTAACTTGGAATTATTTGTTAACAATTTAACCAACAAAAAATAATAATTTTTAAATGAAACAAGATATATTTTAAAGAAAACGTGGTGAGGACGAGGAGAGACGTAGGGGAGGGCTGACGATTGGACATACCCAACTCTTCCTCAATATCGCATATCAATAGTGTGGTTTTGAACTTCCCTAACTCTGGTGGCTTCGCATTTTCTACTAGTAGCCTCAAATCCATGTTGTGCCTTTCTACCACATTCACTAGCCTATCACTACATTTGGCGTATTTCATCCATAAGTTATCGGAGGTTAATGGTAAGCTTCGTAAATCTATAGATTTTTATTTATTTTTAGGGTTTTTAACAATTTTAGTTTATTAAGATCATGACGTAACATGGTTATTTTGTCAGCGAATATGATGTTAATGGGTTTTAACACATTTCTTTTTTTTTAAGGTTAATTAAGATTTACAATGATTTTTTTAATGGTGTTCGACAACTCAAAATTTATTAAGTCGATGTTATTAAGAAAATTTTGGCACTGATGCATTATAAAATGGCTTCAATATATTCATGTCTTCCCTTAATGTTATAAGGTTTTGGGAATCAGAGATTGAGATTGTTTTTCATTTTTTTAAATTACAATAATATTGTTAATTTATCAACTATGTTGCAATCTGAGCTCGGATTTAATACTTCAGGTTAACATAGGCATTCACATAGCCATGGCCAAAATACACATGCTAGGAAAATATATAGGTTTGGTTTGATTGGATAAGGGACTTAGAAGGGAATAACACCCATGGTTCATCTTTGGCCCTCTTGCTCTAGATTGCTACCACAAGTAAATACACACAAAATTTTAGATTGTGTTGCAGTCATGGGATTTTCTTGTTCTTTATGATTTCTCGGCAGAATCATGTGGAAGCATGCACCCAATGGTAGCACTTTGTCATTTTTCTGGTTGTGTGATTACCAAACTGTCTAATAGTACTCCTTAGTATTGGATTTTTTTTAGTTCAGCTTATTCTTTTTATTTTTGTGTATAGTTCTAGGCCATGTTGCCTTGTTGGTAATGATTTTTTTTTATTTTAACAAATCATATTGCTTGTTGCTCTAGATTTTGGCAGAGCAGATATGGCCCATGTCATTATAATTTTGATGATTATGCAAGTCATGTGATCTTTCTAGGTTGTAACTTGCCATTAATTTTTGGTCAAACTGATGGCATCTTACTATCAAGGCATCGTTTAGACATTTGTAACCACCCACAATGCTTGTTGATGTGTACCTTTGGTTGTGGCATTGTCCTTTAAGCGTTGTATCTCCATTACAATGGATAGTATTGGGGGAGAGGGCCCAATATTTCCCAATAGCCATTCCTATGATTTAATACACTAGTCCAAACAATGTCAGATGCAATTCCAATACTCACACAGATTGTCTCACCTACAATTGAGCCTACAACAGTCATAACCTGTTGTAAACTTGACAACCCTCCAAATTGTAGAGGAGAATAATATTCTCCTTCCCAAAACTCATCTTTATTCACAACCAATACTGAGAGTGTCACAATAAGGTTGTGTTTGATCCTCTGTTCTTTATATTTAACTGTCAAGTTTGAGCTTTGCTTAGCACTCTACACCCATCATTGACAAAACCATTGTTGTTTGAGCTGAAGTAATGCTTATATTGCCATGAAAGTGAAAAGTTTGGCTCTGCGTGAACAAAAAAATCTTAACTACAACATTCATGAAATCCTCAGCCAGATCATTCTTCCTTATGACATCAACCATTACAGGACCTAATGAACTATTTTTCTAGGGTGCTTTTGTGGCTTTCCTCTTCTACTGACAAGGGTAAAAAAAAACTCTCTTCAATCTCACTATCTACCATGTTATTAACATATCGTTGCTATTAGTTGACCTCTAGGTTTCAACAGAGCTTGGAATGGACATGTTCCTGACCCACTCTACAAATTTTGAGGACCTTCCTTAGCCACTCTTTACATGATTTTGATGTATTCCTTAACACTATGGGCTCCCAAAGATAACCAATTCATGTAAAATAACATTACAAGTAAATGTTTCTTTTGGGTATCAAAATATTTTGAGAAAGGTTCTCAAAATGTTGTTATGTATCAAAATCCATTTGTCAAATGTTGTGGAAATGTTACAACTTCAACCCATTGGAAATTTAAAATTGAGAAGTTAGTTTAGCTATTGGAAGAATTCAACAGAATTGTGAATTGAATTCGTCTACTTTAGGAATTATCCACGTACAAATATTCATGCTAGTAATAACCATCCACTAGAATTTTCTACTCCACCAATGTTATTTAATTAGATTCATGCTAAATTACACAAAAATAAATTGATGTGTTGATGTTGATTTGTCCTCTCGTCCAAATAAGAAAATGGAGAATGCAGATATGTAAGGTATTCAATAAACTAATTTTATTATTTGTTGTAGTTGTGACAATGTTGATAAACATGCATGTAAATTGATAATTTGTTACATTTAAGATTGATACTATAATATTGAGGTGATTTTGCAATGTGAATATTTAATGGATAGTAAAAGTTTGATTTTTAAGGTATAAGAATCATTTATTGTGCAAATAATTATATGTACCATTGAATGTAGATAATTGGTAGATTCACCAATATTTTCCTTAAATGTCCCTTTTTAAACACTTTTACACACACAAAGTGCTAAACATGAGGAATCTTTAACCATTGAAAATTGAAATCAATGTGAATGTGCCAACAACATACAATTTTCCATATCTACCTATGTGAAAACATATCTATTATTTTTAAATTTGAACTAAGTTTGTACAAAATATATGATAACTTGAATACATTTATACTAGAATTGCATAGTTCTGCACTTTTTTATCCACACATTTTTTTAATAATGATCCACACTTCCTTAAATTCAAGAGATGTATGATGGGAAAATATTGAATGTACCTTTATTGAATGCCCTATACCCAAACAATGTCAACTACCTTACATAATAATTTTTAATATTATTTTGTTCACTTATTAGATCCATTTCCATCAACATTGTTCACAATGGCTGGGACCCATAGCTACGGGGGCCTTTCACTATGGCACTTAAAACATCATTAATTGAGAATATACTTAATGTATGTAGTGAAGACAAAAATGATATAAGGATTATTCTAGATTTAGATGAAAATAAAATAAATAATTATAATTATGCACTTTTTATAACGATGTTTTAAGTGCAATATGTAATCTAATTACATATGTACCTCTTCATTATATCATTATCTTTTAGTATCATAAATAACTTCTTATAACGATGTTTTCTAATTATAGAGATAAAGCACTAATGGAAAGTTAGTTGAAAAGGTTTGTAAAACATATTATTTGCTTAGGTATACATTACATCATTGCAAGTAATATAAGCGATACAATTTAAAACAAGAAATAATTTTACTTTTTCTGGATCTCCAGAATAGAATGGCCATGTAAATGGTTTTACTAGTTTACTATGTTTTATCCTTTTTGACTCGAGATGATTTAGAAAATAATTGGATTGAAGTTTGAAATCTATTATTTTTTAATTTGAACTAAGTTTGTACAAAATATATGATAACTTGAATACATTTACACTAGAATTGCATAGTTCTGCACTTTTTTATCCACACATTTTTTTAGTAATGATCCATGCTTCCTTAAATTCAAGAGATGTATGATGGGAAAATATTGAATGTACCTTTATTGAATGCCCTATACCCAAACAATGTCAACTACCTTACATAATAATTTTTAATATTATTTTGTTCACTTATTAGATCCATTTCCATCAACATTGATCACAATGGCTGGGACCCATAGCTACGGGGGCCTTTCACTATGGCACTTAAAACATCATTAATTGAGAATATATTTAATGTATGTAGTGGAGACAAAAATGATATAAGGATTATTCTAGATTTAGATGAAAATAAAATAAATAATTATAATTATGCACTTCTTATAACGATGTTTTAAGTGCAATATGTAATCTAATTACATATGTACCTCTTCATTATATCATTATCTTTTAGTATCATAAATAACTTCTTATAACGATGTTTTCTAATTATAGAGATAAAGCACTAATGGAAAGTTAGTTGAAAAGGTTTGTAAAACATATTATTTATTTAGGTATACATTACATCATTGCAAGTAATATAAGCGATACAATTTAAAACAAGAAATAATTTTACTTTTTCTGGATCTCCAGAATAGAATGGCCATGTCAATGGTTTTACTAGTTTACTATGTTTTATCCTTTTCGACTCGAGATGATTTAGAAAATAATTGGATTGAAGTTTGAAATCTATTATTTTTTAATTTGAACTAAGTTTGTACAAAATATATGATAACTTGAATACATTTACACTAGAATTGCATAGTTCTACACTTTTTTATCCACACATTTTTTTAATAATGATCCACACTTCCTTAAATTCAAGAGATGTATGATGGGAAAATATTGAATGTACCTTTATTGAATGCCCTATACCCAAACAATGTCAACTACCTTACATAATAATTTTTAATATTATTTTGTTCACTTATTAGATCCATTTCCATCAACATTGATCACAATGGCTGGGACCCATAGCTACGGGGGCCTTTCACTATGGCACTTAAAACATCATTAATTGAGAATATATTTAATGTATGTAGTGGAGACAAAAATGATATAAGGATTATTCTAGATTTAGATGAAAATAAAATAAATAATTATAATTATGCACTTCTTATAACGATGTTTTAAGTGCAATATGTAATCTAATTACATATGTACCTCTTCATTATATCATTATCTTTTAGTATCATAAATAACTTCTTATAACGATGTTTTCTAGTTATAGAGATAAAGCACTAATGGAAAGTTAGTTGAAAAGGTTTGTAAAACATATTATTTGTTTAGGTATACATTACATCATTGCAAGTAATATAAGCGATACAGTTTAAAACAAGAAATAATTTTAAAGTTTGTACAAAATATATGATAACTTGAATACATTTACACTAGAATTGCATAGTTCTGCACTTTTTTATCCACACATTTTTTTAATAATGATCCACGCTTCCTTAAATTCAAGAGATGTATGATAGGGAAATATTGAATGTACCTTTATTGAATACCCTATACCCAAACAATGTCAACTACCTTACCTAATAATTTTTAATATTATTTTGTTCACTTATTAGATCCATTTCCATCAACATTGATCACAATGGCTGGGACCCATAGCTACGGGGGCCTTTCACTATGGCACTTAAAACATCATTAATTGAGAATATATTTAATGTATGTAGTGGAGACAAAAATGATATAAGGATTATTCTAGCTTTAGATGAAAATAAAATAAATAATTATAATTATGCACTTCTTATAACGATGCTTCGAGTGTAATATGTAATCTAATTACATATGTACCTCTTCATTATATCATTATCTTTTAGCATCAGAAATAACTTCTTATAATGATGTTTTCTAATTATAGAGATAAAGCACTAATGGAAAGTTAGTTGAAAAGGTTTGTAAAACATATTATTTGTTTAGGTATACACTACATCATTGCAAGTAATATAAGCGATATAATTTAAAACAAGAAACAATTTTACTTTTTCTGGATCTCAAGAATAGAATGGCCATGTCAATGGTTTTACTAGTTTATTACGTTTTATCCTTTTCGACTCAAGATGATTTAGAAAATAATTGGATTGATGTTTGAACAATAGTCCCCAAAATTATTAATAGGAAGCAAGAGCTTATTTAAACCCAACATGCTCAAAACAATTATTATATCAATGGGGATAATTTATACTGGTAATGTTGGGTGGTGGTAGAGTGTAATGTCTTTGAGATATTAATAATTAATAACAATCTTAAATTTGTATCTCTTCATGAATTCAAATTTATAATAAATTATAATCAACATATTAATTATATTTCTTGAACTTGTATATTTTGTTCAATGGGAAGTTGTTACATCCCGATTTTCTTACTAAGCTAATTTATCTAATTATTTGTGGATTGTTATGGTTGTTAAATTGATTTGTTCTTTTTAAATAAATTTTAAGTCATTTGTTGTTATATGATAGATGTATGTTACTTAGATTTCATGATTTCATTATTATGAGTTGGTTAACTGTAAATTTTGTACATAATGATTATGTTACATTTGTTTTTATAGTTTTATGATATATATATCATGATGTATTTCACTAACTACCTTATGGTCGTGAGTTGGATGCAAAAGAGTTCATCCCTTAAAACATGATGGAGGGGTAGCATCATCGGAGAGGGTGACATAGATAGAGATAATGAAGGATGACAGAGAAACAACTAAAACCCATGCACACATCACATTAGATTTTACATGTTATATGCATTGTGTGTTTGGATTGTTAGAGTTAGTATGGATTGTAAAAATTTAATTGCAGTTAGATACTAGATCTTTTATATTAGCAAATGATAGTTTAAGTTTAGTACTTATAAATGGAATAAATCTGGTGAATGATTGTATTGTTTATATTTTATATAGATTTAGTGTATAGTGTTACTGTATTATGTTACTATATTCATTTTGTTTATGATTATGGGAATATAAATCTATATGGATGATATCTAGTTACTATTATATATAGACTATTAAAAACGTCTTTATAATGTTTTGGAACATTAGTTGTTATCATTGATATTTGGGGATATCAATATACACCTGAATGTAATAAGATAATAAAAGATGTGTATAGTTTATATAAAATAGTAATGAAGTGATAATTATATTTATATAATATTATTATGGATAGGATATTAATTATCCAATTTACATTCTTGGATAAAAGGATATCCTTACTTTATTGTTAGATTACAATATTATTTTAAAATCATGGCATTATTTATCTTTAAAAAGATTTTGCAAAGATTATATTATAACCTAAGATCTATGCCTAATCTTTATAACATGCAAAGACTACATTGAAGTGGAAGTAATACTTATCATTGCTAATAATTTTTTAAGTGGACTTTTTGAGTGAGTTACTCGGACTTGTAATGTAGAGTAACATGCAAAAATTTGAAATGAATATTTTAATGATTAAAGAATTAGGGAAAGTTCGAGTAAAGTGGAATTAGAGATTTTCATAAGCATTGTTAATGGAAGTTAACTGGTCTTAGTCCCTATTGGGAATGAGAAGAACACAATGACTATGAGTTGGGAGAGATGGCATGCAATTTTGAATGGAAAGGAGTTGGACATGTAGAGAAGAATAAGAGGTGAGTCATGGAGGAGAAGGAGACACAACGAAGGAGGAGAAAATAACACAGAGCAAGGAACATTTGGATAATATTGGTTTATTCATTATCAGATTGGAAGCAACTAGAGAGGTTGGTAAAATAATTATTTGCATTGCTTATAGAAATTTTGGTTGTGTTTGGGTTATTAGAGTATTTGTAAATGTTTTTATCTTGAGTAAAGAATGCAGGGTTAGTTTTATGGATGGATCGGCCATCCATAAAACTAAGCTGTATGACTTGTAAAAATCCTAAAACTGTAAATAATTTGAGTTGGTATTAAAACATTAGGGTAAATATTGAATGTAGAGGTATGGCAAAATAAATCCCTAGTTAAAAAATTGAACCATGGGCGATTAAAAATACCATATATATGAATATATAGACTGAGTTTCAGAACTAGAGATGTGTGTTTGTGTGTGTGTCAAACATATATATATATATATATATATATATATATATATATATATATATATATATATATATATATATATATTATATATGGGTTGTCATTTGATTTCTTGTATATACATAAGTTCTTTGTGTGTGTGTTCTAAGTCTTTTATAAATGGTAATTATATATCCATACCCAAGTTGATTGTGTGTTTAGATATTTGATAATAGATTATACACATTTTCAAACTTATGTCAACTATGTTTTATAGTTAACCTTTAGTAATGTATATATAGATACCTATATATATCGATTGTGTGTAATTTAGAAAATAATGAGCAACGAATATATGTGTGTGTGTGTATCAACTGTGTGTTTTAGGAGTATTAATGAACTATATATATATATATATATATATATATATATATATATATATATATATATATATGTGCACTAAATCTTGTTATTTATTATGTTATAAACTGTGTATATAATATACATATGCAAAAATAGGGTTTATAAACTAGATGAGTTAATGTTTTAGACCATGTTTAAACAAGGTATTAACATATTTATTTATGACTGTGTGCTTTATTCAAACATGATTGACATATTTATATACAATTAGTATATAATTAATAAATACATGAGTTTATGAGTTTAATGAAAATATGTCTTAAGCCATATGTATGAACATTGTGAGTACATACTTGGAACGAACTATGCACAATTGTTTAAACTATGAGTATAAAAAGAGTTATGTGGACCAGATGGTTAAAACTAAGTATTTAGTGTTTTGGTTTCTAAAATAGTGAACACATGAAACCACATTAGCTAAAATCGATCAATAAATTGTGAGTTTTGAGCTTAAAATGGAAATATGCAAAAGTGTATTAAGGCTTGTAGATTTTATATCAAATACACTTTGATCTTTTGTTGCACAGTAACATAACTTAAATTTGGGGAAAAGTTATTAGTTGAGGAAACATTAAAATAAAAAATGAATAATGAAAAACACTATTAAAATAGTATTTGTGTTTCAATTATGTATAGTATGGGGTACATGTAATTATATATATATATATATATATATATAGACACACACACACGTATAAGAGAACTCAGGTTCTCATATACTCATATAGCCTATATATATAATAGATAGCGTGTCTATAATTATAGAATGTGACTAATCAAGTAAGTTATGAAATCTCGAAGGATGGAGAAATATAATTATACCGATGTAGCCTAAGTTCATAAATAAAAGAATAAGTGTTGGTTATGAGTTTATTGAATATTGATATTAATTATGATTGCTGGTTTGTATTGAGTAATATGAATAATATACCAAGATATTGATAAGAGTAAACGTTTGAATTTACTCAAATATTTTGGGAATGTAATCCAAATTATATTTTAAACCATTTTGGAAATAAACTTATTTGTTATGCAAATAGTAATTTTGTTGAATAATATTGTAGAGATTCATTCATATGTTTGACAAACTAAGTATATGTATTATGATTATTTTAGTAATTAACATGCATTTGTACTTGCTAATAGAAATAATTTGCATGAATCTGTTGGCTATATTAATGTTAATCAAATCTTGCATTGTTGGTACTATCTAAGTAGTGAGACAGACTTCACTGGCTTAGTTAGCATCACCAATGCCAGATGAAGGTAATTCAATCAAGTGGTGTGTATAAATTTGATTGATCATAAAGATCAATTGATTATTTCAAAACTTTGGCCAAAGTAATGTTTAAATAAACATTATCATTTTACACGTATGATTTACATATTTGTGTTATATCATGTTAGAACATATTTTTCTTATGGTACACATCATGTAGTAAAAATCTTACAGTACACACGTACTAGTATGTCTCTTTAGATTCCTACACCATCACTATCTACCCATCTATGAAGAGACATTCCCTGTTTGGAGGATTGTGTGGGGGATTAATGATCTATGGTTTGTGTGAAAAAACACTTGGATGATGTTCTCCCTCTCCACAACAATACTTATTAGATACTGCACTTAAGATTATCAAAGATACTAGAGTTAGAGTGACTCGAGCTCCGTAGAGCATTGTATATATTATTATATTTAAGTTGAGACATAATGCCCATTGGAAATGTAATTGATTAATTATTATATATTGACAACAATGGTTTTATTATTATACCGATCATGGCTGAATTTTAATGAAATTATTTTCTTTATGCAATTATATTATGTTATAATAGATGCTAGTGATCAATAATTGTAATTGCTACATGTTTATATATGATTAATATGCTTAGTTAGTATGTTAAGATCACTAATTAGATTCTCTTGATGTAATCTAAATGAAAGAATAAGTGTTATGTAAAAAAAAAATTGCATTATTCTAGTAAATCCTATGGAAATGTTACACTGTGGTATTAGAGTTGTGGGTTAAACTCTAGGATTTAATGAGTCCACAAACATTATTTTATTCTTCTATTATCAAAAAGAAGAATAGTGTGATAAAGAGCATCTGGTGAGGGTCCTTTGAATGTTGATGATAATAACCCTCTTTTTGATCTTAACTAGTTTATTGTTGAACAAACAATAAAGTTATATCAAATTATTGTAACCATGAATGAGACTACAAACAAAATTATATCTCTAGAATAAGAAATATATGGACATGAGGAATAAGCCCATTAGAATAATCCTTAAGAGATTCTTGTTGAGTAGGAAATCTCTCGAGATCAAAGACACGAGGAAGTACCTCAGGGTGTGAGAGCACGTGTAGTTATAGAATTAACAAGGGATATGAAAAAGGTGAATCCACCTAAATTTGATGGAATAATTATGGGAGATGGAGTTTAAGCATGATTAAATGGAATGGATAAGTATTTCAAGTTCAAAACTACTCTGAGATCACCAAAGCTATTTGGGGATCATATTAATTAGCTAGAGAAGTAGCTATGTGGTGGGCCAACAAGAAGTTGTAAATGAATATGAACTCAACCACCATTGCTTGGGAGCAATTTGTTACACTATTCAGATCATGATGGCTTCCACAGTTATATTTTGATCAAAAGCTTATAGATTTTTAGAATCTAAAACAAGCGGACTTGTCAGTGAATGAGTACTAGGAACAGTTCACCAAACTTTTAAAATATGTACCTCAGTATCAAGAAGATTAGAGTTTAAAGATTAGGAAGTTTATCATGGTATTAAAACCTCATATTGGTGGAGAAGTGGACATTCATAGACCATCTACCATGAACCAAGTCTTTGAGAAACTAGCCAAATAGGGACAAAAGTTGAAATCTCTTGCTCAGATTAGGGATAAGTTTAGGAAAAGGTTTAGAAGTTCTAAGCCAACTTTAAGAAGAAAAACTGAAAGTAGAGGAGTGGAGACTCCAAGAGCCAGAGTACCAGATTCAACAATGGTTCAGGTAGCAAGAAACCAAGTAATGGTTTCAAAAGCAATTTTAAGGGAAACCAATAGTCTAATAGGGAGGGACCATTAGGCGGTTGATTCATACGTGGAGGTTACCATTTTATATGTGAATGTACCAAGATAAATTGAGGAACAAAGGTTATGCCCCTCAGTAAGGAACTTTTTAGCAACGTATTCATGCGATAGTTGATAATTAACAAGCCAATCTCCAAGCTTTATCCATATAACTGTCAGGTATTTTGTTTGAACATCTAGTTTCTATTTTGATAGATATAGGGGCTATAGAATGTTTTATATCTCCTATAATTCTAAATTTATTAACTAAAAAAGCTAGTGTAATGGTAAATGCATGGTTGGTATAATATTGGAATGATTTTAAAGTCTAAGTTGACAAAGTGTTTAATTGAAGTAGAAATTAGGTTGTTAGAATTCAGAATGGTTGTGGATCTTTATGTAGCACCACTAGGGTCATATGATGTGATCCTAAGAGTCAACGAGATTGTGAAGCATAAGGCCAAGGTTGACTAATATCTAAAAAAAGTTGAGTGTCTAGTGATTTTGAAAATCAGACACTAATTCAGGGTGATAAAAGGGAGTTAAGGCTTAGGTAAATTTCTTCAATGCAACTCAAGAAGGCCCAAGGAAAAAGATGTCAAGAATTTATCATAAAGATAAATGAAATGAAGGAAACTAAGGATCCATCGATTGAAGATTATCCTTTCTTTAGGACTTTTCATGATATTTTTCAGACAAATTGCGAGGATTGCCTCCTAAATGGGATTTTGATTTTCTATTGATATCAAACCAGAATCGAAACCTTAATCTAAGGCAACGTATAGAATGACAACCATTAAATTGTTTGAATTAAAGGCACAACTTCATGAATTATTGTTCAAAAGATTGATCAAACTAAGTGTCTCACTATACGGTGCACCAGTTGTCTTTGTTAAGAAGGATGACACTCTTCGACTTTGCATTTATTATATAATGTTAAATAAATGACCATTAAAAATAAGTATCCAATACCATGAATAAATGATCTTTTCAACCATATGTGATGAGCAATGGTCTTTTCTAATATTGATCTTAGAGCTAGATATCATCAGTTAAGAATAAAAGATGGGGATATTCCAAATATGGCTTTTAAAACTCGTTATGGGAATTATGAGTTTACAGTGTTACCATTTGGATTGATAAATGTACCTATAGCATTCATGAATCTCATGAACAATATGTTCAGATATTACCTAGATCATTTTGTTTTAGTATTTTTAGATGGCATTCTTATTTATTCTAAGGATGAAGAAGAACATCTTCAACATCTGGAGTTGGTTTTACAACTTCTGCGAAAGCATGGGTTATATGGCAAATTGTCCAAGTGTGCATTTTTCCAAAAGAAAGTGCAATATCTATGACATATTATCTCAGTAAATGACATTTATATTGATCCAACTAATATAAGAGCCATTATGGAGTGGTTGGCACCAAGGAATGCCCATGAGGTAAGGAGTTTCATGGGATTAGTGGGTTATTATAAAAAATGAATTTTGAATTTTTACAAAATAACTAATTAGATTACCTCTTTGCAATGTAAGAATCACAGTTTTAGCTAGTCAAATAAGTATGAAACATCTTTTCATGAATTGAAAAGAAGGCTTACTTCAGCACTAGTGTTAAGAGTATCTAATCCCAATGATCAATTTTTAGTGATCATAGATGCGTCTATGGATGGACTAGGAGGAGTCTTTATGCAAGATAGTGTAGTAGTAGCTTATGAGTCAAAGAAGTTGAAGCCTTATGAGGTGAATTATGTCTCTCATGATCTTGAACTTGCATTAATTGTTCATGCTTTGTAAGTTTGGAGACATTATTTATTGGGAAAACTATTTGAGATTAAGACTGATAACTTAAGACAAAAATACATATTCACCCAACCAAATTTGAATGCTCATCAGAGATGATGGTCAGAGTTTTTGTCTGACTATGACTTTGATATTAATTACATCAAAGACAAATAGAATAGAGTAACTGATGCCTTAAGTCGTAGAAGGTACATAGTAGCTATGGCTACTATCAAGAGTACTTTCAAAGATTGTGTGATCAAATTCTCACCAGAAGATGAATTCTATGACCAAGTCAAGAAAACTTTATCTAAGAATGCTAAGAATCCTAGGTATAAAGGATAAAACTTAGAGAGTGATGGTCTTCTATGATATAATGTAATGATGTATATGTCAAATCAGGAGAATCTGAGGAGCACAGTGGTAAAATAACTACACAATGCCCCATATTCAGGACAACCAAGAATAATCAAGCTCATGATAGAGCTTAGACCACTTTATTTATAGAAGGGAATCAAGAAAGATGCAACGGTCTTTATGTCACATTGTCTGGAATGTTAGTGAGTGAAAGCTGAACATATACATCTAAATGGATTTTTATATCCACATGACATACCAGAATGGAAATGGTAGGGGATCAGTATAGAATTTGTCCAAGGATTACCATTTTCACATAATAGGCATGACATGATCTTGGTTGTTGTAGATAAACTAACTAAGGTAACACATTATAAACCAGACAATTTGATCGATGATGCAATAAATTTTGCTAACATATTCATAAATAAAGTGTATTATTTGCATGTATTTCTAGAGAAGATAATATTGTATCATAATTTGAGAATAACTTATAATTTTTTGTTAACTCTGAATTCAACTTTGGGTACATAACTAAAGTTAAGCACTGCATATCACCCACATACTGATGGTCAAACTGAGTGAGGTAATTACATGTTAGAAGATCTTATTTGTATGTATTATATGTATCAAAAATATTAATTGAAATAATAACTTACATTGGTTGATTTTGTATACAATAATTCATACCAATCTACTTTGAAGATGGTATCGTTTGAAGCACTTCATGGAAGAAGGTGTAGGACACCAATCAATTGGAACAAGTTGGAAGATAGGATAGTCTTTGGACTTGAGATGCTTTCAAAAATAGAATATCAAGTCAAAACAATCAAAAAAGTATTGGTCAAGGTCAATGATAGGCAAAAGAGCTATGTTGATCTAAAGAGAACAACTAGGTAGTTTTTAAAAGATGATAAATTATTCTTGTGGGTTAAGCTGCAAAAAAGCTCGATTAAATTTGGGAAGTTAGCAAAAATTTCACTGAGATATGTGAGACCCTTTGAGGTTTTAGAAGTGGTCAATCTTATAGTATATAGGCTTGATTTGCCACCATCCCTAGCTCTATTGCATAATGTCTTCCATGTATCTTATCTTAAAAATCATATAGTTGATCCTTTGCATGTGTTGGACTAGAATGCTTTGTAGTTTTTGAATTCTAATGTGGTCATGGTAGAACCAATCAGAGTAATTGAAACTCATAAAACTCATTTGTTTAATAGAGAAGTTCACAGTGCAAGGTCTTGTGGAACCAATACTTTAAAGATAGTGCTACTTGGGAGGGCTATGATGAGTTCTATAGGCTATTTTCATATTTATTTGCTTGATTTGATGCTGTATGCTATGTTATTTTTTTTTGCTAAACTTTATTTGTTATTCAAAATTATTGTTTGAATAAGTGTCATCGAGATGATGCCAGTTTTAGAGAGAAAAATTTTACATCTCGATTTTCTCACTAAGCTAATTTACCTAATTATTCATAAGTTATTATAGTTTTTAAATTAATTTATTACTTTCTAACTAAATTTTAAGTCATATGTTGTTATGGAACAAATGTATGTTACTTAGATTTCATAATTTTATTATTATGAGTTGGCTAATTATAAATTTTGTACATAATGATTATGTTACATTTGTTGTTATAACATTGCTTTGTGATATATATTTCATTATTATGAGTTGGCTAATGATGAATTTTGTACATAAAATTCATAATTAGCCAACTCATAATAATAAAATATATATCACAAAGCAATGTTATAACAACAAATGTCATGGATTATTATAGTTGTTAAATTAATTTGTTACTTTCTAACTAAATTTTAAGTCATATGTTGTTATGGGACAGATGTATGTTACTAAGATTTCATGATTTCATTATTATGAGTTGGTTAATTATGAATTTTGTACATAATGATTATGTTACATTTGTTGTTATAAAATTGCTTTGTGATATATATTTCATTATTATGAGTTGACTAATTATGAATTTTGTACATAATGATTATGTTACATTTGTTGTTATAACATTGCTTTGTGATATATATCACATAGCAATGTGATATATATCACAAAGCAATGTTATAACAACAAATGTAACATAATCATTATGTACAAAATTCATAATTAGTCAACTCATAATAATGAAATATATATCACAAAACAATGTTATAACAACAAATTTATGTATAAAATTCATAATTAGCTAACTCATAATAATGAAATCATGAAATCCAAAGTAATTTTATAACAATAAATGTAACATAATCATTATGTATAGAATTCATAATTAACCAACTCATAATAATGAAATCATGAAATCTAAGTAACATATATATCACAAAGCAATGTTATAACAACAAATATAACATAATCATTATGTACAAAATTTATAATTAACCAACTCATAATAATGAAATCATAAAATATAAGTAACATACATCTATCCCATAACAACATATATATCACAAAACAATGTTATAACAACAAATGTAACATAATCATTATGTACAAAATTTATAATTAGCCAACTCATAATAATGAAATCATGAAATCTAAATAATATACATCTGTCCCATAACAATATATGACTTAAAATTTATTTAAAAAGTAATAAATCAATTTAACAACTATAATAATCCATGAATAATTAGGTAAATTGGATTAATGAGAAAATCGAGATGTAAAATTCTTCTAGTCATCATCTTAATAACACTTATTCAAACAATAGTTTTGAATAATAAATGAAGTTTAGCATAAATAAAATAACATAGTATATAGCATCAAATCAAGCAAATAAATATGAAAATAGCTTGTAGAACTCATCATAGTCCTCCCAAGTAGCACTATCCTCATATATATATATATATATATATATATATATATATATATATATATATATCATGATGTACTTGACTAACTACCTTCTGATCATGAGTTGGATGCAAGAGAGTTCATTCCTCAGAGCATGATAGAGGGAGAGCATTATCGAAGAGGGTAATATAGATGGAAATGGTAAAGGACGATAGATAAACTGCTAAAACCCACACACACACCATATTAGATTTTACATGTTATATGCATTGTGTGTTTAGATTGTTAGAGTTAGTATGTTTTTTTAAAAGTTAATTGCAGTTAGATACTAGATCTTGTGTATTAGCGAATGATAGTTTAAGTTTTGTTCTTATAAATGGAATAAATCTTGTGTATGATTGTATTGTGTATATTTTACGTAGATTTAGTGTATAATGTTAATGTATTATGTTACTATATCCATGTTGTTTATGATTATGGGAATATAAATCTACATGGATGATAACTAGTTATTATTATATATAGACTATTAAAAACATATTTACAATGTTTTGGAACATTAGTTGTTATCATTGATATTCAGGAATATCAATATATGAATTAATGTAATAAGATAACAAAAGACGTATATAGTTTATATCAAATAGTAATGAAGCGATAATTATATTTCTATAATATTATTATGGATAGGATATTAATTATCCAATTTACATTCTTGGATTAAAGGATTTCATCACTTTATTGTTAGATTACAATATTATTTTAAAATCGTGGCATTGTTTATCTTTAAAAGGATTTTGCAAAGATTATATTACAACCTAATATCTATGCCTAATCTTTTTAACATGCAAAGACTACGTTGAAGTGGAAGTAATACTTATCATTGCTAATAATGTTTTAAGTGGACTTTTTTAGTGAGTTACTCAAATTTGTAATGTAGAGTAACATACAAAAATTTTACATGAATATTTTAACGATTAAAGAATTAGGAAAAGTTTGAGTGAAGTGGAATTAGGGCTTTTCTTAAGCATTGTTAATGTAAGTTAACTAGTCTTAGTCCCTGTTAGGAATGGGAAGAACACAATGACTACGAGTTGGGAGAGATGGCATGCAATTTTGAATGGAAAGGAGTTGGATGTGTAGAGAAGAATAAGAGGTGAGTCATGAAGGAGAAGGAGACACAGTGAAAGAGGAGAAAATAACATAGATCAAGGAAGATTTGGATAATATTGGTTCATTTATTATCAACTTGGAAACAACTAGAGAGGTTGGTAAAGTAATTACTTTTACTGCTTATATAAATTATGGTTGTGTTTGGATTATTAGGGGTTTTATAAATGTTTTAAACTTGAATAAAGAATGCAGGATTAGCCCTATGGATGGCTCAGCCATCCACATGACTAAGCCATATGACTACTACAAACCCTAAGACTGCAAACGATTTGAGTTGGTATTAAAACATTAGGGTAAAGATTGAATGTAGAGGTATGTCAAAACAAATCCCTAGTTAAAATATTGAACCATGGGTGATTAAAAATGTCATATACACATATATAGATTGAGTTTTAAAATTACAGATAAATGTGTGTGTGTGTGTGTGTGTGAAACATTTAAAGATAGATATATAAATATATATTTCCATACTCATACAAGAGGAATCAATTTAATAGGTATATATATATATATATATATATATATATAATTGTAGAAAAATAACTTACAGGCCATAAGTTTCTATATAGACATAACTAAGTGAAAAGGGATTTTGAACGGGTAAAGGAAAAGACCAATTTTTTGTTGATTCCTTTGGTATATATATATATATATATATATATATATATATATATATATATATATATATATATATATATATATATAGATAGATGGGTTGTCATTTGATTTATTGTATATACATAAGTTATGTGTGTGTGTGTGTTCTAAGTCTTTTATAAATGACAATTGTATATCCATACCCAAGTCGACTATGTGTTTAGATATTTGATAATAGATTATACACATTTTCATACCTATATCAACTATGTTTTATAGTTAAACTTTAGTAGTGAATATATCGAATCTGTATTTGAGAAAATAATGAACAACATATATATAAATATCGACTATGTATTTTGGAGTATTAATCAATAATGAATATATAAATCGACTGTGTGTTTTAGGAGCATTAATGAACAACATATGTGTGTGTGTGTGTATTGGTTGAATCTTGTTATTTAATATATTAGAGATTGTGTATATAATATACATACACAAAAGATGTTTTATAAACTAGGACACGTTAATGTTTTAGACCATGTTTGAACAGGGTATAAACATATTTAGTTACGACTGCGTGTTTTATTAAAATAAGATTGACATATTTATATACAATTAGTATATAAATAATAAATACATGATTTATGAGTTTAATGAAAATATGTCTTAAGCCATATGTATGAACATTGCAAGTACATACTTTCAACGAATTGTGCAAAATTGTTTAAACTGTGAGTATAAATAGAGCTATATGGACCAGATAGTTAAAACAAAATATTTAGAATTTTAGTTTTTTAAAATAGTGAACACATGAAACCATGAGCTAAAATGGATCAATAAATTGTGAGCTTTGAGGTTAAAATGAAAACATGCAAAATTGTGTTAAGGCTTGTAGATTTTATACCGAATATAGTTTGATCTTTTGTTACACGGTAACATATGTTAAATTAGGGGAAGTTATTACTTAAGGAAACATTAAAATAAAAGAGGAATAATGAAAAACATTTTTAGTACAGTATTTGTGTTTTAATTATATATATTATGGGGTACCTAAGTTCTCATATATATATAAGAGAATTTAGGTTCTCATATATGCATATAGCCTATATGTATATATAATAGGTATCATGTCTATTATTATAGAATGTGACTAATCAAGTCATTAAATCCTGAAAGATGGGGAAATATAATTATAGTGATGTAGCTTAAGTTCATAAATAAAAGAATAAGTGTTTGGTTATGAGTTTATTGAATCTTGATAATCATTATGATTGCTAGTTTGTATTGAGTAATATGAATAATATACCAAGATATTGGTAAGAGTAAACGTTTGAATTTACTCAAAGATTTTGGGAATGTCCAAATTATATTTTAAACTATTTGGAAAATAAACTTATTTGTTATGCAAATAGTAATTGTGTTGAATAATATTATAGAGACTCATCTATACGTTTAATGGACTAAGTGTATGTATTATAATTATTTTATTAATTAGCATGCGTTTGTACTTGCTAGTAGAAATAATTTACATGAATTTGTTGGTTATATTGATGTTAACCAAATCTTGCATTATTGGTACTATTCAAGTAGTGAGATAAACTTCATTAGCTTAGTTAGCATCATCAATGCCAGATGAAAGTAATATGATCAAGTGGTGTGTATGAATTTGATTGATCCTATATATCAATTAATTATTTGAAAATTTTAGCTAAAATAATGTTTAAATAGACATTATCATTTCATATGTATGATTTACATATTTGTGCGATATCATGTTAGAACGTATTTTATTTATGGTACACATCATGTAGTAGAAATCTTACAACACATGGGTACTAGCATGTATCTATGGATTCTCGCACCATCACTATTTACCCATATGTGAAGGAAGGGCCATTCCCTGTTTAGGAGATTGTGCAGGGGATCAATGGTTTGTGATTAGTGTAAAAAAGTGTTTAGATGATGCTCTCCCTCCCCACGATAGTACTTATTAGAGACTACACTTGAGATTATCAAAGATACTAGAGTTAGAGTGACTCAAGGTCTGTGGAACACTATATCTACTATTGCATTTAAGTTGAAGCATAATGCATGTTGGAAATGTAATTGATTAATTATTGTACATTGACAATAGTGATTGTATTATTGTATTAGTCGTGACTGGATTTTAATTAAATTACTTTCCTTATGCAGTTATGTTATGTTACAATAGGTGCTAGTGATTAGTAACTATAATTGCTACATGTTTATATATGATTAATATGCTTAGTTAGTATGTTAATATCACTAATTAGATTTTTGTGGTGTAATCTAATGAAAGAATAAGTGTTACGTAAAAATAAAATACTGCATTATTCTAGTAAATCCTTATAGGGTTGTTACAGATGGAGTATAATATAATATATTTTCCTTTTAAACTTTTACGTTTGAACATAATACATAGAGGCAATTCTCTTTAGATTCTCATCTAATGCAGAAGACAATTAAATTGTTATTATGAAGGCAAAATTGATTTAGATATAATTGAGTTTAAAGGTGTTATGGTTTTTGTTATTTCAATGGTTACAATTATGAAAATTGGATAAGGTATATGATTTTGACTCCTTCTATAGTGTTGGATTACATAGATGATTAGTTCAAACATTAGTCATGAAAACACAAAAACATGCATAAGAACTAACAATCTAAGTTAACCTATTCAACAGGGTTTGTAAATGACAATAAGTAAATAAAAGAAAGTAAAACACTAGTTACCTTCCCATAAGCCTCCACCATCCAAAAGCGGCTTCAAGCATGTTTTTCCCCTTGATTTGGTGTTCTTGTCTTTTTCAACAATGGATGCAAGCTTCTCCATCATCTCAAGATCACCATGCATAATCTAGACTAAAGATTAGAAATCAAATCTATGTTTATCAAATGAACCTATCATATTTCAAATAAAGCATGATAATCAAACTACACAAATGGTTTGTAGAGATAATCTTGCATTATAAGTTTACACAATTTAAGGTTAAAAATGATGTTATATGCCCTTCTATTTATAGATTTTTCAAATAAATCAGGACCAACCATGACCTTCCATCTCAAGATTGAGATGTGTGGACATGAATTAATCTAATATTGCATAATAATTTTATAGATATCCTCATAAATATTTGGAAGGAAGAGGCATTAATTAGGCATAGGTGTCCATAGTCCTGATATTTGTTGTATTTATGGCTCATGGATGTTACCCCATTGATCATGTCATTAGGTGATGTAGATATTCAAAATCAATTTTCAATTAAAAAATATTCAACTTGTTCCATAGAATTCTTATTTAAGCTCATAATTTGGTTTAATTTGCCTATGTAAGATTAATCAAATTTAATGCATTTCTTTAGAAATTGATGCATAATTAATCAAACTGGTCAGAAAGTCATATTACTAGGTTGTAATTTGACTTGGAAAGAATTAGAAGGTGATGTTAGATGCATACAGACCATGATCCCATTTAGGATGTTGTCGACATAAAATAACAAAGGTACATGATGTGTACTAATGAAAAGAGTGATCCAGGGCACCAAAATGCAAAATCATCATTTTGTCTCAAAATAATTTAAGAAAATTTAGGAATCACATAAAATGCATTGCCTCATTTAGGGATACATTGGCACTTATATACAACAATCTTGAACCATTTGGTGCATTTAAGTGATTTTGACCTAAATTATGCATCTAAGTGTAATTTGAGTAAGATTGACAATTTCAACACAATGGTGTTAGGATTTAGACGTCTCCATTTTGCCCCTATTTGAGAAGGCATATCAAGACATTTAGGTGAAGCAACATCTTTTCAAAGAAAAGAGTTGTCAAGAAGAAATTGGAAATGACCCATGATGCCCCTTCGAGAGGACATACTAAGATGAAAGAGAATGATGGACTCTAAAAAAAAAAGAAAAAGTATGATTAACCCGTGAAATAGATTAAATCTAGATGAGATAATGCTTGCATGCATTAATTTCATCAGTGATCAGAATATAATTAGAGTATAATGGGCCCTAAAGATGGGGGAATGGGAGAGATACAATCCAAAAATAAAAGTGACACACTTTGATCAAACCCAAAGCTAGGGTGCAAACTGCGCACTTCAAAACTAATCAATCCCAAGACAAGTTGCACACTAAAATATTTTCATTGTGGGAAAAAAGTGTGGAGAATTTGGAATTAGAATAAAAAGAGAACATGGTCTCCAAAGATAGAATAAATAATAATGCACTCCATTAGAGCAAATATGATCATGATAGACAAGTTTACCCTAGTAGGGTTGATTTGGATCATTGATAAAGAATGGTTTACCCTTGTAGGGCTGATTTGATTCTTACAGTAGGTTTAAATGTTGTGCCCCTATATGGGCAAGTTGGTAAGCAATAGCTTAAGGAAATAACCTAATGCATAGATTAAAGATGAACAGGGGCAAACATAGATGCGATGGTGGAATGGCTTTAAAAAAGCCATAAAAAACCAAGCATACGAGGATGTACAAAGTAATGAAAGAGATGAAAAGAAAAGACGGTCGAACTGACCCAAGATACGTCATGTATCTAAGCGCTGCCTACATAGTTTAGATGGACCTCAAGCCAATGTAGTTCACCCAAAAGCGAGAGAGAATGGAATGAGAGAAGATAAAAACTGGCCAACATTGATTAGACTCATGATGTATGCCAAGAGATGCATGTCTAAGCATAGAGTCAAGTGCTAAACCTATTGATCCTAAATAATGCATGGCGATCTTGAGAGCTATTCATCGAAGTTGTATTGACATCTAGACTTGAAACCAAAGCACAAAGTGATTGCTATAAAAAAATAAATTAGGTATCATAAGTATGAGTAACTCATAACGACATGGGATTTCAATTACACGGAGCTGGTTCAAATGTTAATACCTATAACTAAGGCTAATGGTAAAAATGACCAAGACCAGAGTTACAACTATTTACATTTAAATAAAAAAGCAAAGACAAAAAAAAACTAAAACTAAAATGAACCCAACTTAAAATCAAGTTACGAACAATCAAGAATTAAGTATAAACAAAACTGTTTAAAAGAAAACAAAGCAAAAACAACCTAATAACATGATATCAAGATATAAATAATCAAGATCTATGTGGACTATCAAGATGTTCTTGGAAAAAAAAAACAAATAAGTAAGACCAAATAGGAAAATAAAAGACCAAGGAGAGACAACAAGTAATAAAAAGAAGAGACAAGAAAGCACAACAAAACACCAATAAAACTCAAATAAACACATACAAACAAAAACCAATTAAACATAATTGTTCAGGCACGTGTAGTGGAGGCATCACTTTGTACAACAACATCACAAGAAAAAGGACACAAAGTTATTCCCAAATAATAGGGAAACAACGCCAAAAAAATGGGGGAAGAGAAGAAAAGGAAGGGGTTGGCCGAGATGTCTCTAGATGTACAAGACAAGTGGATGATGCCTACATAATTCCATGAATGCATGGTTTAACATGAACTTCAAGCCAAATATAGTTCTCTCAAGAAGTGGGATAGAAGAAAAAAGTGATGACCAGAAAAACTTAATTAATGTTATAGAAGAAAATGGAAGATGGGCTCGTAAGATGATGAGAGCATACAAATGAGAATGGTCCTGCAAAACAACAAGTGCATGGGATAATATGCTTGCAAAATGTCAAGAGCATAAGAAAAATACTTGTAAAATGGTAAGGTGGTGGACAGTTACTTGCAAAATGGTAAGAACGTGAGAGACCATAATATACAAGATGTACAATTTTCTAATGTGGACCATTTTCTAATGTTTTGGGTGTTTTTGGGATAAAATATGTACAAAGGGGAACCAACTAATCAAGGAGATGCTTGTCCAAGAGTAGAAGTTCCAATAAACAACCAAGCTGGCTACAACAGTCCATGCTCACAAATCAGTGAGATCAAGGATCCTGATAAGGCAATAATGCCTACCAAGCAATGGTGAAGTAATAAAACAATGTGCAGTATAAGATATTTTTGTGGAACCATCTAGTAGGCAAAGATCCCGAGCTGAAGATGAATTCATGTTCACTTGTTTGTATAAGGAGATACAAATATTGTCCATGTTGAACTACTTAGTAGAACTGGCATCAAATATGAGCATAACGCTGATGATTTGTAATCAGGGTCATAATTGGTCAAGGGATAAAGGTGTTCAGATTACAATAAGCCAAGACATAACAAAGAATGTGGTTCTCAAAGAGAATGGTCCAGAATGAATGAGGTCCAAAGGACAGTACACAATGAATATGGTTCTCAAAGAGAACAGTCTAGGATGGGATAAAATGTGTTCAGAGTGCCAACGGTCTAAAAGCCTTCACTGCCCAGAGTCATGAAAGTAATAAGGTATGTCAAAAGAATATGGTCTATGAGAGGATGGTCTAGGATAAAATACTTCAGCATAAGTTTCCCCCAAGTAAGGGGTCTTGTAGACAATGGTTCGAAGCTGCCAAGTGTAGAGCCTCTCAATGTGCACAATGTTCATGGGCTTTGGAAGTTCTTCACCATTTAGTTTAGCCAGTCGATATGCCCCTGATCCATAGTTTGTCGTGATAGCATATGGTCCCAACCAATTAGGTTGGAACTTACCTTTCTTCTTACATTTAACTTTTGTGTTCATTTGGTTTTCCTTCAAAACCAAATCACCAATCTCAAACTCCCAAGGGAGAATGCACTTATTGTAACTTCTCTGTAATCTGTTTTGATAGGCTTGTAAGTTTTCTAGGGTAGCCAAACACTTACATTCAAAAAGTTCTAGTTCTTACAACCTTGAGACTCTATACTCTTCGTCATCTTCAATGTGTTCCAAAGATACTCGCAATGATGGTAACTTGATCTCAATCGGGATAATGGCTTATGTGCCATAAATAAGGGAGTATGAAGTGGCTCTTGTAAGGGTTCGATGACTGGTTTGATAGGCCTAAAGGGTAGGAAAGATTTGTAAGTGCTAATTACGACCAACGTCATTGACAATCTTGTTTAAAATGGCTACAATGATCTTATTTGTTGCCTCGGCCTGTCCATTGCCTTGCAGGTTATATGGTGTGGTTTAAGTGATTAAGTGATTTTGACTTAAATTATGCATTTGAGTGTAATTCGAGTAAGATTGACAATTTCAGCACAAATGATGTTAGGAATTGGATGTCTACACCTTCCATATAATCATGTAAGGTGTCTATTCTCTAGTTCATCAAGAAATCCCTGTAGATGGTTTATCGTAAAGATTTAAAATGTACATTCTTATAAAAACTTTATATGATAATTATCTTTAAAACATCAAATCACAAAACTTAGTCGAAATCAAATAAAGTAAAAAATATTATACTCTTAATCATGGTTTATATTTTGAATACAAATATATCATTATAAGTTCTTCCTCAAATATATATTTATTATGTATAATGAGGAAATCAACAACTTAAAGATGAATAGAACATTAATTACATATTACTCTCTTTATTTATTTAAGGTTTGAATAATGAACTAAATTGGGGTCCAGTGTAAAGGCACTCTATAGAACATGACAAATATTTCAATAGCACTTGATTTGAGAAGATATTTTTATTGTAACTACATTGTTTAATTAAACATCTTCAGACATACCCTACTTAAGAAATAACCATATATAAATTTTATATTATTGTTTCAAACTACTTGATTATGTTGGTAAAAGTTAATTTATGAATCCTTTGGGATGGAAGTTGTCGATTTAAGTCTTGTTAAACTACTCTTTTGATTCAAGATATTGGTGATATGTGTCTCATATTTTTTAGAAGGATGTCAATCAAAACAAATTTTACTAAAATATTGTAAACATATAATTCTCAAGTTTAACTAAACTTTGTTACTTATTCCATGTATAATGTTAAAAAAGATGTCTTTAAAATAAGCTTGTAACTTTATAGTTCAAATGGTTGCATGAAGTGGTAATAATAGTTTAGAGAATGCACCACAAATTTGGAGGTTTTTGGTTTCATCCCACCTCTCTCTTATTTTGATCAATAATATAATTTATTATTTTTATAAAGGAATGTATTTTGGGATGGAATATATAATATAATTTGTTATTTTTATAAGGAAATGTATTTTGGGGTGGAATATGGATTATTTTTCAAAACATAAATATGTAATGATATTATTTTGTGTTTATAAAAAATTTAACTAAAAAGTTATTTTGAATGGAGCTATAAGGTGTTTTTATTGTATAAAGAATACAATCTTAAGATATTTGATATTGTTTTCAATTTGAAAATGGGTAGGTTTTATTTGAAAACTGTGGTTGTAATACTATTATTTCGTGTTATTGGTATTGTTGAATACCAAAATAAGTTATCAGGATTGATCTAGCTAAGGGAGTTAGAAGATTGACCTAACTTGAATTTATTAATAGCTTTGAAATTGAATTTAATGTAGTGACATTTTTAGATAGGTGATAACAATTTGATGTTATTTTGGTCTATATCATAATTTTGGTTTTAAATTTTTATACCATTGATAAAAAATATACCAATTATCTGGTGCTTTTATGTTACATAGACTTCTCTCCTTTCAAATAATAAGAGGAAAGGTGTTTTGATCAATCTTCAAGGGATTGTACATTATTGACATGGGTTGTAAATACCAGAATATTTGTAAAGTAGTCAAAGTTGTTAAGTATCAAATAAGATACACCATAATTTAGGCACATAATAGTCATTGAGACATACATCAATAGGGTTGGACATTCCCATGATGATGTTTATACTGCATATATATGTATACGGATAAGAGTAATGATGAGTACAGAAAATTCATCATCTTTATAAAGGAACATGTATTTATTTTAGGGTGGAATATGCATTATTTTTGGAGACAAGTGTATAATGGCATCATTTTGAGTTTGCAAAAAAAAATTATTAAAAAATCACTTTGATCGGAGATACAAGGTGTTTTATTGTATAAAGGGTGTAATCTTGGTAGTAATTGATACCTTGACATTGATTTCAACTTGAAAAGGCATAGGGTTTGTTTGAAAACCATGGGTGTAACAAAATAATTTCAAGTTTTTGGTACTGTCGAATACCAATATAGGTTATCAGAGTTCACGTGGCTAAGAGAGCTAGAAGATCAACCCAATTTGAGTGTGCTAAAAGTTTTGAAATTGGGTTTGATGTAGTGGCATTTTTGGATAAGTGATAGCAAGTTGGTGTTATTTCAATTTAGATCAAAATTTTGGTTTTGAATTTTTGATATTATTGATGAGAAGCATACCGGTTATACGGTGGTATTTATGTTGCATATACTTCTCTTCTCTTGATTAATAGGAGGAAAAGTGTTTTGGTTAGTTTTATGGTGATTGTATATTACTAACATGGGTTGTAAGCACCAAAGTGTTTCGAAGGTAGTCAGATTTGTTGAGCATCGAGTAAGATATGTCATACTTAAGGTATAAAATAATCATTGAGACATTGATCAATATGGTTGGACATTCCCATGATGTTGTTCATATTGCACGTATATTTATGAAGATTAGAGAAATGATGAATGATGAATCATATTCATTTGTGTTAGGTAGTGTTAGGAGGATGCATGTATTATTGTAGGTACATAATGTAAAATAACATGTTACAATTGTAGTAAACATGTCGACATAAGTTGATCAATGCCAGAGTAAAAGTGGTCAGTGGGAATGTTATGATGGTTTTGTTAGATAGCTTTATAGTCTTATTGTTTTAAATCATCTTTTGTTCCCTTTATATTAAGGCCATTTGTTAGATTCTGTGATTGAAAAGTTCTAAGTTACATTTTATTTTGTTAGTAATTAGGTTATATAGGGCATGCATCTCTTAACGAGACATCCCTTTAATTGAATTAGATATTTAATATTTTTAGTATGTTATTAAACTTGTTGAGTTGATAAGTTAGGTGGTTAGTAATTTGAGTAGTTGGGTCTCGTAGAACTATAATGTTAGGTTATTTAACTGCGAGTAAATAATTAGAGTGTAGGACTTTATAATGTAAGGCTTTACTTATTAATATAATACTATGATTTTGGTTATTTATGTGTTTTATTTGGGCTATTCAATTTTTACACTGGAGGTGTTCTATAGTCAGGAGCAGACCAAGGATTCATTTACGCATCAAAAAGATGCCAATAAAACCAGTTTGACAGCTATCTCTAGATATTCTATTTTTTTATGATGTTGAGATTTTTGTTTAGATGAAGTTTAGTTGTTGGTTAGCATTGACATATCATCCTACAAGGAGATGATCCATTTAATAAATCATCATGTAATAAGGCATGCATATCTTCTTCATCTTTAGGCAGATTATCCCACTTGATGTCGAGAGTTGAGTTATCATACTCAAGCAAAGTGATCAAGCAAAACATCCATGAACTGGAGGAATTTTTTAGTAAATTCGATGATAATAGGGACATAAATATATAGATGTTTGAGCTGGTAGATACCATGTCATGAGGTCTTATGAAGCTAAAGCCTCTAGTTTTATACATAGGTCCAACAATTTTACAATGGCATGGGACAAACATAAAGACTTAAACACATGGCATCACATCAATTATGGTAACAATGCCTCCTTTGTTTAGACCCTTTAACATATCTTGTGCCTACTCCTCTGGAGTTTTATATGTTTTAGAAATGCCCAAATTTTTATGTAGACAATCAGGAACAAAAGACCCTTTCTGATATCCCATTGGAGTTACACTCACTACCATTAACTCCACTACCTTGAACTAAGACTGAATGTATAACAATGAGTTGTTTGGGAGGAGACGTTCCATTTCACAATGAACTTAAGCAATGGAAAAGTTGTGGGGAAGGGCAAGGCCATACAAAACATGAAAATGGTGAAACATTTCAAGGTGAGTTGGACAATGATGGTGAGGGGCAATGATAAGGTATTTCAGGTAATGGAATCAAAGAAGCCCAAGAAGATACATGTAAAAAGTTTAGTGGCATGTCACATCTGTCAATGCAATCTTTAGCTTCCACTAGTTTTTTAATTACCTAATACATGATTGAAAGAGGTGTCATCTCAATGAAAACAAGTGTCAAATATCAAATAGATCCTTTAAAAATGTAGAGAATGTACTAGGAGTCAATTTAGATGAGTTTAAAACTAATTAGATGAAAATTCTATCTGCTTTAACCATATATCACTTTTTTAATTTATAATTTAATATCATATTATGTATTATATAATTGTAATATATTAATATATATTGTGCGTTCCTTCGTATGATGGGGCAATGAGCTATTCAAGGAGGAAACATTTTGTTTCCTAAAGAGCGTGAGCAATGGCAAAGTGGTGGGTAAGGGCTAGGCAATATAAAACATGCAAGTGGTGAAAGATTTCAAGGTGAGCTTGGTGGTAATAGTGAGGGGCAATGACATTGTATTTCCTCTGATATCGAAAACCACAGAGCCCATATCATACACCAGACTTAGAGTTAGGGCAATAATTGGATTTATATGACTTGCACACATTGTAAAGAGGCATGCAGCTTGCAAGGTGGTAACATCTTTGATTGGTCTTTTCTATTGTTAAGGGTCAATGAGGATGTCATTAGCGCTAATATATTACGCCAGGTTTGCACATCTGATGAGTGGCTCGAATCCATATTATAATGTTGTTTATGTGCAAACAAGACATTGAGGTAACACAGTCTATATTGTAACTTATGTTCGTCCATGCTACAAATATATTATCATTTAGAGCAATTAAATCGGGGTTAAAAACATACAAAAACACTGAAATTGGACCTCCAGAAGAAAGGGCAAGGCAATAAAGAAGATGTTAGTAGTGAAATATTTTAATGTGCATTGCATGGTGACCATGAGTGGTGATGACAGGTACTTCAAGTTATACCATACCCCAGGGGGGGCCATATTGTATACGAAACCTGAATTTAAGGTAGTGGTTGGATTTACATGCCCTGCATCACCTAGTGCAAAAGGGTTTGTAGCTTGCAAGGTCATGACATCTTTGATTTGTCATGAGAGTTGATTTGATTGAAACATGACTCCACATATGATGTTGCGACTTGATTCAACGTTGCAATGCCACTAATGCGAGGACAAGACACTAAGGTCCCATATTCTATCTTGTTACTTCTATTCGTCCATGTTGCCAATATATTAACCCCTAAAAACAAAAAAATACATCCCTTTCATTGTTCCTTGCACCATCGGGACAACTGCTAGTATATCTACATTTGGGTTAGAATCTTTAATTCGCCTTATAGTGGACTTTTTTACAAAAGAACAATATGATGTTCGATACAAACATAAGAGACATTGATATACACTCTTTCTTCTACGAAATTTGACCATAAAAATCCTTATCTATATAAACTAATTTCCAAGAAAATTTAAGTGACTCTATGTAAAATTATATAAATATTTTAATTGAAAAACAATTCGAATTATATTATTAAATCAACAAAATACAAAAACTAATCAATGTGATATTATATTTAAATCTATTATCTTTTTGGAACTTCATTACACACTTGAAACATCCCCCTTTTCCCCTTTTCTCTGAAAAGCCAAACTCCAATTCAAATACTTTTATTGACATATACGATCATGTTTTGTGGACCTTCTCTCTTTACATATATAGTCATGTTTTGTGGACCTTCTCTTACTTAAAATTGTTTACGTCGCGATATTTTATCAACTTTCCATCATTATTTATAAATAAAGTGACATATCACGCATAAGTCAAAGATTTTGTTTTACTATAATATTTTTTAATTATTTATTTATAGAAGTCACACATACCCTACACCCCCTTAGGTCCCAACTTGTGTCAGGCTCCCATGTGACCACAATTAGTATCGTCCCAGACCTCGGAAAAGGTCAAACCGTGTGATGTAGATGGGCTCAGTGCTTAATCATTACAATTCATGCGGCCGAATAAATTATCGTTATGTGCACGACTCTTCTCTTCTTGTCGCCATGGAACTCGACACAAGGCGTCCAAACCCCATTATAAAGAGGCATTGGCAAAAACAATACAACCCTTAAATCCAAAACTGGAATTGAAGGAAACAAAAAAAATACCCTAATTTAGCCTGATCTTGCAGGCTTGAATTTTGGGCAATACAAAAAATCTTTAGGACGGCATATCAAAGTTATAATTCTGCTTTGATTTGTCCATCCGATAACAAAATTTATTGCAGCCAGCCGAAATGGTTTCCAACGATAAGGCTGCTGTAACGAAAGAGCTTAATGACAGACACCGACGGGTAATTTTTATTTGAATTCAATTCCTCTTATCTTTTCCTTAAATCATACATTTTTTTGGTTCTCATTCGGCCGATCTGTAAGATCGAAAGTCTGTTTATTTCTACTCTGACTTAGGGTTTTGTATGAATTATCAGTTTTTATTTAGGATTGCGTGAATTATTCGCTTCCAATCAATTTGACAATTTAAAATCATAATTTAATAATATTACCGAATTCAATCTTGGGGTAGGGCTTGCACATGCAATTGTATTTAAACTAGGAGATTTTTGATACGTTAAAACCAGGGACAATTGCAGCGCCAAAACCAGAAAAAGATTGCCTAAACATGTTATTTCTTGATTCACTGTTTCAAAATTTAGCACTATAGAAACTAAAGGAAAGGAACTTTTTTTTTTCTTTTGATAGGAATTTAACGGATAGAACAAGCCCATAGGCAAGTTTAGCCATAGAAAGGGGGCGAAAGCCAAAAAACAATCACATATGACAATGTAAGACATGCCCGGTATTTTCTGTAATATGGGGCCAAATATCAGAGTCATTTGAATCTTTGCCTTGTTTCTGTAAGAGACAGCCTTTTGCATTCTCCCGTTTGTTTTCAGAGGAGTTTTCCGAATTGGAATGAACCGACGCTCAAAAGTTCCTTGCTTTGAGTTGGGCGATTTTAAAATTTCATGAATTTGTTCTCTTCTAGATCACCAATGGCTGAGGAGGTAAATGATCTCTAGATGTATTGTCCTTTTTTTAATTCTCCTCTTCTCGAAGATTTGCAGAGTGTTTTTCATCACCCTTTTCCTTGCTTCTGCCATCTGAGTGTTATCGGAAATGAATTCCAGACATTTCCATCCTCTGTTTTTGTCATCTAAGCCCAGTTCCTTCGAGTCCATTGTCCTAAACAGATTGAAGGTAAAGGGACTGAGTTTGGTGTCTGGGAGTTTTTCATGCAGGCTTGGATGACTCCCTGATGTCCTTTGTAATTGACTTTCGAGCAACTGTATCCCACTCCTGCTTGCCATCAGAGTTGTGTCAGCTTTCATTATGTATTCTGATTCCATCCTTTTCTATCCCTTTCTTAGCTTTCTATTCAGAAATCACTGAGATATGTGCCCGCGTTGGGTTCTTTGGAGAAGAATGTTTCAAATGCATGTAGTTGAAACAGATTTTCTTTGAAAGCAAGATTTTTATATTTGAACTGGTGCTCCCATGTCCAGTCCATCAGTTGTAGCTTGCAGATTGACCAGTCTTTTGTGAGACAGGATGACATAAGATATGAGCTGAGGGGATCCCTTATTTTCTCAAACATGAACAAATGCCAGAATTTACACACACTAGCAGAAGGTTGAAATTTAATGTTTAATACTTAATAATTAAACCAGTCCACCCCATCATCCTCATACCATTCTTTGAATCCCACGAAGAAACTTAATAATAGCTAATTGCCTCCTGTGTTGGTTTTACATTATTCCATCATCCATTTTGTAATGGTCTTTGCTCAATGCATGACCCCCAATGTTTGCCATGTCCATCTAATATAAAGTACATGAAATTCTTCATTGCTAAAATGAGCAACCAAGGAAATTACATTTTTATGCAACTTTAACTCAATAAAACTCATAGGATGGCGTGTGTAAACGAAAGATGTGAGTTTTCAATCAAAACTTGGCTTACATTTATTCAATATTGTAGAGATATATATACATTTGTCATAGCCTATTTTCTAGGATATGTGCTTTTCATATTCTGATCATCCCCGAACCACTTCTATTCTTTATGTGGGTGTTTTTACATCCTCTCAACAACCCAAACAACCTATATTTAGCCCAGAAGAACTATAATATATTATAATATATACTATAATGTAATAATTCCAAACATGGCCCCTACTCTCCCCCGCCCCTATTACATAATAGTTTAAAGTTTAGCAGAGTATATACTTTGTATGTGAACTTGGACATAGATACAATTTGACATACTTACAATCGGTAGTAGGAATGGCCTCACTACACCTCTTGTGCGAGATACGAGCTTATTGAACAATTCATATGAACATACACTACCATTCGCCAAACACAATTGTGGGAATTGGCCTCACAACTTTTACATACAGTCGATGAATGGGGGCGTACTCATCATTCATCAAATAACCTCAAATAAGCATGGACTAGGACGCACTCTAAGTCCATACACTTTCTCATGTGTGAATGGGGGCATACACAATTGTATATGACAATCACAAACTGTACGAATAGAGACACACTTAACTATTTGTCAGTCATAGTAGTCAGACTGTACCACACTATCTCATCTTTAGGTGGATTGGGCCTCACCTCAATTACTCTTTAGGTTTGATTGGGCCTCACCGAACAGTTAAAAAACTTTAATAGTGGGATTGAGCCTCACTACGCTTCATTAGTGGGCGTTGGCGTCACTGATCAACAATATCTTTTGTGCAGGAGTACGGTCTTCATAATAACCTTCATGGGTGCTAACCATTTTTTGTTTTATGATCTTTTTTGCACTGGTTTGCCACTAAAGCAATCATCTAGTCTTCAAGCTAGCAACAAATTCAAGAGTGGTAGTTATCCTCCATCCTCCTTCGGAACTCTGCTCACTCGGCCAGGTTGACCTTGATGGTCGTGTGGACCACAGACCTCTATATGAAGTTCTTTGACAGTTCCGACAGTGTTTTTCCTAGTATTTGTCTCCTCCATGGGAATGGGATTCCCCTCTCAATCAAAAAATTTAAAAACTTGTAAAGGTGTCAGGAACCACCGAAAATGCACCCTATACAGACAGTTTCAACCTAAGAGTTCAAACAAACATTTGATGCAACTTTTGTGGAAAAACAATTAAATATTACAAGTGTAAGGGTTCAAGCTAAACCCTTTTGCCAGAAGGTTTATAATATAATTTTGCATGAATTGGCAAGTTTTTGTCAGAATCTGCCTCCTGGATAAAAAGGTGTAGAATTAATATTACATTTCTGGGCTAAGAAATCCTAATCTACACCATGGAGTACAAAAACAATTGTATATTTTTACATATCATAAGAGCTGTAGTAAAACACTTCTAGGGGACCTTTGACAACAATATTTGACACAATCTAGCAAAATTTCATTGAAAGATTTAACCTGATGAAGGAGAAATTGAATTAATTCCATTCTAGGCAATTTTACAGAAAACTTTTTAAATTGGAAAAACGGCAGGAGCTGAAGCAAAATGTTTTTACGTAGGAAAATTTTGTCAGATTGTGTCCAGAGTCTTCTGACAAAATTTTGGACACAACTTAGCAAAATCTAGTCAGAGGACTCCCAGTGGCCTGGAAGATATTAATTTAAATTGGGTCTTCAGCACAGAGAGAAATATTTGCGTGTTTTTCTAATGTTTTAAATTATAAAAAATTTAGAACTTAATTTAAAAAACCTTTTTATAAAAACTGAGTAGCACTAGATTTATATAAATTTGAAACTTTATTCTAAAATGAAATACTTTATAAACCTTGAGCTTCAGCCCATACGCCATGAGTGACGCACCATTCCTTCTACATTTTTGCTGTTTTTTTTCCCTCCAACGCTTGTTGCAGAAGAAGAATGTCATTTGGCTGTTTTCAACACCTTCTGTCTGCCCACATTGGTGCTTCCTTGACAAACTGAGATGCCTTTGACCATTCTGCAGTTACATAATTGGAAATTAGGTCTGCGCCTTCTGTTGTACGTTGCTTTTCAATTAACACCTTTACACAATGCAAGATCAGTTTAACGGTGCTCAAGCATTGTTCATGTGGGTGTGCCTTAGCAAATAAGTCCTCACAGATTTTAAAACCTTTGCTTCTTGTCTTTGATTCGAAAAGAAGAATATTTGTCAAATGCCAATCCACCAAGTGTCTTTCACACCTCCCTCAAATTGTTTTCTTCGCCCTTCAAAACAAAATACTGTTCTTTTTATTTTTATATATGCTTTACTCCAGCACCTAGAGGTTTTCAATAATTCTACAACATTAACATGCAATACACACAAAGCAAAAGCCAAAACATCTAGCCTCCTTACAATAAACTAGTCTACAATAATTTAATCAAAGAATGAATTTCATAAATCGGGACAACAAAGAATAGTGGAGTTGCCCCTTCGCAAACAATCTATTCTTCCATCATAGGAACAAGACCAGAGATTGCTTTGATTACAAATGTGAGCTTTAAATCAAAACTCGGTTTACATTTATTTAATATTGTAGAGATATATATACATTTGGCGTATCCTATTTCCTAGTACATGTGCTCATCATATTCTAATCATCCCCCAACCACTTCTATTCCCTACGTGGGTGTTGTTAGTATGTTACATCCTTTTAATAACCCAACAACCTATATATAACCCCAAACCAAACTTTAGTATATTATAATATATTTTCCCTCGTGGAAAAATCATATTTTCAAATTTAAAAGAAAACTAGAAGTTACATATTGTACATGCAGTCCAGCATTCCAAAACCAACCATGAAGAACTATAAATAAAAATCTTGCGCACAAGCTCAGCAATCTTTCATGCTAAGAACCTACCAACAAATTGAAACAACTTATTCTGTGTAAATATCCCTTATTCAATGGCAGCTCAAAACAACCAAAAAAATATGAGTGCTGAAAAAACACCAGCACAGTCCTACACAAGCATGGAACAAAGCATTCCAGAAAAAACAAACAAGGACAAGATCCAACATGTTTCATCCAACAAAAGAAATCAAGTAACCGCTTAGTCAGCATACAAGGAGGAGAAAGATTCAGGTCGAAAGTCCCCATCAATTGATTCCTGTAATACCATCACCCCAACTGCATCCTGAAGCCCATCCTTTGACAGAAAGTCACCAAAAGTGTATAGCTCCCTGAAAGTATGTTTAAATATAATACTTGTGAATATAGGTTGTGTTCTTTTAATCTGTTCAAATATTGCAGGCGCAGCTATACCCAAACTCTCCATCCTGTATCTTCCAGTCTTCCAATTTATAACAACCTGAGAATCACCAAATACCTGCAAAATTGTGATGCCTTTGCCCACTGCACACTTCAAAATAATTTTTAGTGCCATCAGTTCAGAAAAATTGCTATAACCACCACTCAATTGTGCTTTAAACTTGATGAAATGATTTTCAGACAGAATAAAATGGCCCCTGCCCCACCAGTTGTTGAAATTCTTGACTAGCACCATCAAAGAAGTGCCATGCTCCACACTTATCAATTTGTACCTCTCCAACTGTCTAGGAGGCCTTCTCTTAGCAGGCTTTATAATCACTTCAAATACTGAGCGAATTTGACATGAGTACTGAATGTTTGGGGTACTAGTATTTTGATAGATTGCAGAATTACAAGAAAACCATGAACCCCATGTTACACGAAAGGCAGGGCTCTGACTTCATTCAATTCCTTTCTCCCATGATAGTTTTAACGGCAGTACTCCACTGAATCACCTTGCCAAAAGTCTCTACCCCCCATAATTCCTACCAGATCTTTCCAGACAGATCTAGCAGAAAAACAAAAAAATAAGGAAATGATCTATGGATTCAGCATTCTCTTTTCACAAACCACACCTTCTTGGCCCCTGCCAGCTCCTCTTCTACAGGACATCCCAAGTGGGCACCTTGTCTTTTATTGCTGACCACATAAAAATCCTCATTTTCATAGGAACTTTTACCTTCTACAATGGCTTCCACCTTTAGCATTTATCACCATGCAGCTCTACAAACATGAATTTATAATCCATCCTTGCTGAATATTCTCCTAACAGTGGGTTCTTAGACCAAACTATCTTGTCCTTCTCATCCTGTAATCTAATCTGACCATGTTTCTACCTTACCACAAACTCCGACCATTCTCCGACCACATCACCTTCCAAACCCAAAGAATCAGCACTCTTACATTTCTGGTGCCCCTTCCATGCAGTTTACCTATCAGCTTCTCTGATAGTTTAAAGGAATACCCACATCCTATCCATGGGTCTGAACCCACTCTTAACTTTCTGCCCATTACCAACCTTCCATGCAAGCCATTTGCCCCTTAATGGAAAAGAAACACACAGAGCCTTTCAAAAGATGGAAACATTGTTAATGGGATTTTGCGTACTCCTTATCCAGTCTTCCAAGGATAGAGGATCTATATATTTCTGACAAATAACCATTTTCCACAATCCCTTCTGAGAAATAAGCGACCATAGGCTTTAAGCAGCAAAAGCTCTGCCAAAAAAAATGTATGTTTTTAAACTCTTTCCTGCTTCTTTAGGTTTGGCAATTTCTTTCAATTTAACCTATGGGAACCCATCTTTGGCCTTATTGCCAGTCCTTGAGAATTTGATGCATTTTGTCCTAAATCTTCTCCAGCATCCCTAAAGGAATGAAAGCAATATAAAGCCAAATGAAAGGTATTGCTTCTAAAACAGATTTGACAATAGTTAGTCTTCTTTATATGGAGAGCCATCTATTACACCACATAGTAATTCTATTCTCCATCTTCTTTACCATCCAAGCCCAATCTTTGATGCCACAGTCATTAGGCTTCAGGAAGAACCCTAAGTATTTCATACCTGCTTGAAATCTAATTCTGAAAAGGGAAGACTTGTAGTTCTTCCTCAACCTGTAATGTCCCCTTCTCAAAGCTAGTTTGATTTGAAGACCTTGGGCCCATTCTTACTTCCTGCAGGCATAAAGGGATAAAACAAGGGAAGTACTTTAATGTTGTAATTGTGAATTGCTATTTTCAGCCTTGTACTATTTTGGTAAAAAGCAATTTCATAATTATAACATGTAAAAAGTCAAGTTGGTTGAAAAGTGCAAAGGCCAACTTAAAATTAGAAATAATAAAGTAAAAGGTGGTCGTCCCACTTTGTCGGGGGAAAAACAAATTAAGAGGGGTTAAGTTACTTTTATTTTAATCCCACACGGATTGTCCCACTTGAGAGATGAGAAGAAAAAGATATAAAAGAAGATGAGGGGTTTCATTTTTGGGATGGATTATTATATAATTTCTACTTTGGAGATTGGGAGAGAGACTCTTGATTTTCAGCCATTGAGGACAAAAACCCTCTTGGTTACTCATTGAACGAAAATCCTTGATTACTTCATTGGTGGCTTCATCCGGAGGTCACAATTGGGCTTTATTTAGAGATGCAGGGCAGCATTCAGAAATATCAGTGCTAGGGCACCAATTTCAGATAGAGTTTCAAGGGAAGATCAGATTTGAAGGGGTTTTGAGTGTGGATCAGCCACATGTTTCATCTCTTCTGTGTTGCTAGGGTTTTAAGTTCAGTTTTTGGCCATTTCCAGCCTGGATGCCCCACTTTGGGAATTCGGGATGGAATTTCTATGTGTTCCGGTTGCTGGGAAATTCTGTAATAAATGTCTATGAACGCTGTCATCTCATAGATCATTTTCAGCTAATCTGTGTGTTGTAATTCCACATAATTCTCTATATATGAATTTCAAAGTTTGCAGCTGTTTTGCAATAATTTAAATTCAGCATTCAGTGTCGCTGTCTTTTAATATTAATTTCCAGCAATTCTTCCAAGGGTTATTGATTATAATTATATTTTCTGAGTTTTTGGATCAAGGGTTTGCATTGGGGGTCAAATTGCTGACCTAATTTGATTGCTGTCAGTTTCCAGTTATCTCTCATTGGGGTTTTGTGGAAAATCCAAATATTGCAGATTTGTGCCCGAAAGGGACATTACACAATCCCATAGACGGAAATTGAAGACTTTTGGAAATTTATCTCCATACTAGAAGCTGTACTATAAGCCACTGGAATTTCTGTCAACCTATCTGCATCCCTTAAGGAACCATCACAAAACAAAAGGATATCATCCACAAAAAGAAGTTGAGTTTGATATGGTTCCCTGCCCATCTTAATGCCTCTAATCACCCCAGTTCTTTTTGCTTCCATAATTGCCCTACTCACTCCCTCAGCTATCATGAGAAAGAGTAATGGAGAGAATGGACACCCTTGTCTTAACCCTTGAGGAGGAGTAAAGAATCTCGAAGCTGAACCATTAATTAAAACTGCAAAAGAAACAGTTGACAAACACCGCATAATCCAGCTAACCACAAATACCTCAAAGCCCACATGAATCAACATTAATCTCAAATAAAGCCAACTTGCTCTGTCATATCATCATATGCCTTGGTTAAATCCAATTTGAGAACCATTGCTGGCATTTTCTTCAATTTGATAGAATGTAAGCCTTCCCGTGCAACCCTTATAGCATCTTGAATTTGTCTGCCATGCAAAAACCCAAATTGCTTCTGAGAAATAAATAGTGTTGGAAAATAATTTCTTCCCCCTAGTTGCTATCACTTTGGCAATGTTTATATAAATACAGTTGCATAAGGAATTTGGCCTAAATTCATTGAAGGAGATAGGGTTGTCCTTTTTGGGGATTAGTGCTAAAAAAGTGGAGTTAAAACTTAAAAGCACCTAAGATTTTACCAGCGACCCTAGATTCCTCCACCATCCTTAGAAGGTCCTCAAACAAATCATAAAAACCAATGAAAATTGCACGGTCCAGTCATCAGGCCCAGGACTCTTGTACTTCTGAAATGAGGCTAGTATTGATTTTAGTTCTTCCTGGGATGCTCTTCGTTTAATAGTTCATTTGCTTCTTTATTGACAGATCTAGGAAAAAAGATACCCATTTTAATAATTTCTACAATGTTTGCCCTCTCTGGTTCTTTGCACAGATTATGGAAATATGTTACCCCTAAATCAGCAATTTTCTTAAACTTCCTTGTTTTGCTTCCATCTTGAGGTTGCATCTCCCAGATAGTGTTTACACTTTTCCTATGATTTGCAAAGATCTGAAAGTTTTTGGTAATGTCATCTCTCTTGGCCAACTAAATGGCCTTGCTTTTCATCCTCCATTGTGAATCTCCGAGCAAACAGATTTCTTTTTTGCCTGCTCCAAGACCTTCAATCTAGCCTTTGTTTCCTCTGATGATACACCTTCATTGTCCTGCTTGTATTCTTCTGCTATTTGATTTTCAACAGATTTTAACTCATGCTCAGCGTTCTTAAACTTGTTGTGGGCCTGTGAAGCAACCTCTGATTTTAAATTCTTAAGACTAGCTGTAAATTGAAAACCAGTGGAATCGCTTAAAACCCCATCATATCCTTTACACTCTTTCTTAACCAATTCCATAAATTTCTCATCCTCCAGCCAAGAAGGATTGAACTGGAAAGGACTAGGAGGTTACTATCCTCTTTTTCAATTCAAAGAAATACTGGGAGATGATGAGAGTCACCTCCATACTCCACCCAAGACCTAATCTTCTCAGCATCTGCCATGATGTCTTCACCCAGGAGAAATCTGTCCAGCCTCGTAAAAACCCCTTCCTCTCCCATTCTAAGTTTCCTCCAAGTTGGCACCAACTTGATAGGCTCCACATGAAGAAGCCTAGCTTCCTCAATTTTATTAATAAAAAAATCAGCTAGTGGATCACTTCTTTCTGTAGCTCTTCATATCTCTGCCCTAGGCTCCACATGAAGAAGCCTAGCTTCCTCAATTTTATTAATAAAAAAATCAGCTAGTGGATCACTTATTTCTGTAGCTCTTCATATCTCTGCCCTTTTAAGAGTGAAGTTTAAGTGTCTCCCTATTATTAACCTTTCCTTCTTCAGGAAATCCTGTGATAATAAGTCCTCCCAATATGGCATCCTCTCTTCATATGGACCATAAATATTGGCCATTGCAAAAAACTTCCCAAGGTCCAAAGCGAGGAGCTCTGATCCTAAACCCAAGTGTAGAAGTACAAAATTCAGCAATCTGACAGTTTGCTTCTTCCATTTAATGATCAGGTCCCAAGATCTGCCTACTGCCTACCAAATCAAGAGAGGAATTCCCATGCTTTCAAAATTTCGGATATCAATCCTACTAGTTCCCCTCCTTCTCCCATTGTCTCCTGAATCAGAACCACATCAGGCTTATGAATTTCCACCAACCTACCCAAGGCATTATTTTTAGAGGGGATACCCAATACTCTAATATGTATGGACAAAATAATCATTGAAGAACCCTCCCTGAGGCTTGCCCCCCTCTAAGGGCCCCTACTATTGTTTGTTGTTTCCCCACTTGAATCTCCCTTCCCTACTTGAATTTCCCTTCCCTATATGTCTATCTACCGTCGACCCTATGGATGGGGACTTATGAATTCATAGATAGGCCCTCGATTGAGATAGGTTCCGAGATCGATCGTACTGATGGCCATATAGATTTATAGTACTCCAAGAGCATAAGAAAGGAAAGTCTTCCTTCCCAATTGTGATGTAGATCCTTCCCATCCTACTACACATCCTGAACCCCCTCCGATACTGCTTCCACCTCCCTTACTATCTCCTTCCTAGATCTTAAAAGGTACCTATGTTTTTCTGGACCAATTGATACTGCTTCAGAATAGGAGGAGTTCAATCTAGTCAGATGTGCCTGAGTGGTTTCCTTCAAATTATGATCTATCAAGATTGGAGAAATGATGACATTTTCTATTCTGTCATTCTTAGAACCTGAAGGGGCCAAACTCCTGCCCTTCAACTCTGAGCTCTCCACCCATTTTAGACTTTTTAGAGAACATTGAGAGGTTCTCCACCCTGGCCAATGTTCCATCATCAAATTCAAGGATTTCCTTTCTTCTACCACAGTACTTGAAGGAGAAGAAAAATCTGAATTTACCTGAATGTTGAGCAACTTGGGACTGGTTTGAAACCATCTTCATAACATCCATACGAGCTGCATCCCTAGTTTCCTCCACTTCAAAGTAGTTTGTTTGAAAGCAGGACTGCAGCATCTCTGCCTCCCAGTATACCTTCTCTTGAACCAAAATGATGCCTTAAGGTTCCCGGCTTGAACCAGAAGGTTTATCTGCAGTAGCCTTCATAGGGGCCTCTTTTCCAACCTCCAGACCCTTTAGATCACCTCCAATCTCCTCAAAAGAACCTTCCTTGAAATCTACAGAACCGAACTTCTGGTTTGTCTTCCTCCTCCATTCTCCTTTCGAAAATTTTAGTGGACATTCTTCAGCCAAATGCCCATAGGAATGGCATCTAGCACAATGAAAGGGAATCTTTATGTAATCTAAGGACTGCAAGTATATCCCTCTGCCTACCTCAATATCAATGGCTTTTGGCAATCCCTCTTAAAGGTCTAATTCAAACCAATATATGGGCCACAGCCCTAGAAGGACATCTGTTGAAACTATCATCTATCTCTAAGAAGGTGCCAGTGCTATCCTCTATAGCCTTTTAAATCTTTGAAGATCAGAGTTCAATGGGTAATCCCGAAAGCTTCACCCAAATAGGGTTAGAAGATGACATTTCCACCCTTTGATCAAAGCATCGCAACCATTTCTTCAAGGTTAACGGCAACTGACCCCAAAACCACCGGCAATTTAGGACTTTCAGCATATCCTCCTCAGCTCTGAAAGTGAAGGCTAACCATCCTCTAACCAAAACATAATGACCTGGTACATAGCCAAGGAAGGGCTTCCAAACTCTTTATATCCATTGACCTAACGTTTTTAAAGAATGCCGTCCATAGAACCTACCAGTTAGGACTATATTCGCCATATCTAACACCTGATCCATCAATATATCTTGCCCTAAAACAAGCTTAACCCTATTCCTCAGTTTAATACACCTCCTCCTCTTCTTAACAGGCTTCAGCTTTGGGCCTCTTCTCTGACTATCAATGGGTCTTCATTCATTATCATCTCTCCTTCATCAACAAGAGAGATGTAGGAGAATATAGTCCTAACTGGTATTAAAACTACTCACTGTGCTTACCACAGATCCCACAACATCTATCTCTGCCGCTAATCTGTGCAAATCACTATCTTCTTGCATTCCAATCCCTCTATTCACCATACAGCAGGGATCTTCTTGGCTCTGCGGTAGTGCATTGTGAACAATACATATTCCTCTAACTGCATTGTTGGCTTTGTCATAAAAAACTTCCTGGATGCCACGTATCAACTGCCCTCCTGTCCATACCTCCTTGGACACATTTCCAGATGATTTAAGAGATTCTGAAAACCTTGCATCCAGCCACCCCCTCGAACGCCCTATTTTCATGCCCCTCTATGCAAGGAGAACCTTGTAAACTGAAAGAAAACCCTCTGCTTGAAAAGATTGATTGGCCCTCCAATGAGTCTGCTGAATAGTCGACCTGCTCTTCCTCGTACTCCATCCTCCCAAATGAAAGTATCTAAGGTAAAGATTATCCCAATACCATATCTCATGTTCCTCCTGCTGAGTTGAGACATACTGTCAAACCATTGGAGAGAATACTACTTGAGTAAATTTGTTGAAGCTGCATTTTCTCAAACAATTAGCATGAAATATCTGCTCCATCTTCAATGCTGCATTTTATCAAACAGATTGCAGACCTTCAATATGATGGCATGGTTGTGGAGTTGTTTGAAGTCCTTAAATTTCTTAAGCTGACTCTGGTGTTTTGTAAAGCTCTAAATCAGCAAGTTTGATAACCACATCTTCTTCCTCCTCTGCTGACACGAAAACCACGAGCTGTTTCTGCTCTCAACTTGGCACCACAGAAGCCAAAACCGACCGTATTCAATCTGATGTTCTCCGCTGGAAAAAAGCTGTGGTACTGACACGTGGTTTTGTTATTCGTATTAGGTTCCCATATGCTTCAATATTATTATAATAAATTATATATATACTATAATGTAATATTTCCTAACAAAACATGTGTATAATATGCTTTTCATTTGATCAACTAGAAACAATCTAATATTTCCATTTTTCCCTCTTACTTCATTTTATGTATTTATGAATCAACATGCATTTCTCTTTACGATGTCTCAGAAATTGTAAATACAAATGTCAATCTTGCAGATATTGGAAAGTCTTCTAAGGCTGCCAGAAAATCGGGAGTGTGCCGATTGCAAAAGCAAGTATGTATTCTACAAACTGCAGATTCTCTTAAATCAGAAGGCAGTTTTGTTTTGATAAGACAGACATGTCTCCAGTGATAGCGAATGTTAGACCATGCATATGCATCTGTCTTCTACTAGACATATATTGCACACAGATGCATTCAAGTAATCCGTGTTTCACTTCTTAGTATTTGAGAACTGTGTTAAGTCAACCTGCAGATTTGAGAGTAATAATTTCAAGGGAGATGATGAGCTAGAGTTGCTGCACGTAATTTTGTTGAAGCTCAGTTTTTTAAGTTAACTGCATTCTTGGAAAAAGGATTAGAACACTGTATCTATTTTAGTGATTAGGTTAGCTGTTATATTATGTGGTTTGCTGCACCTTTATGCTTTTAATTCCCATTTTTATATGAGATGCTATTTTTGTTATCATGTAAGGGCATGGTAATCAGCAGGCTATTAGAGTCATCTTTACTAGTTTGTGCACTTTTTCACGAGGTATTTAGTATCGAACTAGTTTTCACTTATCTTATCAAATCCTTCATTTCAGCAATGAATGCTATTTCATGTATATGTAGGTAGAATACTTGGTTACTTGTTAATAATTTCTTTGTGCTGTAAAATCTTATCTTCTCTGTGCCAAGGTTCAATTTCATTTTCTTTATATTTTCACTGTATGTGTTTGTAAATGAAAGGTTTGCATTATCTATGTTCTAGGATCCAGTTACAGATACACGTGATTTGTGATTAAAGAATGTTTGGATAATATCAGTTTTGACTTTTAGGTATATGCAGTATGTATGGAAGATCTAAGGGATGGAAAAGATAATAAACATGCAATGTCGTATCTGACATGAAAAAATACCTGGTAATGCACTGGCACATGCATTAATAAAACACTGTAAAAATAGAGAGCAAACCTTATTCCAATTACAGATCCATATCACTGGAAACCATAGTTACCAAATCCAGCCGGATCTGCCCAAAATCTGGCCGGATCCGAATTTTTTTACCTGCCCAGATAAATTCGTCCAGGTCGGCCCTGTTTATTTTCAATTTTTTTTTTTTTAAAGATTTTATGTGGTAAAAAATGCCCAGCAACCATATATATTGTATAATATTAACATTTTATATTACTTTATTAATGTTTTTCATTGTATTTGTCAATTTTGCATTTTTATAAAACTATCCTCACATATATATATATATATATATATATGTATGTACTCCAGATCGGGTTTTTCCGAACTTTTTCAATAGTCCAGATTTTTGGATTTTTTTGCCCTCCTGAATGGATCCGGATTTCTGAACTTGGTAACTATGCTGGAAACCTTGGTATCATCCATGCCTGTTAAAAAAAAAAGTAAAATATTCTAGAAAAACAGAGCACATTGAAATAGATTTGCATCCATGCCTGTTAAGAAAAAAGTAAAATATTCTAGAAAAACAGAGCACATTGAAATAGATTTGTAGTTCTAAAGGGACATATTTTAGTCTCAAAACAAAATACTTCATTATCCAATTTAATTCTGATCCTATACAAAATATTTATTATTAAAACATGGAGGAATTTTATGTGTACTGAGTGCAAAGGTCCTGCCTATCCGAGACAAGAACAATAAATTCAATCCTCTTATAATTTACAGAATTATAAGTAGTATAGGTTCCATTACATTTAGATCTGATACACACCATTAATTCATGTTTTTTTCCTAACTAGATTCACATAAGAATTTCAGATGTAAATTACTAAATTCTCAAATAAAGTTCACTTTTCCATATGATATCCTATGTTCTTACAAAGTTTTGGGAACACGGGGATGTGAAAACAAGGGAGAGAATTTTCAGGACATTTGGAAAGGCCCCACAAGGTCCATGGGATAGCGCAGGGAGTGTGGTTCTAAAAATATATATTTTTATATTGGAATATATGTTTACAAAATGAGATATATTCAAGATTGGACAATCACAAGTCAAATGAAGCTGTAAAAGAGCATATACAAAACATCAACTACCAAGCACAAGTAAAAATCCTTCTGAATTTGTACCAGCCCACAGGCCATTACTAGAAGGCAAAATTGATACAGTTTTCAAAAGTCACAAAGTATTATACAAGCCAGCAAAGAAATCAAGTGGACTAGAAGTGCCCTTCGCATAGGAATTTCACTGAACTTCACTGTTGATGGCCTCACCACTATTTTCATCAGCAGCTCTGACAACATCAATAACAGGACCCTGTGCATCTGCTGGCTGACCCTGCTGCTGCCAGACATCAGTTATCCCTCGTAAAAAATTTACCATTTCATGGACCTTACCCTCGATCAATTTCTAACAAAAGCTGGGAATATCCCTCCATAATCAGTGATGGGAAGTGACAAGTCAGCAAGTGACAAATCTGATGATATATCACAGGCAGAAGGGTTTCTGATTACACTGGAATCAGAGGAGGGGTCGTTATTTTCTTGTTCTTGGAGTCTTTTTTGACGCCTTTCCATCTCATCAGCAGCAGCTTGTAAGGCCGGGAGGATTGCCTCAGTATTATCTGCCACTCTTTCTCTTTTTAAATTGATATCACCACACCTGACTTCCTCATTTCTCTTCCGTTCAACACTGGAACCATGAAGTTCGGTATAAGCAACCCCATGACTGTTATGTGAAATCCTTCATCAATATGCATCTGAACCTGTTCCTGCAAATCTCTGCCAATATCATGCTCAGAGTTACAATTCCTAATTACATCTGAGCCCTCTTCAATTTGAACATTTTCTGATGGAGGATCAACCTTTGTCCAATCTAGAATGGACAAACATCTAATCATGAAAACCTCTACTAGGTATTGTATTTCAAACTTCAAATAGCCATTATTTGAAAACCTCCTCAGTTATGCCTCAGGAATCTTCAAGTGCTAATCAACCTGAAAAGCGATGGTAAGAAAGGTAACTTCACTGATGAAATCAGTCGGCACCCTTCTTTTCCTTTGAAAAATATCACTCTCTCTATTGATCCACAGAAACCATAAAATTTTGGTTGACATGACAAACCACAATTTACAAAAGACTGGATTTGACATAATTATTGTAGCTTATGATACCAAAATCAATATCACTTCAAGATATCCTATTTTTAGCATTAGTAGACCACCCTTCGAGGAAAAATTTCCAGGCAGCCTGATCAAACACACATTAAAAAATGACATGTTTAATGGTTTCTTCTTGGCCACACACACTGCAAGCACTGACTAGCATACCATACCTTGTGAGCATCTAAAGCAAGATTTATTAGGTTCCTTGAGTCTGCCATGCCAAATTACTGTTGAGGATTGAGCTGCCCCTGCCACCTCCGAGAGATACTCCTGCCAGCAAGCCCGCATGTTCTGTTTTACCTTTCGGCGTCAGTGAAATATATTCTTAACAAAGCTGAGCGTGAAGCAGAAGGGGAGAGCACAATGAGAATGGAGCAAGAAAAACAGTTGAGAACGGTGCCTGGAATAACTGCCATTATCATAAATCCCCTTGGTCTCCCCATAATATATGCAGTCTCCTGAATCGAGGATAAATAATGATAGCCCCTCATTATATGCCATTGACCGTTTCCTTTTCTCAAGTCACCAATTTTCTTAAGCAGCTTGGATTTTTTTTTTTTTTTGAAATATACTTTGATTTAAGGTAGTTGATTGAAAGTTTAATGGTCTATGTGGACCATGCTTGAAATCTTGAAGCCCTTCTAGGTCCAAGGTCATTAGGCGACCAAGGCTTTTCTATTGATCCCCCTTATCTGTATGGAGCACATGTACTGAGGCTGAGAACTTGGACTAACCCCATAGCCTCAACCTCGTTATTTGTACCATTATTGATGTGTAAGGAGAAGGTTTGAATAAAGTTCCCATTCCAACCCCAAACCAAGTCACCAACCCCTGCCTTTCCTGAGCTACCTTCTGGTTGCCCTGCCAAAATTGAACTTCCATTTTCTCCTATTTGAAGGAACCCATCTGAGGCCTAGCAGGCATATTTCTGCAGAGCCCACAATTGGGGTGGCATTATGATGCAGCAATGTTTTTATAAATCCAAATTTTATTAATTTCTAGAACAAATTTGATTTCTTATTCAAAATCTGCATTTCTTGCCTACCATTTGTAAGGAAAATTTCACATCTAGAAACGAGGATCATTTTAATTAAATAAATGCAAATCGTGTTCAGAAAGAAATCTGATTTCAACTTTACAATAACAAAATATTAAGTGAAAATTTAGAACTATTATAGCCTAAAATTAGATAAAATCCAGCCCTATCATGGGAAGTAAGGCCAACATTTCAGCATTGTACAATGGAATCGAGAAAATAAGATTAAAATTTCAGATAGGTAAAGATCAGATTTTTAATTTTTTTTTGAAAACACCAGTCTTTTTGAACTTTTGTTTTTTTAATGGGGGATGCAGATGTCCCACATCCGGGGGACAATGTTCCCAAGATGTTTCCGGATGGGTCCATGCCCCCAAGATGCAGGAAACACGGGATGTGTGACCTGTAAAACACTGATGAGATATGACTAATTTAATTTTTTTGCTTCATGACACATCTTTTTTTTTTTTTTTTTTCTCATAATTGAATTTGTTCAAGGCTTTTGAGATCAAGAGCTATAAGCTTGAATTAACATATGTATTGCAAACTCTGAAAGTCAAGGGCAAAGAGACACTATGATTCTAACTTTCTATGTATCTGCTTTGGCAAGTCCAAAACATTCCTCTTTAACTTCTTATCAGTGAGAAACCTCCTTACTATATTTTCAAAAGGCATGTCCATAACGGACTTCAAATTTATCCATAGTATCTTCATTAAGGTTGGATTCATCATTCCTTTGCTTTTTAGCCTGATGTAGTTTAGTTTAGATATGAGGTCCCGTATGCCATTTTATAACTTTGTAGATCAGTAAAAGGATCATATAACCTTGTTATGGCAATGGTTTTTTGACTTATTATACTTTATGTTGAAAATTCTTGCAGTTGGCATGTACAAACATGCTTTCACCTTGTTTCAAAAATTTGAATGCAAGTTGATTTACTTGCACATTATAGCAGAAAATGATGTCATTCGTGTATATAAAAAATGAAGTGATATCTATATAATAGGTGATGAAAACTTATGAAATGGTATCATGGATTTGTATCACATTGGACACTTACTTCTGTGTCAGATTGTTCTCAATCATTTAGGAAACTATTTTGCCTGTCTGACTCTTACCTTGATCTGTAAATGGTAATGTTAGATGTTCTGGTGCACTAAATGGGCCCCTTCATTAGGATTCAGTACAATGTTTATCTTTTGACTGGTTAAATGATAATGCAGAATTCTATTCTCACAGGTTCCAGGCTGAGAATTTTACTATTAGGTATGAGGTCCTAACACTTGCCTTGGTAGTGCTAAGGAATAAACCTTTTGCAGGATGATTTAGATGAAAGCTGAGGCTGGTTTAATGGTTAATAGAATCCCATCAGGTACAAGTTTGTGGTGCCTTGAGATCCAGAATTACGTTGGGCCTACCTTGGTATTGATATACTCTCCCTGCCTTATTAGTACAATAGGAGGTCAGCCTGAGAAGTGAGCATATAAGATGAGGAGACTTCACATGGGTATATAGATGGGAGGTGTGTCTCATATATCATTCATTATTCAAGTGCTAAAGTGATATTTGGTACACTAGGTTTCCCATCAATATCTTTTCTCTCTCTCTGTCTATTGCATGTTAAATTGAATGCTAATGTAGTTGATATTTTTCACTTCTTAACAATACCTGGAAGAAGTTAAGCAGATTTTGAGGAAGTAATAAAACCTATTCCCACAGATCTTGTCCATCTGTGCTTGGATTGAGTCCAAAGGAACTAAGTACAAGAGAGTTGGTGTACTCTTTTCTTGTATGATAAGTTGTTAGTGATTGGGGAGTAACGATGGATCAAAACTCAAGAGGGGTCCATCACTTGAAGCATGAGAGGTACACAAAAACTCAGCTACATTTTGCAGGAGAACCTTCTTGGCTATGCCAATTTCATTGAGGGTAAGAGTTCTCTGATCTTGGCAAAGACATAAAAGGTCCTAGAGGGAGATTCCAACAGACAAGGACTGGAGTTCCCCAACAACAGAATATGTTCGAAGCCTAGCATGTGGTGGAATATTCTGCCAAAAGTTCAATCTGACTTTGGGGTTGGCTTTCCCTGAGGCTTAACTAAAAGAAACAGTTCCAGCAATATTTCCATGTGGGTCGGTTGCATGATCCAAACACGTAGAGACCTAGTTGCATCTTCAAACTCAATAGTACCACTCGTTGTCAGATGAGTCGGAGTAATATTTGGATTCGAAAGAGTGAAAGGGTTAGGAGCAAGAGTGCCTCTTCTTTTCTTTATCTCCCTTCTTTTATTTTTTATTGTGGTTAAGGAAGGGTTCCTTACAAAATTCCAATTTGCGGTTTGGTTTTGGCAAGAGGCAAGGATTTCAAGGCTTTCTCCTACTTGACTTTCTTCATGTTTTCAGGCATTCAATCCTTTATGGAGTGGTTTTTAACCTTGTGGAAGGAACAATATTTGGAAGCATTATAAACTTTATCAAATTTCTTTTCTTCCTTATCTTTCCTATTATCTTTGTTGTTGATGGCATTGACCTCATGAGAGTCTCTCTTATCCTTTTTCCTTGGGGGCGAATCATATACGCCATCACCAATACCATTCTGGTTGCGATCACTGCGAGAGGATACTTGGAGGGGGAAGGGTAAAATACTAACACGAATTTCAAAGGCTTTGAGTTTACGACACTCATTTGAGGCTTCTTCATGAGAAGCGGGTTCATGTTTGGGGACATTGAGGTGAACCTAATGTCTCAAAGCACAAGTGAACATATCCAAGAGTTGGACATCATTGAATCTTGTTCTACATGAATGAATGGCTATGTGCCAAACATTGAACAAAATTAAAATTGGATTCATAGTTATCTTGTTTCATATTGTTAAGGGATTGGATGCCCTAGTTGAATGTTTTAACAACATTGAATAAGGGGATGAAATCCTCAATAAAATATGAAAAGCTGTAGGGAGAATTAGGAGGGAGATTTTGGAACCAAACAAGAGCTTCATTATGCAAAATTCAAGCAAAAATCTTGAGCAACAATTCATCATCATGCTTCCAACCCATGCATGCCATCTTGAAAGCTTTGACATGTTTATAAGGGATTTCCTTAGGAGTGCCATTGAACTTTGGAAGCTCGGGCAATGGATTAGGAAGGGGATTGGCTCACGAAGGGGAATGGCCCACAAAGGGTAATGGCTCTAACATTAGGATCTAAGGGGTTCCTATGGAAATCCTCATAGGGTTGGTTTATAGTCAGGTAACATCTACCATTTGTATAGGTCGCATAGCCACCATTCCCACATAATAAGTTGTCTCAATGCCCCCAAGAATGGCGGTCATCGTACTCATCTTTGGGAAAGGGTTGCCTACATGGAGGATTTCTATAGTGTTTATCCCTATGCTCAATGTAGGAAGGGTTTCTACAATTTCAATGGCAACTATAGTCATCCCCATATCGCTTAGGAAAAGGTTTTCTAGGAGGAGGTCTCCTCGGGAAAGCCCTCTTGGGAGAAGGCCTTCTAGGAGAGGTTCTCCTTGGAGAAGTTTTCCTAGGGGAGGGCCTTCAAGGGTTGCGTGAGATTTATGCTTGTTAAGAGTGTGGCTATCCACATAATAGATGTCTCTATATATATCATAATAATCACCATCATCAAAAGTAGAAATGTATATGGATTGAGGATGGGTGGCAATCCTATAGCAACAATCACGATGCTTATAAAAGTCTCCTCTGTGATCATGAGCCACCAAATGGTCCCTATGACGTGATGGTTTCACTTGATTCCTAATGGGAGGGGAAGGATCCCTATTCCTAAGACGAGAACGATAGCTATGGGATGTTGTGTGATGATTGGGGGGATGTAATGATTTGGTTAGAGTAGGTTTTAGATATCTCACAAACAGGTTGTGCCTACGCTCCTTATCAGTCTTAAGTAATTTTTTGAGCATATGTTCATTAATAGGACCCAAGGCTCTTTGACAAGTTTCCGTCACTAGTTGAATTGCTTCTTCCTTGCTCTCCTTGGTAGGAGGAGGAGGAGGTGGGGTTGTGTCGCATGGAGGACCATCAATCTTCTCACAACGGACCTTGTTTGGATTAGGAAAGCTAGGGGGGGTTAACATCCCCTTGGCCAAACAAGTCATCACCATTTGCATGGTTTGGGTGAGGAGGTACATACTCAACAACCTTGTGTTGATTCTCAGTATCAGGGTGTGTTTTAAGGTTGGGTTTCTTGCATTTAATGGCTTCAAATGCCTCTTCTTGAGTTAGATGGAGTTTCTCACCATGAAGGCGGTGAGATTGATGATTAGATTGAGGAAGTGGAGATATTTAAAAAGAGAAATGATGAATAAATACATAAAGCAAAAATAGGTACAAACAAAAAGATCTCATAAAACCCAATGGCTTAGGGATTGACATAATTGCAGGGATGAATTGGGAGCGCAAGCATTCAAATCATAGGTTTGCAAGAACAAACATTGTCTTATAGTGTAGCAGACCAAAAATTGTTTTGAAAAAGTGCCACTTGACCGCATTTCTCTACAAAAAATCAATAATAGATGAGTCCCAAATAAATATATAGAGTAGGATGCAGGATCATGTCAGGCATGCCAAAAGGCATAGATGCAAAAGCGTGGATATATTTAGAGAGCTTAACAAATGGGGTAAGAATCAGGGAATTAACCAATAAGGGTTGGCACATAGCCTATAACACCTAAAATCCATTGTGATGGGGTGCGCGACTATAGGTTGGAGATCAGATATCCTTTTAGAAGGTAGATCTAGGGTTGGAAGGGTATAGGTCCAATCAATAATAAAATATCCACTATTCTATGCTACTTGCAATAATAGTTGGAAACAAAGTATGCAATATAATAGGATAGCAATATGACAAGATAGCAATAACCTTAATTCCACCACAAGATCTAAATAATATTTTTGTATTTTTTTGATATTTTTGAAATAGAAAAGGAGAAGGGTCAGAATGCACTATTCTCGACTACCTGATTCTTGTATGAGCAATATGAAATGCAATGCAGAAATACAAGCCCTAATGGATTGTAATATGAACAATAGATATGAGTCCAAATCCTTAATATGCAAAGATAGCACTAATATAGAAAACTTACATTTTGTGTCACAAGGTGCCCTCATAGCCACCAGCATGTCCAAAGACTACTAACCTATTTTGTAGGAATACTTGGCTGAGTGGCAATGTTGTAGGAGGAAGGATTGAGTTGGCAATTTGGACAGGGGTATGGAGGCTCTGTGTTCTCTACTAGTGAGCCTAGTAGAATGTCTATGAAAATGTGAGATAGTGTGAGATGCAAGAGCAAGGCCAAATTTCTCTATGATTGATGTGGATCTCATAACTTTGAAGTAGATGGTTGCAAGAAGCATTGTGAGCTAGTAGACTGGGCAATAATGAGAGTACAAGTAGCTTATCAAGATTGTTCGGAGTTAAGAAGAGTTTCTAAGATTTTAGAATATACAAGATACGTAAACGATAGGGAGGGATGTGTCACCACGTCACTAGCCTAAAAATAGGGAACTAGAAGGCGAGAATTTATAGGAAACTAGTCATTGATAGTGCATGTGGAGCTAAACAACGGTCACAAGCGGTTAGATTGTTGATTATTAAAAAATGAGTAGTCAATTTTGTGGACTTATTCCAAATCAGTGATGTGATCACCTATGGCCTAATAAGAGGTTAGTAGCTTTGTATGTTGCAAATCGTAATTTTTGGAGGGTTAGTTCAAAACCAAAATAGAGGCTACATGGTCCTGAAGATGTCACTGTAGATGTAGAAGAAAACAATCTATAGTGATAAATTATCAGTGCACCCAAGTCATCCATTAATCAAGCAAGAGATGGCATCTCCAAATCATCCAAGTAATTCACAAAGCAACCAAGAATGGTAGACAAAGAAGCAAAGCCATTCATCTAAAAAAACAAGGATGACAACTTCAGGGCAAGTCAAGACATCGATGTCATTCATAAAGCAAGAAAGGATGACGAAATTGTCTTCAAAGCAAGCAAGGATGATGAAATTGTCTTTAAAGCAAGCAAGCATGATAAAACCCTCTGCAGACAATTTAAGATCAATATCTCAAATCATTAGGGCCATCCAAAAGCAATGAAGGATGGAAATAATAGTTCATATTTCTATGGGCAAAGGCAGATGCAAGGTCAAGCACAACCATCAAATTTCAAATGATGTAGCCGAAAACATCCAAGAAGCTCTTCACACTAACAAGTTTTCTTATTTCCGCAAGACTTGCTTAAGTTTTCTGAGGCAATGTTACAATGCAATAGACAATCTATTCCATAAGCATTCACTCCATAATCATTAAATTGAACATGGATAATAGAAAGAGAGAGGCAAGATATGAATGGCATACCTAGTGTACCAAATATTAACTTATCGCTTTAGCACTTGCATAATGAATTATTAATGAGACACAACTTGAATAATGAATTATTAATGAGACACAACTCCCATCTACATATACATGTGAAGTCTCCTTAGCTTGTATGTTTGTCTCTTAGGCTGACCTCCTTTTATACCAAGGAAGGTAGGGGAGAATACACAACTATCAAGGTAGGCCAAATATAATTTTGGATCCTAAGATACAACAAACTTGTGCCTGATTGTGTTTGATATACAATTACCCAAGGAACATCACATGTTAGTGCTTCACATGGACTTGAGGAAAAAAGAAAAAAGAAAAGAAAATAATATTAATGTCCACAAATGACCAAAAGTAGGTCAATGGGACTGAAGGATACAACCATTAGCAATAGAAAGTTCTAGGAAGAGGAAATCCTAGAGCGTAACCAAAGAAATAAAGTGTGTAGACAAAATAGAACAAAGTCACTAACACAAGTGGCAAAGAAACCAATACAAATAGCAATGAGGGGCGAACAAAAACCCCAGAATATGTGCCAATGAAGATTGGAGGAAAATCGCATCAATTGCCTTTGTCTGTGCCTGAAGTGGAGGAATCATCTGAGAGAGAAGAGTGATAATGTTTGTGGCAGCGTCTCTCAAGGAGTGACACTCTTTGGGGTAACCCTAAGGGTAGCTGTCTACAAAAGTATTGCGTGCCTCATAAGGGTAAAGCTTGATGGGCAACACATTTGGAAATGCCATCCGCTTTGGAGGGGAGAAATATTTGGTTCAATTCTTACCCGCTCCACAAACATTTGTGGAAACCACATTTACCGGTCAATCAATGATATGTGGCACATTCCAAGTAGTACACATCGTGTATTGTGAGGTGGCATTCATCAGCGTAGTTGGCAATTGAGTTGTCTATGCGACCAACTTGTGGTAGTGTCTGATTGGGCAAACTAATAAAACCAAAATTTAAAATTAATAAATGCCAAGTCATCAGCATAGTTAGTAGGGAAGAGTAGTGGATCGTGACAGAACAAGTGGTGTTTCCTATTGAACATATTTGAGTGAATCAAGCGATGCCACATGGCACATGTAGGCACACTCTATTTCTTGAATTGTCTTTTGAAAATTCAAATTATTTGTGGAGGAAAAAGTAGTTTTGGGCATTTGATCCTCCAACAACTATAAATTTGGCATACAGACTCCACTTTTGTTCCCATTCAAAGCTTTGCAAAGGTGTCTTGTCAAGTTTTGTGCTTAGTGGTGGAGTTTTCAGACTTGGGAGACATTATTTTCCATTGAAAGCTTTGATGTATGGCTTCCGTCTCTAGCATTACCATTCTCAAAGGGTAAAAATTATGGCCTCTAAGAGTAGGATATGGAGGAGCTGTTGAAGAGCAAGGGTTCATGGCTAATCGCTACCTGAGTTGAGAATAAACCAAGCAACAAGGGCAGATTGGCCAAGTTTTACAATTGCTTGGATGAGGTATCTGGGTTGAATGGTTAAAGCATTGCCAAGGCTCTGAGATTCCACATCTGTGGAAACAAGACTCCAAATGAGGCTTGGGAAAATATTAAAGAAATATTCAACAAGCCAATGAAACAAGAGTTGTTCAACTTAAATAAGAACTTCAGACTCTTGATCCTATAGGGTTTGATCGAATAGAGGACTATTTGGCTCAAATTAAGGAACTTCAATTACGATTGGAAGTGTGTTGTGGAGCACAAGAATGTTCTATGGCTAATTGAGATTATCCTTTTAAATCTAAAGGCTTCTTATGTTATGTTCCATTTCAGATTTATTAATATGTGGGCTTTTTGATGAAGAAAATATAGATCTCCAAGACACTTCAAAATTCAGTCTTTACAGGAGGAGGACGTGGTGCCCATTGTCAAGGCATTGACAAAACCAAACTGATTGAGCCCAAGAGGATGTCTATGAATTAAGACAATTGTGAACAGCAGGATTTGGATTATGACTCTTATGCTGGAGAAGAGGAATCATATTTGGAGCCTTATTAATGAGGCTCTCTCCCCATGTGGTGCTTTCTTTGCTCCTGGCATAGGCATGTTCATTTGGCCTCATTTTTTAACTATGATTTCACCTTTGTTTTCTCCTTTTGTGATAGAGAGAAAGATGAAGATCTTGCTTAGAGGTATGTTTGTGTGAAGTGCCTCTATATTGTCCGCATAAGAGCTTAGCATAAGTGATGAAGTGCTTCTATCTCTTATTAAGAGCTTCTTGGATTTCAGGTGAAATTTTTAATCTTTTGGATATTTGAAGAAACAAGTCTGGTTCCTTGAGAGTAAATCTACTTGCTTACAGTGACTGAAGCATTTAAGGTTTATGAGTCGATTACAATTGCTACCATTCTTGTTATATGATAGCCATCTATAAGCATAATGTTTTTGTTAGCCCTTGTATTGTTGTAAGTAAGCTAGTTTTGTTGCCATTTTGCGTAAGAGGCATATTTTAAGTCTGTTGTTTTGCAAAGGATCTCATGTATGTTGGAAGATTAGTCCAAATAGGGGATGGAGAATATGCAAACTTTTTCTTAAGTACCTGTTAAATATAATATTGATAAATTTTTCATTCCTTATTTCAGACATGTATTATTACTTTGCCTGAAGACTATGACTCTTTTCTTTTAGTCGGTACAATATTAAGGTGTCAAGCTATCAGAGATTATTGCTTTATTTATCTGAGTCGGCAAAGGATGTTTTAAGTCGAGTGTTTCCTCTTGTAATTTCTTAAAGATTCATTACTGTTGCATACTAAGCTTCCAGGTAGTCTTTTTATGTGGTGCCTTAGGTTTGTATTTTAATAAAAACATACTTATCTGAATGCAGAGGCCCGAGGTGGGCAAGTGTGAACCTGGGTATCTTCGTGTGCATCCAATGTTCAGGAATACACAGGAGCCTTGGTGTGCACATTTCAAAGGTCTGAATCTTCAACCTTCTAAGCACCACTTTACCCTTATGTCCATTATTTTCTGTTCTTTTGTTTTCATCGCTTTGTGGGAAATATTCATTAGATAGAAGTAATTAGTACATGGTCACAACAAAAGTGGTTGCAGTTATACCATTCGACATTCGGATATAAATCTAAAAGCAGGATGGTCAAAAAGCTATTGGCATGTTCACTTATATACAAAGCTGATGTTTGTTTACCCAATTATGAATGCCGGATACGTAAGTGCAGTAGACATAATAGCAATAGTATATAAAATCTATCAGGCTAGCATGGGACCATGGTTAAGTCTGGATCTAATGGGCATTGCTATGTCTCTTTAAGTCATACTTTCCTGAGGTACAATTATGTATATGGAAGAGACTATCTGATGGTTCTCTATCCATCATTGGGCTTGGTAGATGGAGAATCTTACCCAAAAGCCAAGGACATAATCAAACTGTCATTCTATTAAGTTGAGGTGTAAATGTGGGAGTTCCTACTCTACTTTCCATGTTTATGGGTTGCCTGCTTCTGCTCCTATACTTCTTCCTCTAGTGGGTCTGTTTTAGTAGGTAACCTGTTTATTGGCAGTCAACTCCATGAAATAACCGATCTTGAAATTGCTGTCTTGTTGTCTTATCTGCAGGGCATAAGTTGTGAGAACCTTATCAGTATCTGGTTTATCAGTCTACATGTAGTTTTGTCCTACTAAAATTAATGTTTTAACATGAGAACTGGGGATCAGAAAACTTTACAAGATAATGGTCTGGATGTATTATTAAGGCAGAGTTGCGGTTGAAAAGAGTCACAAGGATAGCAAATTGTTCAAGTACTACAAGTTTTTTTTTTTTGGGTTTTGTTTACGGTAATGGAATTTCAAGTTTCATTGGTTCTATTTTCTTTTATGTACTTTTTTCATCTTTCTAGAGAGTGAAAAATCAGCCTTGCTATTTTTTATTCAATTTATGTTTCTTTGCATTTTAAATTTCTTATTTGATATTGTTTCATGTTGTATCTGCAATCAGATTTGTAACTCTTAGAGATAAAATTACAGATGTTATGTTTATGTTTTATTAAAGCTATAGAAGAGACGTGGGCTATAAGCTATAGAATCATTTATAGATCTCAAATATGATGATTGACACTTGTGGCAGCATTGTCAAACATAAGTTCTGTTTTTTCCATTATGCACGAGACCAATTGGAAGATAATGATCACATTTGAGGTTCAGTTTGAAGATGTTTGCTAGTGTTTATGTTCCCAGCATGTAAAGTGATCAATTGATTTTCTTTGTTTGCATGATCTGGAAGAGTTGTATAAGGTATTACTTTCTATTTTTGCTGTCAGGAACCTGGAGACTTCTCCCCTAACTCTGGTCATTGGTGCAATTGTTACATGATGCCGAGATGTGTCTGTGTCATGGTTGCAGCAAGAGGTAGACCTCTAGCTTGCCACTCCTGATAAACATCTTTGAGCAAAAGCTCTCTGATTGTGTCAACAATGATTTCCTTGAAAGCCTAATAGATGATTCAATTTCAGTCTTTTCTTGTTTAAAAGTTCCTTGCAAAGGACACAAATTGGAAACTTGTTAACCCAGAGTAGTTCCGCTTTCATTGACACTCGACAAAAATAAATAGATATTCATGGAAATATGTCTTATTATTGAATATTTGCAACTGTCTGCAAATTTGTATTTTGTCGGGATAGTCTTTTAGAAGCTTCCACAAAACTACAGTGTATGTTCTTCGAATAAATTACACATTTGTGATTATCACTGCTTAAAAGGCATGTCATATGAACTAAACTCCATCTTAAATCTTTTGAGATGGGTTACTTAGATTATTTTAGTTGTAATATATTATTGATCAGGATACTTTCTATTTTTAATTTTGTAAAATGCTGGGACTATGTTCAGTTCTTAATTGTTTTCGAGTCTGTCTCTGAACTTGTATTTTTGATTTGTAGGTTCGCTCTGCCACACTAGATACATGGCTTCCAGAGCAAGTTAGCTTCATCCAGAGTAAGACCTATGGAAAACTATTTATCGACAGTTACATATGAAAGTATCGTTTCAAAATATGCCATACTTATTGTTCTTTAGCTCAACATCTAGGAGCGTAAAGGTATTTTATGCATTACATCGCAAGTTATTGTTGCAGGCACGGGCAATGCTAAGGCAAATGCTTACTGGGAAGCTGAGCTTCCGCCAAGTTTCAAGAGACCTACAGAAAATGATCGAGCTGGTCTTGAACATTTTATTCGTGCAAAGTGAGTTTCCATGATTTCTATTTTTATTTTTATTCAGAATGCTATAAAGTGTTAGATTCAATCGTCCAACAGTTGAGATTTACACAATAAGTGGTTATGGTGGCAATGACCATAATGACTGCCACCATAATGTGATGTAATATAAATGTGGGTAATATGCAATCTGTCCAATAGCTGTCCATGCATGGTGTAAATATTTTATCAATTGAGTCAACTTTCTATCATGTTGCTGTCAAAATCTTTATCAGGTATGAGGCAAGAAGATGGGTAGCACGAAATGTTAGGTCACCTTCAAAAACACAGGAGGAAAATTGTTTACCTGCAGATAAACAGCAGACTATAACTAATGGAAAAGAACACAGAGGTCATGGCACCTCAGAATTTTTTTGCGGTTGTAATGAAGGTACAAATAATGGGGGGAAAGAGAATGATCGTTTTCATGCAAGGAATGTTAGAGATCGGCAGCTTGCACAAAGAACTCACAGTCAAACTCTTCAGGCTGGGTCATCAAAATCTTGTTGCAATCCATCTCAGAAGTCTTCTTCTTCTTCTTCCATAACTGTGGTATCAGAACTTCCTGAGCAATCAACTCAGGTAAGCTTAATTTATAAACAATTAAAAATGGAAAGGATATCTAGTAGGCAAATTTACTTATGCCAGTTCTACGTTGTTATGAAGAATCTCGTATTTTTTCATGTTCTGATTTTTTGTTCTCAAATATTTCAATTTTCTGCTGCCAAAGCAGGGCATATCAAGTCACAGAGAAAGATTGATGTGAATGTCGATTTTTTTTCTAATTGGCCTACTAGGAAAATTACCAGCTATATGAGACCTACAGGGCTGATGATATATCCCAACATATAATTGCAAATTTAGCATATATGCAGAGTATGCTAACAGCCGTATTAGCCATGAGATAGCCAATTAGAAATTACTACCTAACATGAGCAGTAGGAAAACTGGATCTCAGAGACATAAGACAAAGAACTTAACAAAAAAAACGTAGAGTCATAAACTTTATCTCAAAAACAGCTCCAGCTGTGTCGTCATTCTTATCTTGCTTCTTCAAACACAGGGTCTGGCTGAGCATCGTCCTCATTTTGCTTCTGCTGCCTTAGTGTTATTTGCATTCCCATTGATTTGTACCTATGTTGCAAGAAACGAGAAACATATAAATGTAACGGCAATGGAAATGCGACAAAAGACGGGATTGGAAGAGGTTGCGCATAAGAAACGGATTTCTATATATATGTGCACACATTTTAAATTATAAAATTAAAAAATATTTAAATTTTTACTTTTAAAAAACAAAATTATCATTTTAATTTGATTGTCTTTATGTTGATAATTTTAATATTAAATTTTCTTGATTCTTAGACTTCAGAAATTTAAAAAAAAGAGTCCTTAAAAGCAAATCATAAACTATTGCTTGTTCGCTGGACATTTCTTTCTATTGAGTAGAGTAAATGGTATTAAAAATTTAATCCATCTTATCATATTATTTTAGGATTTAAGCATCACTAACGAAGTCCAAATCGCTGTACATGGCAGAAGTTTTAATATACAATTATCATAGAATAAAATGCACAGAAATGGCAGGAAACACGTTATCCATCACGTCTGTGTTTCCTCTGGTTTTAACACGAAACAGCTTTAAGCCATTGCATTTCTTGCAACACTGATTTGTACCATATTAGCAAGACTCAGATTCGGCTTGGACTCTGTAACGGGAAGAGTCAATGTCAACTCTGGTCAAGTCTTTGGACTCGGAACCAAGCCTTGGGACATTAAAAAAAGGTTAAATATTTTTTAGTTTCACACTGCAGATACATCCAAATAAGCGCATCTATGTCAAACTGTGCACTAAATACAAATATGTAAAGAGTTTACTTATTTTTACTTAAATTAGTTGCTTTGTTTTACCAAAACGATCCACAGGGTTTAAAATCCATGGATTATCATAACAATGACATGAAAGACGTTAAAGAAAATAAATAAGCAGGAGAGGAGCCACTGCCATTCGGCCTAATACTGAAAATCAAATGGAAAGTAAAAAAGATTGAAATTCTGCCAAAACGGGAGGTTTGATCTGTCAGAAATCTTTGTCTGCTGGTAAATTTGCTTTTCTTGTGTTGAAAACATCTCTTCCCTGCCAAAAGGACCTCCCAGACTGAAAACAGCGATTTAAAAAAAAATTAAAAAAGCTGAAAGGATTTTATCTGCATTTTGCTTTTATTTGGGGGTGGCTGTGTCAAATGCAGTCAATGTCAAGTCTGACGCACTGAGCTGATTGGAATCGGCTGAGAAATGCTATGGCTTAAACTTGTGAGTTTATGACGAGTCGAGCCAAGTCCTGCTACTGTGATGTCTACTAGACTGTAAGCAGCAAACCCACTTGTTCAAGTAGAAACTGTATTTTCTTTCAAGTCATTCAACCTCATGACAGCTTTGTTCAGAACCACATTTTTTCTATGAAACTATTGAATAGTTAGTTATGCATTATAAGCTGTCCTAGAAGAAACGTTCAGGAATTCAACAACAATACTGGAAGCTATTTCATAAACATTATGGAGCAATATTATAGCCTGTGGATTACAGAGATTCAAATTAATCCGGTTGCTGGCTGAAGTGCCCTCATCATCCCACTCTGCTTGCCAGTTTCTTCCTTCTCCACTATTCTATCAAAACCTCAAACTTATAGTATTGTCAACCTTCTTCAAGTAAGTTTTCTGCTGAGCTTGCTGCTGCCTTGTCTTTATCTTCTTTTTTCTCCTTCCTCTTCCCCTTCTCCATCTTTCCCTTATTTCCTTTGCTGTTCCATCCTTCTTCCATGGTGCTCAAGCAAATTCTAACTATGAACTTCAAGTTGCTCTCATTGGTTAGAAAAACAGCTTTGCTGTAAATGTTCTGCAAAAAACAAGCAACTTCCAATAATCCCTACTGCATAAACTCAATACTTCTCAATGATCACCATGAACATTGTAATATCATCCTTTGTCGAATCCATCTCATGTGAGGATTTCAGTACATTTATCAATTTAGAAAATGCTAAACCTATGACATTAAAACCTCAAGAAAACAAGCGGCATCAGTCTCCGCCATTCTTTTAAGGCCATCTGTTATAATCTAACATGCTATGATCCCAGTGTTGTTGACGCTTTAAGATTGCCCAACTCTAATTAACAATAATGCACCCACAATTTAAGTGTCACAATGGCAATTCTTAGCGATTTTAAGCTAAGAAAACCTCCGGGCTAAGCCGACTCAACTATTTCAACACTACATAAAATTGTTTGGGGTGAAAAGAGTGTGAGAAAGAGAATGGAAACATAAAATAACTGTGGTGATGCCCCAAAATAGTTTGATGTTTTACTTTTCCAAAGGAATAAGAAAACATGGAACACTTTACACAATTTAACATAATTTATCATCATAACAATATGCAAGAGGCAAGAAATGCAATACTTCACATATATCAAACATCCACACATAAGTCTAGACCAAGAGTTGAGATACTAGACACAAAATCCTTATTAAGTGCTTCAAATTGACACACTGGCATACAGATTTTGGGGTCAACAAACATCAAACATAGAAAGTAAAGGCCAAGGCTACAATTCACCAAGGAGTGTTTTTAAGTGATTCTAAAAGTTCTAAGGGCAAAAGACCTGTTCTTCAGGGCTTGCAACTCAATTTATACAATAAAAAATGATGTCCGTGGAATCAGAGAGTGCCACATGCACCAAATTTCCACCACACATCTTTACATAGGACAGATGTTGGCCTGAGAGTGGATTCAACTTCTGCATGCTTGATGATCCTATTCAACTTCCTTCAACATTGCCGATGGCTGCATGTATTATCGTCTCTGCATTTCATACACTTGGACCAATCTGAAGCAATAAGTATAGTGCCCTGTGTTAGAAAATGCTTTGTTTTGGGTGAATATGCCAAAATTTTATCATTTGGGCGAAAGGCCTGTTGAACCCCATTGGCTCATCATATTAGCTTGAACCCAATGGTTGGGATTGTTAATACCAAAATCAGATGGCACAGGAAAACTCCTATAAGATCTTTCTTTATATTGTTATATAGGCTTGCCTGCTGTTAGATCAAGTAGATCAATGACAAAGGCAACTCGGGAGACTGACGAGACTCATATTTTCCCTAAGAGATGTCCATGTGGATCTCATTTTAATATTTTATTGGGCCGAGCCGCACAAACTCTTTTACTAAGGTATTTGGCTTAATATAATACCTTTATGCCTTTCTTATATCTTGCACTGCTGATCTTAAAAGGTCAACGACAGAGGCAACTTTATGAAAGTGTTAGTCTTGACACACCCCTTTGTGATATGCCCATCTTCCACGTGGATCTTGGGAGTCCCACCACGATCGTTCGGACCATTTAGGCCAAGTACTTTCTTTTTTTATAATATGGGGCCCTACGGCTGTTAGATGGAAAGTTTGATTGAGATTGACGACATAGGCATCTTTAGGGACTGAAAAGTCTCATTTTCCCTTTTGGAGTTGCAATCCGCGTGGCGTCCATCTTTTAATCATGGCTGTTGATCCTTTATTTTCTGAAAACATGCCCACCTATCGTTAGATTTGTTGTCATGGCTTGATCACGGCGAGGGAAACATTGAAGATATCCAACAAAATAGAACAAGGCAGAATCTGCCATTTTCAAGCCTCAAAGGCTTTATTTTCACATTTTAAGGCGAAGCCTTCGAAATTGCAATCATTAAAGCCTAGGGCTTTACAAGGTAGCATTTTAATCACCACAAGTGCTATGAGCCTAAATGCTCTTATATAACTGTTACGATACTAATTATAAGTGCTGGAAAACTGAACAGAACAATAATTAACCTGAACTAAACTTTTAGTAAATCTGAAAATCAGTTTTTAAGTTTCAATACTGACAATATGAAAATTCTGGAAAAAAAAAACCTTAAAAATTTTACATAAAAGAAAGATACTTTCATGAGAAGCTGTGGATGCTAACTCAGGTCAAAAGTATCCGAGGGCAGTATGGGTCCCTCCACTTTGGCCAAGAAAATTACTCTCATAGATTACCTGTAGAACAGATACTCCAAAACACTCCTATTCAATCCTCGGTACCAGCGAGTTTAAATAGATTCCTATCCCTCCAATACTAGGCAAGATAATAATAGGATAATTCTATGGATTGTCTTAGAGAAGCTAAGGTAGGGAATGTACTATTTTGGATAAGGCTTTTGTACTAATTTAGAGCAGATAAGAAAGAAGCTAGGAATCCTAATTCAGATAAGATAAAAGTACTAATTTAACAAAAATAAGGTAGTAATTTCAAGTTATCTTTACCCTATATTTAGGCAAGATAATAATAGGATAATTCTATGGATTGGCTTAGAGAAGCTAATGTAGGGAAGATACTATTTTGGGGAAGGCTTTTGTACAAATTTAGAGCAGATAAGAAAAGAAGCTAGGAATCCTAATTCAGATAAGATAAAAGTACTAATTTAACAAAAATAAGGTAATAATTTCAAGTTATCTTTAGCCTATGTCTAGCATACAAATTTTAACGACTTCTAAACCTTACTTGCCAGGAAATACCACATTATATTTGTGTCATAACGGTACCATCTTTTGAATTGGTTTTACCTCAAAGCAATTGGAGTGCTGGATGTTGAAGTTTTCTTGCCTCTATCTGGTGGCAGTCTATTCCACAGATCCTGAAGACATGTGAATTCACCAATCAACCGTTGCACCTCCTTTTGTATTTCTTGGTTTGTGCCTTTGCCCTGCCATGCAAGCCCTTCATGGAATTACATTGGAAAAAGAAGCAAAATTCGCTTTTAGTGAGCTATTTGACATTTTGTTTGCACTGGCTTGCAGTCCTCTAAATGTGATCAACTGCCATCCTTCCTCAAATTCTACATATGGCTCATCCAAATTTATGCAAAATTTGCCCAAAGTCATCAACATTGTGTTCTTATGACCATGTCATCACCTATGTTTTAGCCTTTCTGTATATTCATCTTCCAAGGTGAAAAAAATGTGTCACAAACAAGGCCCCAAATCCATTTCAACTCCTCTTTAGCCAGGTAACGTTTTTGTCATAGGCTCCATATTCATTTCCTATATGAAGTGTGACATTCTATGATGATTCATTAGAACACTTTCTGCCATCATGAGCAAAATCTAAGATAATTACGAAGCATTCTCTTTCTCTAGATCATCCAAGCTATGAATTCAATCTTTATGGTCCTCACTGTGAATTGCATACCCATTTCCTTTTGTTATCATGATTGCTTTTGGCTTCTCTCACACTGTATATTGCATTCATTTATTATGTCTGACCAGATTTTGACTTCCAAGTCACACTGCCCCCATGTATATTATGAGGCAATATGTAATTCGTCTCGTGTTTCCATTGAAGGAACTTTTTATCCATGCAATTCCCTTTTTGTTTCTCTTGCATTTATTTCCATTTCTTCTTTCCTCTTACTTGGAAAATGATTCTCTAAATAAGCATCTTTCGTAGTGCACGATGACTCTCTTCCTCATCCTTGTATTGATTTCTGCATTTTTTGTTAATTGACAGAAATAGTGCACTTAGGGTTCTTGTCATGGTTGACTTACCATCATCCATCTGTTTTGTTGTGTATGTTAGCCTATTTATTGGATATCTGATAGCTTCTTCGGCATATAATACTATTTCTGATTTATCAGGTTTTTCCCATCATAAACGAATAAGAATGAAGTAATTGCGGATGTTCCACAACGAGGCTAAGAAAGTGCTTTGTTACCACCCTTGTGAGCCTAAATGCTCTTATACCAATGTTCTGATCTAAAATAGTTTGATACCACTGGTGTCAGCTTAAATGCTCTGATTTTACTGTTTACTATAGTTGTTGTAACATGAACTGAACAGAAATCTAAATCTGAACTTCTAAGTTCTAACAAATTGGAAAGCCAGTTTCTTATTTTCACTACTGAAAATCTGAAACTTTTAGAGAACAGATACTTAAAACAAATATACTTTCTTGAGACATTATAGATGCCAACCCATACTTGAATTCTTCGAGCGTAGACTGGGTGCTGCACTTGGCCACAAAAGGTAGTCTCTAATAGACTACCTGCAGAATGGATTGTCTAAAATACTCCTATTCAATTCATGGTACTAGTGTGCTTGAATGGAGTTCTATCATTTTTAAAATTGGTCAAGATAATAACTTTAAGAATAGCCTTAGAGAAGCTAAGATGCCACTGTGGAGAAGTTTCCCATAGTAATTTAGAAAAAGAAAAAGCCTAAGAATCTTTATCTAGATAAAATAAGAGATAGTCATACCATATTAAACAAAATAAGTTAAATTGAAGTTACCCTAATTTTGTTATGATCCTAGTTGTACACGTCTTATATGATAGAGTTTAAAACTCATTTTTGCAGGTTCCTTAGAGTTACCGAAACTTGTGTTATACCATTTTTATGTGTCACATGCACTTCAGTTTTTTATGTATCGGGGTTAGTGCCTTAGTATGGGTTGGCGTACCCTTATTTCACTTATCGATAGGTCTATAAATAGAGGTAATTTATCCCACCTAATCAATCTTTTTATTTCAAGGTTACATGGGAGTGTGGGTGTTGGGGTATGTAATAGGTGTGAACTCCTAAAACATAGGTATGGGCTAAAATTATGGGTACGCAATGACGTCAACATTAAATTTGAAACTTGAAAGTTGAAGCATAAGATTAATCATGAAACTTATCAAACTAGATATATTATATGACATAATAATTGTATCATATTATCATTAAGCCATAGAATTTATATCCTAAATTATCAGTTTTGGTTCAGTTTGAGTTTGGGTTCTAAGAACCGGGTTTGTTGGTATGACAATTTTTTTTGCCTCGGGTACAACTTGGGTTCGGCTGTACAAAAAATATATTAAAAATAAAAAAATATAGAAATACTAGCCTAATAAATATGAAAGTAGTGACATTAACCACAATATGCATATTAAAAACAAAATATAAAAATAATCACAAAATACTAATTGAATGCCGAATGTCATGATAATCATCAATCATAAATATGAATAATAATTAATTACATAAAAATTAATATTCATAGTCATCTAGCTCTTCATCAAGAGCATCAACACCAACACCAACATCAACATGATGGTGTGGTTCATGAACCACAAGGACTAGCACTTCTGCCACTCTTGCTAGTAAGCTATGTGTCGTTGAAGGAGTGTCAATGTCAACTAATGAGTGGTGGGAAATGGAAGCATCCAGTCAACGTCTTTTGGATCTATATCCCACTACTTTGTCGTCCCTTCTTTGTACTCTAGGTTCTTGTGCGATTGAAGATGCAAATTGGAGTGTATGTAGACCGACTCCTCAGCGTTTTTTGCTATGAACTTATTGCGCTCATGCGAGTGGATGAACTTGTATGTGCTCCAATTCTACTCACAAGAAGTTGAATTTGCAACCTATATTCAAATTTATAAAAATATTAAGTTTAAACTCAAGTTTTAAACAATAATTTTAAAGCAAAAAGAAAGTTGAAAACTTAAAAACTTATAAAATAAAAAAGTTACTTGTGACAAGACCTTGATTGCAAGAGGTTGTAGGTTCAGTGATCATTGGCCATGGAGGTACCACCACATATGAGCATCCTTCTTGTATTTGCTTCAAAGAGCATCGAGACTATGACCTTGGGAGGTAATGAAACCCTCAAACTTGTTCATAACCATCTCTTCTATCTTGAGATTGGGGAAGATCTTAGAGAATGCTAACTTATATCCTTCAGCGACTTCGACATCCCTGCATGGTGGCACCCTCCTTTGCAAAGGCAAGGAGATATAGCAGGATGGTCATTTTGTTCCACTGCTTAACAAGAATTGAATGCATTTGTTTGAAAAATGTCTCCTCAAGATCTTGCTCGTTTGCATTAATGATGGCCTTCATCTTTTCAATCATCGAGTCGTTGCCATCATATATTTCTCCCAAACATGGCTGATCCATGCTAGTGAATGGATCGTACTCATAGTGGGCTCAGAGAAATTCAACAAATAATCTATACAGACCCTCCAATCATCATCTAGGATCATATTTTTGACTCTTTGGGCTTGCTCTTTGCTTGACTCTGTCCATACACTCTATATGTGGTTGATGACCATGCTACTGAGTGCCTCTCGCATCTTTTCAAGTTGTCTCAAGACAATTGTGTGAGAGGTGAATCTAATCTCAACAAACTATTACAAAATTAAAATAAAAAATAAATAAAGAAACTTATGAAAATATACAAGTACTAGATTTAAAAAGTGTAAATTTTAAAACAAAAATTAAATTAATAAAATAATGAATATTAAAATCTACAAGTACTTTTAGCAGCTCCAAAGTTGAGAAGGATCTGAAGATGGCCTGAGAGAGGTGATGGTTGGTGACAAACATTTGAATCTCTTCGGCCTTGGCATACACTTGCTTGATCCACTCAATTTTTCTCCCTATTTTTTGTAGCATGAGGTTGAGCGAGTGAACAACACATGGGAAAAAATGTGCCCATACCTCGCCTCTGCCAACATCCCCACGGTTTGTGTTATTCGTTATAACTTGGATAACATTTTGAGTCCCCATCGCCTCAACGGATTTGAGAAGGATGTTGGCGATGAGTTCGACATCCTTGACACACCCCTCACAATCATCTGGCTTCAAAAACATTTTCCCTTTAGGGCACGTTACAACCACATGGATTAGAGGCCTATTTTTTGCATCTTTCCATCCATCGGAAGTGATGGAGACCTTTGTTTCAACCCACGAATACCTGATTGGCTTCGACGATTTTTCAAAATGTTTTTTCTCCTTTGTCAATTGGTTGTTGTGGAGTTTCTCAAACCCTAGACCTTTGTAGCCTTTTGGGGCCTTGTTGATTGCTCTTACCATTTCTTGCCAATATGGTGATTTGACCACATTGAAGGACAATCCATTTGTATACACACATCGTGTGATATGCTCATCTGCGATCTCCCTACTCTCATTTTTAAAAGACCTTTCCAATGGTTCTTTTGTTCTTTTGTTTGAAAGAGGAGAAACCTCTTCACGCATGGAGGATGCTGCCAAAAATGGATGTGTTGCGGTCACAACTGGGAAATTGCCATGAGGAGTTGGGGAAACTGGGGGCTTCCTTGATCCTTTGGCTTTCTTTGACAAAGGGTGCGTTGATCTCATGTCATGGATTGCATCCACTTCTTGCTCCTTGATGTATGCAAGGATTTTTTGTTTTGTCATTGGATTACTATCCTTCCCCTTGCAACCGTTGATGCCGGCATTAGGGACGTGACATAAGTGGGCGTTCACCCGATTGTATGGGTTGACATATTGATAATCACAAGAATTCTATTTCCAAAAATACCTCCCCAGCACCCGGTATTTGCTCTATCATTGTCACATGTTTTCAAAGTGGTGATTTTGCATCAATTTTAAATTACTTTTGGCCCACGAAGGGAAAACTTGTTGACATTGTAGTATATCTAACTACAAGTTATAAAACCAACACAAACCTATTACAAAAAATTAAAAACAAACCCCAGGGTAGCAACTTGTAAAAAAATGACAAAAAAGAAGAGTTAAAAACAATACAAGCTAAAACTTAAAAGTTGAAAATTTTATCTTGGTAGTAAATGGGCTTGTCAATCAATGTAGGAAAATGATTAGAATGTTGTTTGATGAAGCTTCAACCCTATATTAGCAATGAAAGGTAAGTATGCAATGAGAAAATGAGAGGTAGTGTTTTTGCTTTTGTGTTTTATTTTTATCATTTGTGTTCTTTTATGTCTTTCACTAAACTTAGGGTTTGCAATGTATTTTTTATTATTTTTAATTGTTGTTTTATGTCAAAATTTGAGATTTTAAAAAAAAAAATGTTTTAACTGTTGCGTTCTGCCTGGGTTTGTCCTGGGTGACCTGGGTTCCTTGGGTTCTGGTACATGCTTGGCCCAAAACTTGGGCGAACCTAAATGAAACTGGGTCCCCCACAATGACCCTAGGTTGAATCTAGGCAGTATCGAACCCAAACCTGGATCCGGTATGTGCCTAGTCCGGGTTCCTCTGTAAAATTCCACAAACTGGTATCTTAGTTTATATACTATTATCATTGATTTATATACTTTATCACATTGTTATGATTTCTATGATGCATGTCATATTATATAAACCATGCACTAACATGTGTGATGAGCTAATCAGAAAACAATATCCAAAATGTTCAGAAAATGTTTGTATGCATTAATATATAGATCAAAATCCTCAGCAAATAGTCCTATGTTATTACATGCAAATTTCAGTCTTATGGTTGAAAATAAACCTTAAATATAACAGTTGACTACAATGCAATGTGAATGGTAATATGCATTAAAATTTGTTATCAAACCTATGTTTTGAATTTTTCATTTGATCATTTTAGTTTTTGCTTAATTGATTTTCTATGGGGTGTGTATGAAATCAAGGGAAACACACCTGGTGCACGTAGGGAGTGTTAAAATGCCTTGGATGTGTCTTTGGGTGTGGTGTGTGTACCCGGTGGGAGTGTTCCTAGTGCAGCCCAAATATCATTGGATGCATGCACCCAGACAACACTTATTTTTGGTATCAATCCATTTTATATTGAGTGATTCTTCTTGTGGTGTCTATGGACACCACATATATGTGTTTTCTAATATTCCAACGAGATTGAGCTGACCAACGTGTGTCTAAGTGTCATTTGAGGCCAATTTTTTTCTATTTATGCATTTTACCCAATCAGCTTTTCCAGCGAATCAGGGAGTAATAGGTGGTGGTGCCACATCAACAAAGCACTCTAGGTGGCGCACAATCATCAAGGAGGAATGTAAGTAATGAATGGATTTGGGAGTGACATGTGGTGTGCTTAACGTTTTTTGAGCTCTTCATAGTGGTGCTACTCTTTTCTGTTCTTTCAGGCTTCTATAGTGTTCTTAGCAATGGTGAATATGGAGAGCATTCCAAGTGTCCTAGTGTTGTTTGGGCACAACTATCATGCACGAGAGTCATCCATTGAGATTTATTTGAGGACCATGGGTTTGTGGTGCATTGTGTTCAGGGATGAAAAAGTTCCTTGTGCAGAGGAGAAGCGAGATGTATATCATGATTTAGAGGATCAGGGAATTTGGATTATGCTGAATCACATTTCACCTTAGCTTTATTTTCATCTCAAGAAGTGCAAGACTTCAAAGGAGATGATGGCTACTCTAAGCAATTTGCTTGGGAAAGATGACGAGTCAAGGATTTATAGGCTTAATTGTGAGCTAGCAACATTGGATCCTTTGTCTTTTGACAAGATTGAGGATTATCTATCTCATATAAAGGAATTTTTATACCAATTGGAGGAGTGTGGTAAGGAGTATGGGAAGAAGGATGGTGAAGTCATTGAGATCACATCCTTGAATATCTGAAGCTGCCATATGATGTATTTCTCTCCGCACTTTCTTCTCAAAGGACCGTAATGAGGGAGGAGGGCAAGAGCATGTCTTATGCTACAATGTGTTCTCTATTGATTGCTGAACAAGAGAAGTGCATGAAGAGGGGTGAAATTGGTTCAAAGAAGCAAGCTCATATGAAGCTGAACTATAAGGTAAACCAAGACAATGGTGGAGATGAGAACAAGAGAGAGTCTCATAATGGTGATCACAAGCATGGTCAAAAAGGCAAGGAGAAGAAGCACGTGGAGTGTGCCTATTGTGGCAAGCTTGGATATTTGGAGACTACTTGCTATAAGAAGCTGAAGGATCTCAAGTAGGAGGTCAAGGATCTCAAGGATTACCGAGGCAAGTCATATGGTAATGGTAAGAATGATGTTCTTGTTGCACATTCTTCTTAAGATTTTCATGACCACACATCCAAGTGTGAGTTTATTGTGGTTTCTGGATGCACTCATCATATGGCCAAGGATGGTTATTTGTTCTATTTGCTTGGAAAAGTTGGTGATGAGAAAGTTTATATAGTAGATGATTTAACTCTTCCTATTGTTGGCAGTGGTGACGTTGTGCTAGAAGATGGCATGGTTAGAGATGTTTACTATGACCCTTTTTTGAATGTGAATTTGCTAGCTTTTTATCAACTAAATTAGGAGGGAAAGAAAGTTGATTTTGGCTTGACAAGGTTGTTTTGAAAGAATTAGCAATAAGTTTCAGGTGCTTTCCACTGGTTTACTTGATAAGATTGCACATGCTTATAAGTTTACTAGCTTTGGTGATGTTTCAAAACATCACATAAGTGATGTCATTACTCCAGTTTTGGATGCACAAAAACACAGTGTTTATTTCAGTTCTATATAGACTGTTGATGAGGCACTTAATCCCAAGATGTCTGATTCTTCAATTGTGACTCTTGAGGATTCTTTAGCGGTTGATGAGGTGACTCTATTTGAGGATGCACAAAAGTGCATTGTTACTCTTACTATCCAAATTGATGATGCAAATGAAGATGAGACACCCTGTTACCGTTTCCCAGGATCTTCAGTTATGATTTGTGAGATTCCTTCAAAGGATGATGGGGTTGTTTTAGATGATGCTACACCAGTTGAGGCTTCATTGGAGAGAGATCTTGGGCGTTCTCCACATCATGCTAGAGATTGTGGTTCCAACATGAGACGGGTCCTACTTCTAAGAAGATTGTTATGATTCTTGAAGATGCTAAAGAAGATAGGGGTATACATCATTGAAGACCCGTAGTGGGAATGCTCTCATGGCTAGAATGTTAGACACTCATGTAAAAGCCAAGGTCAAAGAGGAATGGGAGAAGGTGATGACATTTTACTACTTTTGATGGATGGGTGGCCTTGTGTGTGGGGCATCCCATGGAGGCAGCATTATCATTTTTATTCTATCTTTGCTTTTGAGATTTGGTTCAAGAGGTTGTTGGAGGTCATTTATCCCAAGATTGTTGACTTTAGTTGGATGGGTGAAGATTTTCATAGTGCTTATGGTCTTGTGGTAGATTATGTGGTTGACATTGTGGTGCTTAGCTTCAGTTCTTTGGCATGATATTGTGGATGTTACAGGTTTTTGGAGACTACGCACATGGTTGGCAACATTTGGTGGTTGACATGGTGTTTGGATCACAATATTTGGAATCAATATTTTTCCCATCATCAACATGGTTGAGAATTTTTTGACGCTTTGCTTCAGATTGTGTTGTTTTGGGAACTTATGCACATTGCAAGGAGCTTGGAGTGATGACCTAGTGTTCAAATGCATAGGAATCTTTAGCATTTGGCTATCATCAACATTTGGGTAGATTCTCCATGTTACATTTCTACCTCTTTTGGGGGATGAGACTATCATATAACAATTCTTTTGTGGAAAATAAGGGACCATTTTTTCTCTCATATTTAGATGGGAGTTGGCTTTTATTCCTTGATGAAGAATCAAGATGTGCATGAAATTTTCTTTGTGGAGAGCATGGGTATGCTTGTGGTTGGATCGGGTCCTAGTACCTGGTCATGTATGAAGCAAAAATGCTTCCATCTCTAAGATAGAACATAGAAAGAAAATAAATAAATAAATTATATTAGTCCACAAATGACCAAAAGCAGGTCAATGTGAATCAAGAATACAAGCAACTACAATAGAAAGTGCTAGGGTCAAAGGATCTTTGGAACAACGATTAACTAAAAAACAAAAGAAGCACAAAAGCACTGAAAATGAACGAAGGGTAAACCTAACACAATAAAGCCCCCATCCTATGTGGTTAGGGTACCGATATAAATAGCCATGTGGAGGGAGCAAGAACCCTTGAAGAGCATGAGTTGATGAAGTACGAATGACTGGATGGTGGTACAACCATAAAAAATTGTTGATCGTGCTTAGGATAGAGGAATCATTTGTGTCATCATCTATCATCGTGGAAGGGCCAATGCAAGATTTGATAATGCTCATTGAGTGTTTAGGGCTGAGGGGGTTAGGTTGGGTAATCATAGGAAGAAGCAAAGCAAATCACTCCACCTTGAATCCCTCCTAACATCCAAGGCCGAAGAAATTCCCATGGCAACGAAGAAACTAGTAATGTGTGCTTGTCCCCATAGCTCGAGAAGCATTCACGAAGGTGTAGATCCATGATGCCGAGGAGCAGATCCATGTTGTCGAGAAGGGGTGGATCCCTATTGCTGAGAGCTAGTGTGGCAGGGCACCTTAGTAGTAGTGTTGTGTAGAGATGAGTGTTGCCTCACTAACCTACCTCCCTAGTGTGTGAAGCAACAATATCCAAAGGGCGCTTAATGCCACCATCCTTTATAATGGGTTGAAAGAAAGAGGGATTAGCCTGGGGGCTCCCTGCAGGGTCCTGCGTCGAAGGGTGACAACCTCTTGAAAAGGGCTAGGTGTTGTTGGTCCAGGTAACAAAAGAAAGTGGATAGAGTGTTGCCCGAGTCTCTGTAAAGACAATGATATCTCACCTGGATCTCATAATAAATAGGGCATCTGAAAATGAAGTGCTTCTCAATTTTGACCTCCTAGGGTGATTCAATACAACATATTGAGTCCCCATGTGGAATATGATGATCAGTGTCAGCTTGCAACTAGTGTGAGCACACCCTCAACTGGCCAAGGTGAAACCTCAAGCCATGAGACCAACGATGTTGGAGAGAGTTAGGACAACGAATGATACCATCCATCACTCGCAAGAATGCTTGGTGTAAAAGGCAAGCTTGGGGTTGAGGGGATGAGGAGGAGAGGTTCGAGTGACCTAGATGTACTGCTTGTAGATATCCTTTCTAATAACTTTAATGATGACCTCCTTTAATGGAAGAAGACGAGGAGAGGCATCCAAAGAGTACTTGAAAGGAGGTAAGCTATCAATAGAGATGTGATAGACTGGAGGAGCAAACTAGTCTCAGAAAACTAGCAATGCTGACATCTATTGGGGCCCAAAGATACAATCCTCTTTGAAGAACATAGAGGATTGCAGCACTGAACAAGATTTGTGTATGAGTTAGGTTGTATTTTAAGATTGCTCATCCCATGGTGTAGCGAATATTTGTCCAGCTGCAGGAGTTGCTCGCACTTTTTGATGTTGACATTGAGGGGATGCGAAGATCTCTCTTCTAGACACTTCAGCTTATTAATGCCACCTTCTTTTGGCTCTCCAAGTTGTGTTTTAGGGGGGATGTTGGATTGTAAAACCTATCTTTATGGGTCACTTTGTGTTATTGATACTTGTGTCATACCGTTGGGTTATGTGTAGGTTAATGTGGCTTACACTTTTCTATCTATTGGGGTTAATGCCTTATTATGGGTCAGCATACCCTTATTTCACATCTGATAGGTTTATAAATAGAGAGTATGTCTTCCACCTAATCAATTGTTCTTTTTGTATCGATCCATTTTATATATTTTGTGATTCTTCTATAGATGTCTATGGACACCACCACATATCTATGTTTTCTTCTATGCTTGTGGATTTATTTAATTGTTCGATTATGGATATATGTCAAAATCTTACAGTATGGATGGGTTATGAAGGGCCTACGTGGTGTACAAACAACCCTTTGTCTTAGTCATGTGGCAGTTCCTCCTTTTTTTGTAGTTAGTCTCATTAAGGGTTATGATCCCAGCCTAATTGAGCTAGAAATAGAAGCTAGATATTTATTTGGATGTCATCGTTGATGTGAATTCATATTTGGTTTAAGTGTTTGGAAGGTTGCCCTCTCGGAGTGGCTTGGCTTCCTTATTCTGTCATAAATTAATTTTTGGCCACTGCCAAACAATTCTACACATATCTGCTTCATTTCATTCATTTGCGATTAATGTTATTGCTTTATTTTTGTGGATCTGTTGTATTGCTTGTGCTAGTATCCTAACTTTCAATCTAGTATATAACTTTTAATGACTCCTAAACCTTATTCTAGTAATTTAATACAAGCTAAGGATATTTTCCATGCATTTTTCACTCTCGGCACACTTGGATGGAAGCAATATATATTATTTAAGTGTCAGAACATCATGTATGCCGGCGACATTGTCACTCATGAAGTGGCTACTGCCCTTGTATCTGTCATGCCAGCGCCAAAGTTGGATAATAATTACATGGCTATTTTAAAACTTGTCCTTTAAGTTAGCTTACTCCTCCAAAGTGATATTTAGTCTTCAATTGGAGCATCGGCCTGATTTTATGCATTCCATGACATTCAGTGCATCCCTCCAAGAAGGGCACCTGCTTCAGCATTCATATTCTTCCCTAAATCAACAACAAACGAACCTTGAATCAATCCCTCATCTCTATCGACTTCCCCTCCTTATGGACATGCGCTAGTTGAAATTTTACTTGACTAAGCTCAATGTCAGGAGTTTTCACGTATCTTCGTTCTTAGGGAAATTAGGCTCTCTTTCCCTTTTAGTATGGAAGTGTCTCAAACTTCTTTGTCTTGAAGGTTTGTGTTGCTAAGTAGGTTTCTAATTTCCTGTTCAATGCTGGGGGGGGTCTTGTTCAGAGTTCTATTGATTTAAGTCCACTGATTATCAGTTGGTAGTTAGTTACCAGATTACCTTGTTTTAATTTTATAAGTTAAAAGGCTAATATGTATTTTTTTTATGGTTTATAACTTTATACAAGCAAATGCAGATAGCTGAAGGCTATAAAGGGTAATTTTTTGTAATTGTTTTTCATCTTCCTCAAATTTATGTTTTTTCGTTTGTATAATTGATCCGTTGCTGATTCAGTGAACATGCTATTGAAATTCAACATATATATGTGGCAATCAATGCTTGCTAAAACCATGTTCTGCTTTTTAAAATTTTATGACTGATTTCAATGTGCGTATGGACAAAATAGATAACTACACTGCTGAAAAACATATCTATATACAATCTCATACTGGTGCACATGCTCCCAGATCAAACCATATGGAACTACAGCTGAAATCAACTATACACATGGATGAACAGGAACCAAGCAGGCTTGACTGTGGGGAAAACCCCTAGGAGCATCACATAATGCAATGAGTTTCAAGTCGATCATTCAAACAAATGAGGGATCAATCATAGAAGAAATGAAAACACATGAGAAATGGGCTTCTAAAGGAACTACTCCAGCATTAAATTCTACCTGCAGTTGATCCCGAAAAATATTAACTAAAAATCTTGCACTATGGGAAGTTTGATTGCCTAAAAGTTAAAACTTATGTGGCTTTGCTGAAACAATATCCCATACCACTATGTACATCATGGATTCTTCCCCTTGCAATGTAGAATGCCCAATTGCTCACACATATTAATGTACAACAATGGAAAAACTAAAAAAATATAAGTTAAGGAACACAACAAAAGACACCAAAAGTTACTGTGGAGAAACTTGATGTGAGAAAAAAACAACAATGAAAAGCCATGCTTCATTCATCTTCATGGCTTAAGAAATGGGTAAGGAGTGGAAGCTCTCGTGGAACATGGAAGATTACAAATCCCTCAACTCTGCAAGGTCCTGCATCCTCGTACTGCTTTGCCCATCTTTCTCTCTGTTTAAAAGACCCATACGATCCTCCAATGGGTTGATTGATTGGAATAGTTAGATGCCTCTCACTTTGGAAAGGTTACATGTAATGAGTTTGAGTTGATGTTTTAAGTTTTTTAACTCCTCTCCATCAAAAATTTCATCCTCGTATGTTTCCTTGCCTTCAATGCTGGGTTTTCCCATATAATACCGCTGGTTGACATAACATTACTGCCCATAATCAGATATTACCTTTTATACAGACATTACCTCTTATATTCAGACATTATCAGATGGCTGGCTTAAAATGGGCAGGTAGGTAGCTCAAGGTGTCTAGTTTCTTCTGGTTGAAATTTGGCTCATTACAATATCGTGTGACCAAGTTATAGCCAAAATAGGATATACTGTTTTCCATGCTTTTGGGGGCTCAAATGGCTGTATGTCAACGTGAATTCTGATTTGTATGTAGGTCAGGGTGTCAGGAATTGCATACTAAATTTCAGATCTATCTGATATCATATGAGGGAGTTATAACCTTCACATTGAGACTCCCTGCTTTTCGGGTGGACATTGATGTAGTTCATTTTTTGATACTCACCGTCAGTGAGTCAGCAACTCATCGAACCACCTTAGTTTTCTCCGAACTGCATGGAGTGATTCTCTAACAAACAGAGAACCTATGTACCAAGTTGCAAGGCTTTATGCTGCAATTTGGCTGTAGAATAAAAAATAATTGGTCATTAATCAGTAGCAATAAACTAGTCGATCACTAGCTGTTCACCACCAATACTTCTTCATTTCTCTCAATCCCTTGCTTAAACACAAGTGCAATGATATCTTGAGACTTGACTTATGAGCGATTATGTCGATCATTCATTATTCATTTAGAACCAGTCCTTTGACTTACACATCCACATCCATGTTAATGGAAAATAGTTACTACGATCATCTGGTTCCGTTGATATAATATAAATGTTAATTTTTTATTTAAATAATACTTATTTTCTATTATTTAAGTGCTACTTTTTAATTTTTGATATCTATAGCAATGTATTTTTGATAACCTTAATGTTTCTTATTTGATATCAACAATGTCCCATGGGAACCCATGGAAAATATATACCCCTAACATTTTCCCTTTCATATCATTTTGCATTACTCTGATGCATGAATAATATTTTGTTAGTCTTTTAATATTTCGTTGTTGTACATGTGTATGTCCGGTGGGGAGCTGAGGGACAAATGAAAAAATAACCTTCTTCTAAAAGGATGCTCTAAATTTCAACTACGCTGATGCATTACTCTGATGAATGAATAGTATTTTGGTAGTATTTTAATATTTTGTAAAGATGACCTTCTAAAAGGCTGCTCTTAACTTCAACGTACCCTGTAGCTGTTTTAAGACTGTGGGCATGGATAGAGTAGTTTAAAAGCTGAATAGAATTGTTTTTGTTGCAACAGAGAGAATTCCGCATCTATATTTAAGAGTTTTGCTATCTACTATTTCCAATATGTTCAAGATTTCAATCCAAAACTAACAGTTATTGTAGCGCACCCTTATTTTCTTATTTGTTATCTAAATATATTCCATCTGACAGCAGGTTCCATCAACTACTGGTGCAGTACCTGTCTTTGAAGGTGCAAAGATTATCAATGCCAGTGCCCCTAAGATTGATCCAGCGACTGAACTCTTCAACCTCCTGAGCATTGAAGATCCTGTGCCTATTAGCAATGAGGTATCTCGTCAAGTGGATGATAGTTCACGGGCTGCATTTCAATGTAAGAGCTTGTTGATTGTCGTTACAGTGAATGCATGTTTCCCTTGACAAAGAAGATGCTATATATGCAGAAGCAGACCTTGAAAAGCTTCCTTGATAGGAAATTTTGATAAAAGTTGTTTTGTGAAGCCAAATTTCAAAGAACAGAAATTAACACTAAACCCCTTGATCTTTTAGCTGCAGAAGCAACAAAACCAGGTGGACAAAAGCTTGTGAGAGAGCCAGTGACCGTTAAGAATGACGTAACTGCAGGCCTCGAGGACTTATTCCGAGTGTCCCTTCCAGTTATGGATAAGCAAAGACAGTCCCAGCTTCCAACAGATATGAACAAGAATATCATGATGGATAAAACAGTACAGCCTCAGATGCCAACAGATGCAAAAGACAATATAATGAGCCAGTTTGAAAAGGTAAGTAGTGCCTTGTAGTTTCATTAAATCAACATAATTTCTACTTTCTACAGTTTTGGGCCTTGGCTCTTCACTTGACTGACTGTTATACAATCAGTCTACCATGCCGCCTCCGTATGTGCTACACCAGCAACAGATCACCTCTCTTCTGGCTCAGCAGCAGTCCTGGATGATGGCTGCTGCATCAGCTTCTGTGGGTAAGCAAGCAGCTTTGTTCCAAGGTCAGCAACAACAATTTGCGTTTAAAAATAATGGAAGTATACCAGCTTCAGGTAATTTTGGACAAACACCTGGTCAGGTTTGGCCAACTGCCAATTTCCAGTTTCCTGGGTTTATACATGGTATGGGAGCACAAAATGGTCTGCCATCAGCACCTCAGGTAGCGACAGATGTTGATTAATCCTTTATCATTAGATTCCAATCATCAGTGCGTATTAGTTCCAACTCGATCTAAAATGTGTCTTTCTTATATATATAATACAGGCTAATGGCTTTATGCAAACCAGTGCATTAGGTTCTCAAGCATTTGGAAGAGCTCCAAGGTATCTTTCCTTGTTAAGTATTCATGTTTGAGTAATAATTTGTTTTCTGATAGTGAAATTAAACATATTGTATAGATTTGGTACATGCAATCAGCAGGAAACTATGTGAAATTAGCAGTTAGTGGTCTTATGTCAAGAGGTTGTGCTGCGAGGTTGAGGATTTACTGGGTAACATCAAGTTTGAAGACTTTAGACGGCTAGCTGATTAAGGCTTTGGATAGAATTATGCTCTACTAAAATTTCTTGCATCCCTTTGTACAAAGTTGAGTAAGATGCCATAGAATCTGGCCAATATGAAATGAGCCAATCTGATATTTCTGAGAATCAGTTTGGATTCAAGCACTTACCAAAGAAAACCAGTGTCAACCATTGCCCAAAATGCATGTATATTATTATCAATTGTGTTTATTGGAAGTACAATATGGATGCCACATGCTAATTTATACGAGTCTCCTTGGATTTTTGCCTTACATCCATGTTACTGGTGGATTCTGGAATAATGTTATTGTTTTGAGCCAATATTTTCAATTTGAAATTTTCAACATAGATTTACACACAAACGTCTCTTCTTGCAGTGTGTACAACATGGCAATTCCTAGCAGTACAGGGGCGTACACATTCCCAGGGTCTTCCACCAAGGGACCACCTTTGGCTGTCCGATCTACTGCAGCATCTTCCGGAAGTTCACACACTTCCTCAGCAGACAGTTATGATTTGTCTTCTCTAGTGACTGGAGCCTTTTCAAAACAGTAGATGTTTAACGGGCAATATGTGAATACACCTTTTGAGAAAGGGATAATTAGGTGTTTGGAGGGCACCAAGATGGTCAAATTCCTCATGATCTGTAATTTTAACATTATTTGTCTTTTATTAAATTGCTTCATCATGCTAAATAAGAGTAGGTTAATTTTTGTAAAAGATTTTATGGATATGACTGCGTATTGATTTTAAATCCAACGTTTTGAGTCTTCTACTGAACCCATCATCAGGGAGAATAAGCCTATGCTTGGGGAAGGTTAGAGAAACAAATTCGTCTTAAATATGTGAAAAAGAGGATTCCTGATTCTTTGTTGACGTGAAATATTGTACTTCTTGGCATTTTGAAATAAATAAATATGCATTATTGCATAGGGTTTAGATTGTGGATCCTAAATTTTATAAAAATAATGACAAATTTTGTTTCTTTATTTGGTTTGTTCCATATCATTTACAAGATTTCTTTCTTAACAGTTGTCAGCATCTTGTGATCATCTTTTATTTTACTTTTATTTTTTTTCCAATTTTCAAACTAATTAGAATATAGAACATTTCAGTTAAATATTTATTTTTGCAGGGAAAGAGCATGGTGGCGAATGTATACCATCGATGAACTTTTATAAGGTTAGTGAGCATTTTGACTGCTTTCATATACCATATAACACACAATCTTAGCAACAAAGTCATATTAATATTATACAATTTCTAATCTTTATTTGTATTGCAAATTATGTTCCCTTTCAATATTGTATTTTCAAGAGTTAAAGAGCATATCGTTCATGGATAAGTGGCCCAGTCAATGTTGTATATTCAAGAGTTAAAGAACACATCGTTCATGGATAAGCGGCCCAGCTGGTCGAGAGCTTGATCCATACAAATTAATGCTAATTTCAGATGGTCGGCCCATATATGCATGACTTGAGTCTATATTGATTAAGGCCTCAAACTTATTTTTGCAACACATGCAATTCTTTATGCCACAAAAGACAAGTTTAATGGGGTCTCAACTCTATTTATAAAAGCCACATGTGTAAGGCTCCCCCAAAACTCCCCCCATTATGTTTAATGGATTTCAATTTCTTCCTTAAAATGTGGCCTAGTTGTTATCTAAAACTTTTCTAACTTTGCATCCATGGGATCAATATACAATTTTTGACTACTTCAAATCATCACCACTCAATTTTTTAATTATATACTTTTGTGTAGTGTCATTAACTGAATTTATGATCTTAATGGCTTTGCATCAATTATTTGTTGCCAATTTGGTTGAGCCTCGAGTCTTTCGTCAATCATTATAGAAACTTGTTGTTTATTAGACTGCCTTTGAAACTAATTAAAATCTACCACTTTTATATCTTTTTCAAACAGAGACTTGCTTTTGGATGAAGAACCTATCAAACTTTTTTGGTCTTTATTTATTGAATAAAAACTCAAGGCAAGGATCTGAAATAAACAAAGTTATATTTGACAAGCACTATAAGAGAACCCCAGGGTTTAACGACTTATTTTTGACAATTCAATTAACCACTAATGATTGAATTGAAGATATAAATTAATAAATTTTATTATAGTCTACCAGTGACCAAAACATCATAGTCGAGCTTAATAGTACACCTAAGTGTAATAGAGACAAAAGTATACTCACTCGATGCAAACATTGTTTCCGAAAATGCAATCATACAAAAGTTTACTAACTCACAACCAACCCATCTTGGTCATTGTCGACCGATATCAATTATTACCAACCGACGTTAGTTCTCTATGAAATTGATTGGCATCGGTCGTCTTGTAATCAGCATTACTCAGTTCTGACCGACGATGGTCATTGTGTTTTTAAAATAAAAACCCAAAAGTGTCTAAGTTTTGAAAGCTCATTTACTCACCATTGAAAGTGCTTCTAAGCGGAAGGAGACTATCTAACCCTTGCAGGTCCAAGGCATGTTTGGAACACAAAATTGCAAGTTTAAGTGGTTTTAACATTTCATTTTGGGTACTTAAAAATAATTAGTTAAATCATTCACACTTCATTTTTGGTGCTTAAAACGAATGTTTAAATCTTGAACACTTAATTTTGGTGTTTAAAAATGAATTAGGTTAAATATTGAACATTTGGGTTTTGGCTCAAAATGAATAGAGGTGGTTTTGCTTAAGTTGTGTTGTGCAATTTTTTCCTAAGTTTTCACACTTAAACCAAGGGGTCAAGTAAAGAACTTAATTAAACATTTCAAATTGGTGTTTGAATTAACATTCACTTAGATTTCAAATTCATTGAAAATGTTTATTTGAACTTGTTTGTTTTTTTTTGCAAAATGAAGAATGCATATATGCTTCCTCCCTATCCCCCATAAGGATCTTGGGTGATCAAAAGTGCATTTTCATTGCATTTGTGCCTAGTCCAAGGTATGTAAAAAAAAATTTCTATGCTTTCCCTAAAACTCGCATGGTTTGGGTGATCTAAAAACAATTTTAAAGTCTTTTTACTTAATTTTATTTTCATGCAATTTGGCTTGTGGAGAGGAGGTCATTGCCTCTTCGTGAGTTATTTAGGAAATCATTGATCCTAGGCTTCATCTCTTTGCAGTATTTCAACCTTGCTCCATGATGGGGTATACAAATTAGGGTACGCATATTGAGAGAGTCAAAGGGTTGAGTAACTAACATCTCCTTTTATAACGAAGGCCCAAGTCAAGTGTGGTCAACTAGGGAATTCCACTAAGTAGTCCATGGATGGAATCACTATGAAAATGAATATACCTTTGCATAGTAAGTTGATTGGTATGAACTCAATTGACATGATATTTTTCGTGTTAGCCACACTTCGGATCAGTTTAAACAATCGTAAATTGTAAGTTTTAGTCAACCCCACTTCTCATACCTTGTTAGGATCTATGACAATATACTTAGTTGTATTTAGTCTTTTTTCTTTTATTTCTTGGTGTTTGAGTTTAAAGCTTTGTTTGTTATACCATGACAAAAATGAGTTTGTCAACACTACTTCATTGTTTGAGGAGATATGCCATCCATTTGACACCGTGTTTTAACTTAAATTTTTTGTATCAAAAATGTTGTATGTGTCATATGATTGAAACAGGTAACGTTATGTTGCTCAAATCAATTCAAGTTTTGAGCCTTAGAAGTCTTTGAAACAAATCATTGTTTATATATTTTGAGAGCGCTAACACCATTATGCTGCTCAAATTGTTTCATAGATTTATCTTGTTTTGTGTCTAAATGACCATTGATTAAAACTAATCACATGTGTTTTGTGTGATCTTTGTTTTAGTGTTGTTACGTCATTCAAATTTGCCTAGCTTGTTGGTCAAAAAGCCCAAGATTTCCTAAGTTGAGTTTTTAATTAACTTATACAAGTTCGGATTTAAACTTTGATTGATTTCTGTTTAGGTCTCGTCTCATAGGGGTTGATACACAAATATTTCTCTTTTGGGTTGTGTAACTTAAGTTAATTTTTGACTCAAAATTCGAAAACTATATTGTTTGTGCATTTATATGAGAGAATCAGTTTATCTTCAAAAAATTTTGTTTAGTGCCTTATACTAATTTGATCACGTTTATGTCTAGAATTGTTTATGTCAAAGTGTTCCAAGTTTTTAAGTCTAACTTTTGACGTCGAATTTGGCTAAAAGTCCTAACACATGTCTTGTTTGAAACTAGATTTTGACTTCGCGTTTGGTCAAAAAATCTAGCAACTTTTACCTTTCCTGGTTTAGACCTATTTGGAACATCTTTGGACCTAGAGTTTGGGCATCTTGATTTTAGTTTGTTTTATTTGACCTTGTTTGTGTAAGACATTTAACGTTAGACATTTGACGTTATACTATTTTTACCAATTCTTTGTATAGATTTTTTTGGAGATACAACTCCATCCCTTTGACCAAGTTAGACATAGTTTGAACCTTTTGTCTTTTTAGACGTAACTTTTTAGAGTTTGTAGAACTCTAACCCCTCTTGTCACAAAAAAATTGCCATAGATTTGACCATGTCACACTATACACGTAGTGGAGTCAAGTATAATCTAGGATATGGAAATGTTGTCACATACGAGAAATTTGTTCAAGACCCTTATGAAGATGTTGTTTGGGAGATGGATTCTTATCCACCTTATAATGCTCAAACAGGGAAACAAAGTCAAGATCTTTTGGCCAATTATTTGTTTAGCACGTCTCCATACACGGAGCAAGACCAAAAACAAATGGCTCAATACTTGGCTAGCATACCTTTGATTGTGGAACAAGATCAACAACAACCATATTATGTTACAATGTCATCGGCCTATGATAATAAAGCTACAAAGGTAGGAGCTAAGTTTCCAATAGACTTTCTTCATGAAAACTTACCAAGTTTAGTAAGACGGCCTTACAACATATCTTACAATCAAAACAATGAACATACCTCTTCTAGCAACCTTAATGATATAGTATTGATGCTATATCAATATCCTCATGTGCTTGTCACACAAAAGGGCCTCATGGAGGACCACTTCATTCAAATGCAGACAACATACTAGACATATCAAAACCTAGTGCATAACTCTAATAATATGACCATGTCAAACACACTTCTTATCAAATTAGTTTTTTCAACAGGGATTTTACTTGAGTTGACAGGTCAAGAAAATTAGGGTTGAGACCTAGTTATGCAAAGCACCTCGGGAGAAAACATGTTCAATACCCCAACTATCGAGGAAGTGTCTTCTGCTTCGACGTAGAATAGTGAGCCAAACATAGTGGACAATATGTAAGTAACATCTAATTTGAACCAAAGTGGTGTTAACACACAAACATGTAGTCAACAACAATATGTGCCTTTAAATAACACCATGAGTGGTTCACAAACTCAAGGAGTAGGAGTTTCTACTTCTCAACCTCAACCGACTTCCTCTAATCTGCAATTAGCTACTTCTTCAAGCACACAACATCAAGGATTAAGTAGTCAACCAATGACCAGTGCCATGCCACAACAAAATGTGACAAATCTTACTCCATTGCAACAGGGGACGAATAACATTCCACAACAATATGCACTATCCAGTGTACACACACAATAGAGGCAAAACATATTGCCACCTCAACAAGGGGCAACCTATGTTTCACCTCGTCAGGTAGTGATGAACATACCTCTTTCATCGTAGATTAACATGTCGATCCAAAACCAAACAATGTCTAATCAATGTACAAGTATTGGTTAGTGACAAGTGTTGAATCTCCAATATGCATCCACTTCCCAACAAGAATTCGTGCAACCAAGAGGTCCCAATGTTCCAAAAGCATCTATTAGGCAACAATTCCCTTTTGTGCAAAATGTGCCATAAGTTCAACAACAAGGTTTTGTTTCACAAGTTTCCCTCAATCAACAAGGTATGACTAGTCAGCAACATGTCCCTATTCAACTTTAACAGGGACAGTATGACCATATTCCTCCATTCCAACCATAGTATTCCCAAAACCAAGCTTATATACTCAATCCCAACCAAAATATCGCACTGTAATACATGCAATTTCAACAATCCTACGCTAATCTGCATATGCATCCATTCTCTAACCAAACCAACACTCCTCAATAAATGCCTCTATTATACCTCGATCAAAGTAATCCACTTGTGACTGCACAACCTCCATCTTAGGCCAATGATCCCACTAGTTTCCTCACAAAAGAACTACAACAAATGAATGATGCAATTTCTCTCATTCAAGTAGCGAAACAAACCAAGAAAATCAAGTTAGATGACATATGTTCCTACCTCTTCAACATGGAGTATTTACAAATACCATTTCTTCCAGGGTATGAGCCACCAAAATTTAACAAGTACAAGGAGAAAGGTGACCCCAAATCTTATTTGACAGAATTTTTTGTTGCATGCCAACTAGTGGCTTATAGCAACATATACCTATTGTTGTTATTTCCATGGAGTCTAGCAGGGCAAACATTGGAATGGTTCTTGAAATTACCCAAGAATTTTGTCTCTAATTTTGACGATCTTTCAAAGAAGTTCGTTCAGACTTCTCTTACAATCTTGAGCATAAGATTTCATTGGTGGATTTGGCATAGACCAAATAGATGGTTTGTGAAAGATTTGCACGTTATTTATAGTGATGGAGAGCCCTTGCAAGTTGATTTACCCATAGTCTACCAGATAAGCAACTAACCATTGTGTTTATCAAAAATCTACACAAGATATCTTACAATTTGGAGTTGCAGTGTGCACATACTTTTAAAGAGATCATTGATAAAGGTTTGTTGATCAAAATATCTTTTATTAAAAAAGGGATAATTAAGCTAACCTCATTAAATCATATCCCAAACCACAATCAGAACAATGGCTAGAATCAAAACCAAGTCCAAGCGCAAGTGTCACAACCAACCCAGGCCAATAATAATTACAAATCCAAGTAGTTCAATCACAACAAGAATGTTGTAGAAAATGGATTAACAGAGTCGTGACATGTCCAAACGGTACAAATACCGTTTGTACAACCTATGTTGCATATGCAAATAACTCCTAACCAACAACCTCTTTAGTAAATGCAACAAACACAACCTAGACCAGTGCAACAAATGCAGTAACCTATGCCTTTGTAAAATCCTCCTCCAAGGAGAAATGTGCCTACTCTTCGTGTCTTTAGTAACTTTGGAGAACCGCTTAAATATGTGTTTTGCAAACTAGTCGCAACTAATTTGATTAACTGGCCTATTCTAAAGTGCTTTTTTTAAGGCGCTATTTATCCAGACTGGTACTAGCCAAATGAATTATGCGAGTATCATCGGATCAATAGCCATAATTTGCATTGTTGTGTGCAAATTAAACATGTGATCAAGAATATGTTGAAAAATGGAGAGATCACATTGGATCGTGGAGCTTCCACATTTAATCAAAACCTCAACATTTATCAGATACCTTTTCCCCAACATAACAACCAACAACAACAATGACCAATACAAAAATAACAATAGTATCAACAACAAACAGTATCAACAACCAAGGCAAAACCAACAAAACCAACAAAATCAATAGCAGAACCAACAACGTCAAAACAATGGATAGAACCAAGCTCAGAACGATGCTAACAATCAACAAACCTACCATGCAATTTCACATGACTACAACATGGTTATAGGCCATATTGCAGGAGGTCGTGTTAACACCATTTTCATTAATCCAAGACCAAGTGCTAATTAGACAAGACCGTTGCTAATCATACCCAACATTCCAATCCATGTCGGTAATTCTTCCTTGACTTGAGACCGCATATAGGCAAACCAATAAGAAAGGATTCCCACTTTTAAACCTTATATCTATAACTCATCATTAGCCTATAACCACACACAAGTGCACTAACAATCGAGAATTATCCTATCTGGTCCCCCTCCACCATCATTTATTAGCAACAATGGTCTTGTACCTAATCCCGATTATGCAATCACAACTCGACAATCGAAGATTAACATACTAGGCCCGCAAACATCTGCCACTTCACCCATCATACAATCGTCTGTTTCGACCAGGAATAAGCCATTTACCATTGTGCAAGAAAAGACGTTTGACATTGTGGAACAATTGCAAAAGATGCCAACACAAATCTCTATTTTAGATTTGTTGCATACGTCCACCATCCACAAAAACATCTTGACATAATTTCTTGGCCAATCCAAAGTTCCTATTGATATATCTCTAGACAAATTTTAAGCTTTGGTTGGACACCTAGCTCCAGGTCAACAATTAACCTTCAACCAAAGCGATATGTCATCCCTTGGCCCACTTCATAATAATCCATTGTACATTAAAGTTTACATAACGCAACACAAAGTGAAGCGTGTCCTCATAGATAATGTTGAATATTACGTCTCTAAAGCTTATCAAGCTTCTCGGGTACACGAAAACAGATCTCCAAATAGAAACCATCACAATCAAAGCCCACGACAATGAAGAATGAGAATCATAAGGCACCATCAACTTGTCAATTATCATTGGGCCCTTGACCCACGATACATTATGCCAGTGTTAGACCTCGATTTATCATATGATATGCTTTGGGTAGACCTTGGATACATGAGATTCATGCAATTCCATCAACATTGTACCAATGTATCAAGTTCTCCCATTCAGGTATGGAGGTTACTATTCCAAGAGATTTGCATCCATACGAGCATTGTAAGCATTCAAAGGTTGAGTTCAAAAGTTATAACTACTGTTTTGGCATGAATCCAATTGCTAAGAAGGATAAGGGGAAATAAATACTTGTCGATTCACCAAAAGCCAACTGCATTGACCCTGATACTCTTGATTCACTTTCCCACATGCCGCCTCCTGAAATGTCTAATCATTATACTATGAAGGTAAAACCACTTAAGTGAAATGGCATAATAGCATAATTAAAGGAAGTTGAATATATTTAGTTAAAGCATAAATGCAAATGAGGCCTCATGCCAAATCAACAGGGAACACTTGAGCCAATTTCTTTGACTTGGTACAAAGGAACTTATGGTATTGGATTTAAACCACCTAGGGGTGACCCCACGTATCTTATTCGAGTTTCATTGCCAATGACTAGTGACGATAATGCTGACAATAAAGCAGAGTTCGACCATAGCCCTTTCGATGACCTATCTTATACCAATTTGTTTGACAATAATTCCATTTGTAGCCTTTGACCAATTATTCACCATAATCCACTTCCATTATATTACCCCAACTGATAGATTGGGACCAACAAGAATTCAACGTGTTGGTTGATGAGTTTTAGAATGAAAAAGCTTTCTACGATTTTCTAGGCCTTAGGGACAATGTTCCATTGGGAGACACAAATAAGGGTTCTTAATCAAGTTGGATCTTGAAGCCTATTTTGGAGAGCGGGTGAACACCCTTAGCCAAAAACAAATAAATAAAATATTGAGGTCCCAAAATGAAAACCTCTTTGATGTACTTTTGGACCAGGCAAATAGTAAAGATAAAAGCCAGTCTAGTGGTAAAAACATATTTTAGGGGTCATTAGACGGGGGTATACAACCTTCTTCAAACATAGACCAGGAGACCACCAACAATGAACTTGTCTATGGGTCTGAGTTTAATCTTGAAGAACAACATGGTTTTGATCAAATCATCAATGAGACCACCGATGATGAGCTTGTCGATGGGTCTGAGTTTAGTCTTGAAGAACAATAAGCATTTGATCGCATAATCCAAGAATTTCCAACTATCTTTGTCATATGGCCATCTCTACCCTTAGAGGATTCTGATTCATCATGCCTATGAGAACTCGAAGAGCCAGTCCTAACAGAGGACTCTGACATTGCAAGCCAATTCAAATCTTTGCCCACTATTCTTGAAGACGGTTCAACCCTTCTAGTGGAAGATACATCAGAGATAAACATCAGGATCTCAAATGACTCTAAATAGATCAAATTAGGCACGTCCCTCACTGAGGAGGAACACGAAGTCCTTACATCCCTTTTGAGGGAATTTGTTGATATATTTGCATGGGTCTACTCTGACATGCCAGGTTTGGACCCCGCCTTGATTGTACACCACCTTGTAATACATCCCGATGCCACACCTATCCAACAAAAATTGTGTAAGATGCATCCTTGCATTGATGTATTAGTGAAGAAAGAGTTGGAAAAACTCTTGGAAGCGAGATGTATTAGGCCAATAAACTCTTATAAATAGACTTCCAATGTCGTGTCAATCAACAAGAAGCCAGAAGTAATTATAATCTACAATGATTTCAGAGACATAAACAAAGTTGGTCCCAAGGATGACTTTCTTCTGCCAAACATTGACATGATTGTTGACTCCACAACGGGTTATGAGATGCTTTCACTCATGAACAAATTTTCAGGCTACAATTAAATCCAAATCGTGCCAGAAGACCAACATAAAACAATGTTCACCACTCAGTGGGAAACATTTTGTTATCAGGTTATGCCATTTGGTCTCAAATACAGGGGCCACTTACCAAAGAACCATGATTATCATATTTTATGATATGATGCATGACATTATTGAAGACTACGTCGACGACATACTAGGTAAATCAAAGACTAAGGTCGATCATCCAACAACACTAAGGAGGATATTTGAGCAAGTACTTGAATACAAAGTTAGGCTCAACCTTAAGAAGTGTGTTTTTGGAGTTACTTCAAGCAAATTGTTTAGATTCATTATGTCTTGTCGAAACATTGAAGTCGATCCAACCAAAGTACGAACCATAACAAATATGCCATTACCATCTAATTTGAAGCAGCTTCGCAGTTTGTAGGGCAAGATCTAGTCTATTTGACGCTTCATATCTCAATTAACAGAGAAGTGCCATCCTTCACACACTTGTTGAAGAAAGGGGTAGAAATTCATTGGGATAATGAGTGCTAGAAAGCTTTTCATCATTTGAAGGACTACCTAATAAATTCACTTGTTTTATTGCCTCCTATGCTAAGGAAACCATTCCTTCTATGTCTATCAGTGACAGACAAAGGCCTAAGGGCACTCAACATAATGATAATGGAAAAGAGCATATCGTGTACTATCTAAGTCATACACTTGTCATGTATGAGCATAATTATACGTCCATTAAAAAAATCTGTTTAGCTATGGTCTTCGCAACTCATAAACTGTGTCATTACATGTTAAAAAATAAGATCATAGTTATTTCAAAAGTAGATCCGCTCAAGTATCTACTATCTAAAATAGCTTTACAAATCCGCATGGCCAAATGGATCATATTTCTCAGTGAGTTTGAGATAGAATATGTCAACCAGAAAGCCATCAAGGGGCAAGCTCTTGCAGATTAGCTTGTTAAAGCACCTCTTGCAGATATAAATCCACTCACATTCCAATTCCCAGATGAATCCTTTATGGCCATCATTGAAGCACCTCTTGAGGAGCAGCATTGGAAGTTGTATTTTGATGGATCATTCATAGCACATGGATTGGGGGCAAGGATTTTGTTTATTACTCCACAGGGGGATCTAATCTCTAAATCATTCAGAATCAAATTTTCTTGTACTAACATGGTCGAATATAAAGTACTGTTACAGAGCTTCAATAGGGGGTACAATAGAACATAACACATTTAAAAGCTTATGGTGATTCTCAGTTAATCATCAATTAGGTTACAGACCATTTTCAAACCAAGGATGACAAGTTGGTTCCCTACAAGGCCATGGTCGACACTCTCAAATAGCAGATTACTGATGTCCAATTTGAATATATATTAAGGGCCAACAACAAAACAACAGATGGCATGGCTATCATTGGATATTTGATTTGTCAAACAGATATGGCCAAAGAATACTAGTTTCTTGTCGAAAATCTACTAGCACCAACTCATGAACTATCAATCATTGCAATGATCTGTGATATTGTTGGTCTCAACTCTACTTGGTATTCAGACCTTTACACTTACCTCCATGACCAAATTAAGCCACCAAACTTATCCTGTAAATAATCTAAAGCCTTTGTCCACAATACCACATGTTATACCTTACTTAGACCAACCCTATAATGTCATAGTTTTGATAGAACTTTGCTTTGTTATTTAACTTTGGCATAATCTACATTAGCATTACAAAAAGTTCATGAAGGGGTATGTGGAGCCCACACCAACGGGGTAGTCCTAGCCAAAAATCTCTTACGAACTAGGTACTATTAGCCAATGATGAGCATAGATGCAAGTGCATATGTGAAAAGATGCGACAAATGTCAATGGCATGCCAATCTGATTCATGCCCCAGCCAAGACTTTAAAACTAATGTTGACACCATGGCCGTTTACTACATGGGGCCTCGATCTCATTGGGAAGATAAACCCCACCTCATCTGATGGCTATAAACATATCCTTACCATCACATAATAATTCATTAAGTGGGTTGAGGTTATACCCCTCACATGACTAGAAAGAAAATTTTCATACTCATCTTTAACCATCTCATTTTTTGTTACGATATCTCCTCTAACATTATATCTGATAGTGGAGGATCATTCAAGAACAAGGATGTCAAATCGCTATGTGCTGATTACAAGATCAAACAATATTTCTCTATGACATGTTACCCACAAGGTAATGGCCAAGTTGAAGCATCTAAAAAAACCATTATCAGCATCCTTAGAAAGATTGTCAATGATGCCGACCATGATTGGCACCTCCAAATATTTCACACCCTCTAGGTATACCATACCAATCACCATACTCCCACAAAAACTACTCCATACTCACTTGTTTATGGTATTGAAGCCATTCTTTCCATTGAGGTTGTATTACCTTCAGTACGCATCTCTTTGAAGCATGTCCTTGATGATGAAGACTATTGAGTAGCTCCCCTACAAGAGTAAAAGTTATTTGATGAGAAATGCATGGACGTAGTAAATAACCTTCAAGCATATCAGAATCAACTTCGTGTCCACTACCATCGGCATGTGAAACACAGAAAATTTGAGCTTGGTGATCTTGTTCTTAAAAAAAACCAAAAGAATACCACGATCGAGAAGAAAAACAAATGCAAGTTCAAACTCAACTGGGTAGGTCCTTTCATCATTATTGCAAACTATGGCGCTGCACCATAGAGGGTCGCCATACCAGATGGTGATGAACTTGATGAGCCGATAAACATTATATACCTCAAGAGTTACTTCACTTGAGTGACTGCATGTATTGCTTATGAGGACCATTTCATCAACATACTTCTTTGTATCATTCCCATTCTACCATTCGATCACTTTACCATTCCACCTTTCCATTCTACCATACGAAGATGTTTTGAAACTCCCTACCTAACCCGATTGACCTTGGTTCCATTCCATTGGTTATGCTTTCAACATGAAGATTCAAATCAATTTCTGCAATTGTTTCAAGTATTCTAGATAGAGGCCATATTTTGGAATAATATAATAGATGTTCTGGCAGTTGCATTCTTCATTTCTTGTTCCGTTCTATACCATTGTGGGCCTAATTATAACCGTCTTTGGGTAAATTAGTGTCCCACTATCATGCTACTAATTATAACTGCCTGTGGATAAATTAGTATCATTGATCTATGTTGGTGTTTCCTAGTTATAACCGCCTATGGGCATACATATATCCAATTGTGGCATCATGCCAACTTTGTCTATTTTGTTTGAATTGGCTGCTACACTAGTCAGATTCTTCCACTGTAAGACAAAACTACAATGACTTGAGGTCCTATCCTAGGACTATGTAGGCAACGCTCGATCTCAGCCATAAGCTTGGCTAAACCCATCCCCTTTACCAACTTGGTGGTCTAGATATCCATGTCATACTCTTGTAGCTTATTGACCCACCTACACCTCTTGTTGGATACATCATTTTGAGTTAAAATGTCATTTACCATGGTGTGAGGGACGTATGCAATAGTCTTCAAACTCATAATATACGACCTAAACATTTTAACAACTTTCAAAAGAGTGAAAACTTGTTTTTCCATGATGGTGTAGTTCAGTTCAGGACCTTGAATAGCTTTGCTAAAGAAATATATGGGCTATTCATGACCTCCCTCATTCTTTTACAACAATACAATAGCCAAAGTATCAGATGATGTAAAAGAGAATATTTTGAATGGTTTTGTGTAATCAGGACTAGCCGATATTTTTTAGGTCAGATCAATCACCCCTTTGCCACACTCTCACCATTTTGCGAGCAATTCTAAATTTGAACGCTCTCACTGTTTTGCGAGCTTGGACCATTTAATGTCTTGTCTTTCTCGATCAAGTTGGGATGCTCCAAAATTTTCAAAAATATTTGTAAAATTGATTTAAAAAGTATAAAAACATTAACCACTTCTTTGCCTTAAGAATTCTAGGAATCCTCACTAAGTCACAAGAAACCACTTATCATTTAGTTTCCTTGTCCTTATTACCCTGCTTATCCCACACACCTTTTTGCAAGACCATTCACATATTCTTCTATAACTTCCATCATGTTTACTTTCTCATCATTTTTTCTATCCCATTTCCTAGGAGAACTATATTTGATCTAACATTTTTGTTGGATGCTACATCCATGGAATTATATAAGCGCCCACTTACCTAGTGCATCTAGAGAGAGCTCAACCACCCTTTCCTTTTCTTCTATTCCCCTATCTTGTTTGTTTGTTAAGTTGTCTCCTATTTTTTAGGGGCAATGTTCTTCATCTTATTTGTGTCGTGTTGTTTGTACTAACATTGTAATTAATCATTATTTGTTTCTCTTTATTTTTGTTTTGTTTCTTTCTTTTCTTAGTGTTTTATTTTTTTGTCTGTTTGTTTGCTTTCTTGTTGTGCCTTGATTCAACTTATGTGTGTCCATTGGGGGATTCCTTACGCACTATTCTTGAATCTATCCATATTCATATGTCAACATTGTTATCCTGGTTTTTATCAATGGTGTATTGTTTTCAATTGAATATTAGATCGAGAGTTAGACCTTATGCATATTTTGGTCTAGTTATCATAGTGTTCTATCATGATGCCTACCATTACGTGCTACAACAAAAATCAACTTTAGAGAGTCTACACGATAAATGTATCAATGATATCTCCTTGGCATCAATACCAACAACATTCCCGATCTAATCCAAATCATATCCTAAACAAAGTAATTAAACAACGAAATAATTTTTTTCTTTGTTAGTTTGGACGAGCATCTCCCTACTCTCAGGTTGCTTAATTCATATTTATCCTCTGTCCAATTTTTTTATCATCTTCCATTATCATGTTTGCCATAACCAGGGTATAATGATTATAACTGCCTATGGGCAACTCATTATATACCGTCCCACTTGCATTACCAATGATTCTAACTGCCTTTGGGCAAATCATTAGGTTTTCATCCATTTGAAGGTTAATGATTATAACTGCTTTTGGGCAAATTATTATATTTCTTCCATCCAACTGGGGCATGTTTTTATCTTACAAATGATTATAACCATCTATGAGAAAATTATTATTTTTCTTTTAACTGATTATAACCGTCTTTAGGCAAATAAGTCTCTTGTTACCCTAAGATTTTTTTGATAATTATAACCGTCTTTGGGCAAATCATCACCTTCTTTTAGCCCACCTATGTCAATGATTATAACTGTCTATGGGTAAATCATCTTGTTTATTTGCCCTGACTAAGACAAGGCCATATGCCACTAATTCTAACTGCCTATGGACAAATCAATGTCTTCTACCCCATCATTTTCATCTGTCTGGTCCACTTGTTTTCTTCTTTCGAGGCATTGTTTGCTGACCCCTTTGACAACTGCTCCCTCAAAGGGGAAACTATAGTTCATCTATTGTTATTGAAGTTGTAAGTATACAAGATCTTTTCATTATTTGAGAATATGTTATTGTACTTGCATCTTGTAACGCCTTCTCAAATAGGGGCAAACGGTAGACACCTAAAATTGGCCATCAATAGTTTCATATTGGACTTTAGACCGATTTCTATCAATCATTGCAAATTAAACCTAGAAATCACTAAACATCTCAAATTCGCTTGTACAACACTCATCAAAGCTCAGAATCTCTTTGAGACATCCCTAATTGAGGTATTCTACTATAAACAACATTAATCTCTCACGAATTCATCTCTAATTATCCTACGATATTATAATATGCAATTTGGCCTATAGACCAATTAATGGGGCAAATGCACACATAATTTAATTCAAATCTTGTAAAATGCTAAAAAGCCTAAATAGAATGAATTAAAACGCAAAATCAAATTAAATGTCTAATTGAATTATCCATGAGCAATTAATAAATTATCAAAAATAAAATTCAATAATCAAAGAATATCCTAAGAATTCATAATTATCTTTTGTGAGTTGTCAAAAATTCTAAAATATCTCAAACATGCCTATTTATTGTTAATCATGACAATTTGACACCTTTAAACTCTACTAGGGTTAATTAACTCAATAAGATTAGGTTTGAACGCATTTCAAGCTCTAATTACACCTTAACTTACCTTGAGTTGGAGTTAGTTCCTAATCCTATAAATACAAGCTTAGACCTCTCTCATTTAGAGAGCTTGAGCAGAGTAAAGTTATAATGTTGGTTTTAGAGCAAGATTGCATGCCAATAGTATTATAATGCCAAAATCACAAGCCAAGCCATCAAGTTACATCAAGCAAGCATAAGCCAAACTATGGTATGAAAAAGAGAAGGAGCCACACAACTCCATTTGCCAAAGACTCTTTGAGCACAATCCGAGCAAGCCAAATGAACACATCACTTGGAGCAATCAAGGAAGGTAAGAAATTTATAAGTTCTTTGCATTTTAGTTGAGCTTATCATTTGTTGTTTATTCACTGATCCCCCCTATGATCTAGGCAAGTAAATGTTATGCTTGTTAATGTGTTTTTATTCAAGTTTTCTTACTTGTTCTAACACATGATCTAACCACCTTTCTTGGATTACTTGATTACAAATTTGCCATCATCTTCCATTATCATGTTTGTCAGAACCGAAATATGATGATTATAACCACTTATGGGAAACTCATTATATACCATCCCACTTACATTACCAATGATTCTAATTGCTTTTAGGCAAATAATTGGGTTTCTATCCATTTGAACGTTGATGATTATAACTATTTTTTTCTTCCGTCCAATTGAGACATGTTTTTATCCTACCAATGATTATAATGACTTATGAAAAAATCATTGTTTTCCCTTTAATTGATTATAACCGCCTTTGGACAATTCAATCTTTTGTTACCCTAAGCCTTTTTTGATAATTATAACCGTCTTCGGGCAAATCATCATTTTTTAATCTCACTTATGTTGATAATTATAACTTCCTATGAAAAAATCATATTGTTTGTCTACCCTAACTAGGATAGCTCAATATGTCACTGATTATAACCACCTATGGCTAAATTAGTCTCTTCCACCCCATCATTTTCATGTTTGATCCACTTATTTCATTCTTTTGAGGGACCATTTATTAATCCCTTTGACAATAATGCCCTTGAAGAGGCAATTATAGTTCATCCATTGTTGTTGAAGTTGTACGCATACAAGACCTTTCCATTCTTTGAGAAGATGTTACTGTGCTTACAACTTGCAACGCCTTCTCAAATAAGGGCAAACTGTAGACACCCAAAATTGGTCACCAATAGCTTCATACTAAACTTTAGATCGATTTCTACCAACTATTGTTAATTAAACCTAAAAATCACTAAATATCTCAAATTTCCCTGTGCAACGCTCATCAAAGCTTAGAATCCCATTGAGACATCCCTAATTGGGGTATTGTACTATAAACAAAATTAACCTTTCATGAATTCATCTCTAATTATCCTACGACATTATTACACGTAATTTGACTTATAGACCAATTAAATGGGAAAAATGCACACAGAATTTAATTCAAATCTTACAAAATATTAAAAAATATAAACAAAATTAATTAAAATACTTAATTGAATTATCCATGAGTAATTAATGAATTATCAAAAATAAAATTTGATAATCAAAGAATATCTTAAGAATTCATAATTACCTTTTGTGAGTTGTCAAATATCTTAAAATATCTCAAATATATTTATTTATTGTTAACCATGACCATTTGATATTTTTTAACTCTACTGGAGTTAATTTACTCACTAAGATTAGGTTTGAACCCATTTCAAGCTCTA